>WAAD01031529.1:351-34820 GCA_013389945.1 Fregata magnificens
CAGGATATGAGCAATCATAAAGCACCTACAACAATACATATGAGAATAAAAATTAGTACATCTCTTCCTTCTTTCCTTGCAGGTAGAAGCTATCAACAACAAAGTTTGGAATGTCTACTAGCAAATGACCAATTGGCATCTGATCCTTCAGGTTAACTTTTTCTTTTAAAACTGCACAAATAAAACCTTTCATCTTAATTTCTGTTCAGAATGATAAGAGACAATTTTTTTGTCATTGGGTAGGCATCTGTACACCTAAAAGCAGACGTAGTAAAAACAGTTGTGCTTCTTAATATTACCTGTAATACCTAGGAGACTCAAGTCACTGATTCTGTGCTCCCTGTCCTCTGGGGTTAAAAAATAGGTATGGTAATCATTTAAAAACAGCTTCAGAACATGATGTATAATGTCCTTTTATGTTTACGCTAAGAAAAGTACAAAAGGATAAGCAACAATACCAGAAAAAGCTTACCACTTTAAAAAATTTCAATGATGTAAATTGAAACTTGCACCTGTTTTAAGCTGCTGCTGAGCTTTCATTGTAAATATATGGCCTTGTACTGTTACAAACCTAAGCATTAATCTCTATCTGTCTCTTGAGGAGCTAATCTGTGTGATTGTTCTTTAATTTGAATGCAGCTGTGACTAGATCAGGAATGATTATTCTTTTCTTTACCTCCTCTGTTTAGTGTACTGCTTCTAATATACAGATAGAAGTAAGCAAGAAATTTATTAATTACAAAGTAGAAAGCGAACTGGGGAGAGGAAGACAAGAAATAGCTAGTGTTTTTATTAGTCCTGATAGAGCTAGATTGCTCCTAGCTGGTTTACTGAAGAGTCAGGTTATGTTCTTGCATTCATTTTGCTAAATACAGTAAGTAGCTAATCAGAAGCAAACTATGCCACTGCCATAATGTTCCACTAAAGGGGCCTTTATATGGTAGCCTGCAGTAATTTCAGCAGGAAAAAAGTATTCATGCTGAACTCATAACAACTGAGCAAAACCTTTAATTTAAAGTTGGATTTCATTTAAATACAGAGCTCTCTGTATTTGCTTTCTATCCCTAGCTGGAACTACTGAACTACTTTCTCTTGAACTCAAGCATTAAATGCTATACCAACTCTGGTGAGTGCAGAACTGAATAGGGAGAGGTGATTCTGTCACAGGGGATTTTGCTATGTCAGAAATCATGTTCAGCTTGAGGAAGAAGACCCAGTGGCCTAGCCCACAGCTGCAGCTCCTGAAAAGCTTTAAGTCACTAACTTAAGAGGACTGATGAGCTGAGCTGAGGGATGTTGTTGACCTGCAGGTTTCTCTACTGCTCTCTAGGCAGGTTGTTGAGTCAGGTAAGCATGCTGGCTTGCATCATAGACCAGGATCTCACCTCAATAATGTAACTGCTAAGGGATTGGATGAGTTCCTGCCAAATTACAGTTTATGTAGCCACTTTTTCCTCTTAATCAGTCACTCACCTAACAATATTTACCCAGTGCTATAGATTAAATGCCACATTTGGGATTCATATTGCTTACTGGTATCTGTACCTTAGAAGACTGAGATGGTACCCCTCAAATTGGACTGAACTGCAGGAGTTTTGGATTCAATGATTCACATGAAAAGATTTTTAATTTGAAATTATGGGGGAAAAAAACCCCACCCAAACCACACCAAAACAACCCAAAACACACCTTTCCAACAAGATTACAAGAGACAAGATGTTGGGTTTTCTAGCTCAGTGATTTCACTCAGTCAGCTTAGCAACTCTCCAGCTCAGTAATTTCAGTGTCTCATGATTCAGCCTTGCTGGGTTGCTGGTACTGCTGGAAATGATCTAAAGAAAACTCTTAGGTACATGCTCTGCCAAAACATATAAACAGACTTTAACTGTAGTATGTGGGATGCTGGTTAGTAAGTCTAGTGAATAGGATATAAACTCAGGAGCAGATTGTCACAGGTGGATTACCTTAGATCTGTTTGTCTCTTGCATCACAGTAAATCTCTTCAACTTGCAACCCAAACTTACATTGCAGAATCAGGATGGCAATTTACCTTCAGATTTTAGGCAGGGAGTTATAACTTTCTTTCTTGACAAAGAGGAAGAAATCTGTCCCATACTTCAAGAATAACAAGTGCCTCCAGCCCTAAAATTCTTCTTATACCTTCATACAATATTTTAAAGTGTTATTACTACCCTGACAAATGATAAAGAAACATATTTTCTTTGAAAATTTCTTTCCATTAGATGTAAAGGTATAATCATGCAATACATAACAAATATCAAAAGCATCAGTTTTCCATCCTTCTTCTGCCCCACATAATTTTGACCTAAAAAATACCATTAAATATTTATTGACTGGTCTATATCACTGATTGTAAAATGCAGTCGATTATCTTGCAGTACATTGATTTCTGTAACTGGCTTATCTCGCTTTCAGTTTTTTTCTCAATCTTTCTACCAAAGTAGGGGGGGAAAGAGACATCTTTATGTAAAGCACAAAGGATATATAAATCCCCTCCAGATTCTGTGCTATTAATCAGAGTCTGGTGGTAGAGCTTCTGTTGGAAGAAAGTGTGTGAAGACTAAGGGGAAGAAACCAAAAAGGAGTGGGACATACAGAGGGCATATTCAGCAGTCATGCTTCTGTGGCTCTCCGCTAGTGTGTTAGTGATTAAAAGTGCTAAGTCAAATGGGCAGTTCTAATCTGGCAAGTAACTACACTCAATGAAATCGGTGACGGTGAAGTTGTTTCTCATCCCTGTTACCTTTTTAGAGGTTTTGAACCAAGTCCTTCTGGGTAGGGGTCTGTGTCACAGGAATTAAGGGAGGTGGGGGGAGGCTAAAACACTTGATCTACAGAATTCATTATATCAGACAGTGAGAGAAACACCTGGGTTCCTGACAGGACCAGGGCATGTACCAGATTTGTTATTTTCTCTCCATAAAATCAATTTTGCACATTTTAATATGTATTCTCAGCTTTTTGTTTAAATTGATTGTATTTGGTTTTTGTAACAAGTAGAGTTTTTCATTAGGTTTTGGCCCAGATCTTTAATTCATATCACCCCCAGACCCATCAGAGGTGTCAAAGGGTAATTACTTTCTTATCGATACAGAGCTAGCCTGGATTACAATCATTGACCTGAAGTTAAAAGGCCTAGTAACTCATTTACAACTTCTTGAATTCCTTCTTTTGCCACCCTTCAGTTGTTTAGTTCTCTTTCTCCACTAACATTTTCTTATTTTCCAGAGTAGTGAATCTGTCTGTTAACATTGCTACTTGTCTCCCAAGTTCAAATACACAGTAAAATTTTATGCCTTTCCCTCTCCTCAGCATATTTCTCTGAATAAATGACTTAAAAGATGCTCTGAGCATAAAACTTGTATTTCAAAAGGTTGAATAATGACATTACATCTCTGAGGCACAGAAGCCACCCCTCCACCCCCAAATCAATAACACTGTTTATTTGACACTTTGACCATATGTAATGACTTGGGGGCCTTCTGGGCCTGTCCATGGCTGTAGTATTTACTTGTATCTCTAGAAAAGTTTGGTATTTAAGAGTCTAACATTAACATGTGAAATAGGTTTGTGTACTTGTTATCATGCTCACTAGACTCTTATTACAACAATTATCTCTTCCAGCAGCAGTTTGGCTATCATAGCATATAGCTTAGAAGTGGTTGCAAAACTTCGTCAAGCAGCAGGATAGTAGTTGGGTAATTAGCCCCACCAGGTGCATCACATTTACTAGTGTTTCAGCTAGCCCAAGTGTGTTTCAATCATATTTTTGTGATCACAGAGTAGATGCACCCTTTGTCCTTCAGTTTTAAATATTGTCTAAAGAACTATGGAACTTAATTTAAAAGTGTGCAGTAAGTATGAAAATCAGGTTTGTTCCTTAGTTATACTTGCAGTGTAGCTGAGTATCACAGCTGTGACTGTATGCAGACCTAATATACTTCAGCACTTAATTCCCTGGGTGGCTCAGTGACATCCCAACCACTTCTCTGCATAGAGGAAATACTGAGCTGACTTGACGCAATGGACTGACTCCAAACTAGGTCATAGACTGAACCTTGACAATCGAGTATTGACCAGCTGTTACAGGAGCTCCCAGCTGGAAATTTCAGATAGTACTAGAAGCTCCCCCTAGCAGCTCCTGCTGCACCTAGTCTGGTTTGTATGTTTAAATGTGTTGATTAACAACCCAGGTGGANAAATCAGGTTTGTTCCTTAGTTATACTTGCAGTGTAGCTGAGTATCACAGCTGTGACTGTATGCAGACCTAATATACTTCAGCACTTAATTCCCTGGGTGGCTCAGTGACATCCCAACCACTTCTCTGCATAGAGGAAATACTGAGCTGACTTGACGCAATGGACTGACTCCAAACTAGGTCATAGACTGAACCTTGACAATCGAGTATTGACCAGCTGTTACAGGAGCTCCCAGCTGGAAATTTCAGATAGTACTAGAAGCTCCCCCTAGCAGCTCCTGCTGCACCTAGTCTGGTTTGTATGTTTAAATGTGTTGATTAACAACCCAGGTGGAGTGTCCCAAAGACTCCCCTACATGGTTTCTGTTGAAATGTTGATCAAACTGTACATAGATAAGACATTTGTCAATGGAAACTGTTCCTGCAGAAATGATCACATAGGGCAGTTTTTTGTATATAGGTATGATATCTGAGATGTTTTGCATTTCGTAGTTAAGATACAGCAACAGTGATGAATTATGCATGTGCTAGGTTGGTCATACAGGGCTACTGCCAGCTGGATTATCAAAATTGAGCAGAATAGTACTTCAGTCCCTCCTGATCTAGTTGAGAATGATGCTAAAAGAACCCTTGCTAGGGGAGTTCCCATCAGTACTGGACAGTGACTGATCATCTTATTTGAGAGGCTTGATTCCCCCATGAGAGTGTTACCCTATGCCAAGATCTCAATAAATTAGTTTTCCCTTTTAACTAACATCCTGTCCTTCAGTGTCTGTGGAATATCACCTTTTTCTTCTGCAGCTAAATCTTTTTCTTCTGCAGCTAAGTCTTTTGTTAATACTGATAAAGCACCTGACATTTTTAGAGTGTCATGCTGGAAGGAAAATTGCCAAGAAGCAATCATAAGTAAAGTAGATTCAGTACTATGTATCTCTTCTTCATAAGTCTTTCATTTCCTCATCCAGTTCTCGGCCCCTCTATTTACTTTGAACAGTGTATTTTCATGGTACACTGAGGGAGATGCTATGAAAAATAGGTAGAATATGTACAAAGAAAAGTTATTTTACAGTCAAACTCCAATCTTTGAACCCCTATGGGTGAGTAAAACATGCTGAGATGGAATTTGATAGAACTCATTAATTTTAAGGAAAGCATTCACAAAACAATCCACTGGCTCCTTGATACTGAAATTAGTAAGTTAAAAGGAACAACAAAGGCAATATCAAACACCTCAAAAATTCAAACACTTAGGTTTAAAAGAGTAGCTTGAAAGAGAATTCAAATAAGTTTGGTCAAAAATACTATTTTGCTATAGCAAAAAATGCTATACATGGACAGAAATCTAGCTAAAAGACTAAGAAACTGAGGGCAGCTGACTTAGTGTGAAGTGCAGGAGTAGTCTGCTGTGATAGATAGCCTTCTTTGACATTTTTATTAACGACCTGCAGAGCTAATTAATATGATGCTAGAGAAATAGAACTTTTCTAAGCTTGGAGAAGCTGTGCTTCTACCTGTGACAGTCAAATTGTAGTGGGCATAGATTAGGACAGTCAGAAGCACTTTCAAAGTGGTGTAAAACATTAGTGCCACTTAATTGTATTCCTGGAAAGCATATTTGTAGGTCAAGCCAGGCAATATAAGGAATGTTAAAAGCTAATCAGGCTTACATTTGTAATGTGATGCAGTGATGTAATAGACCAAGAGGTACAAAAATAAAGCCCAGTGCCCTTAAACCAAGGAGGTGTCCTTCTAGAGGGCTCTGCGGAGACTGAGTAGGCCTCCAGATTTCATTCTTGGCTGCTTGTGCTTAGAGAGTTACTTGCAGACTAGAAGGAATACGGAAACAACAACAAAAGCTGATAAAAGCAGTTTATTTATGAGAACAGAGGTGAAAAATATGAGGGCAGGTCATGGCTGGCCCTCTAAAGCTGTGTAGAGAGTGACGATATGATATTGGTATATTTGTACATAACCTGCTGAGGGCTTTAGCTTTCCTAACTAGAGGAGACCAACATGATGTCCTTTCTGTGAGATAGCTGGCTGCTTAGGAGAATGATGCTGACCCATATGAATAGAGAACGTTTGGGAGAGGTTCTTCAACACATCTTCCAAGGCCTCCTTTTTCACCCAGGTTTCCTTTATTTCCAGTGCAGGTTTGGGCCCCAGCAGCCTCTTGCAGCTAAAAATTTAGTCAGATCCTGACTGACTAAAGGTTATCATAAACGTCTGCAAATACTTGAAAGTTACAAATAGAATGGGGAGAGATACCAATAAGGGATTGTACCAAAACAAGGTTTTCCCAAAATAGACAGGCATTCTCAAAAAGCACATTGAATAACAATATTTACCCTATTTTTCTGGGGATGATGGAATCGCTGATACCAAAAAGCCCCTCTGTACGCATCAGGACTCTCCTATGCTAGCAAAAGATGAAGAGTAGACAACTTGGAAAGCTTGTCAGTATCTTTAAGAGCCTTCCACTATTGCATGAGATAACTCAAGTAGTTACAGTTAGAAGACGGAAGTTCAGAGTCAAATTATAGCCTATTGTTCTGAAGAAACATTTTTAGACATCTCAAAGGAAGTGTGCTGAGTAACTGTCCAGAAAAATATTTTTGCAAAAGTGTTACAGTTAGGTATTCATGAAGCAAGACTAGCTTTTTTTTTTTTAAGGCTTTTTTTTTTGATGCTAAAGCAGATGGTGTTGCAGTAATTGAGACATGATACAAGAGCACAGACAAGAGTTTTAGTGTTTGTGACAAACACTGTCAATTCAGACACAATGTATCAAGATTTCAGTTGCTTTATATAAAGGAAAGAGTTTTCAAAATGAAAAATAGCTGCCCAATAAGAGTCTTTCCTGTAATGCTTGCTCACTTTGAAAAACCACTTTGCTTTCATTGAGAAACAGAATGTCACGGAGAGAAAATGTCTGGCAAAGACAAGAGGAAGCAGCAGTTGTTGCCATGCAATTCCCACCCACTGGAAACAAAAGGATGACCAATATCAGCCACACAACAAAGATACAAAAGCTATCAGTAGCCTTATAAATTTGTGATTTTTGTAGCCCTGGTAGTCCATCTCAGACCTGAAGTGAACCAATACTGTCAAACCAATTCCTGATTTATGCATCCACATTGGTCTTTAAAAAGCAAACAAATCTGAAACAAAATCAGTCTCCTCTCTCAAAAGAGAAATGAGCATGACAGTGGTTCAGCTGGATAACTGTAGTTTGAATATACTGTGAAGCTAGGTCATCCTGTTTCCTCTGATCTTCTGTAATCCAGTGACAATCCTCCACCAGTCACGAATCTGCAAAAGCTGTAAAACAATAAGTGAAACAGTTGTGTGGAATTCGGTTGTTAGAAAAAACTCTGATGAATATACCAGGGCACCTTATTGTACACTCTGTGCCCACCACCCCCCAGAGAGTATCTTCACCTCAACTAAAAGGTGCTGTTGAGAGCAAAAATAGACATACCCACAAGCAAGTTTGTGTGGTTACTTTATGCAGTGAATTCATGTATTAAACCATGGTGGCACAGAGTTCTGCACAAGCCAGCCAGCCAGGTGTGCTGCCAGGGCTGCTGGCAGATTTGTGTACCAGGTACTGAAAGATTTGCTGTTAACTCATGTTAGCAAGATTAGAGCTAGCTTGAAAATGTCTACCCATACTACAGTTACACTGCTGAAAATCAGTGTCCCCTTGTTCTAAAGCCCTTACAGATGCAAGAGAAGATCCCTATATAAACAACAGCATATCAAGTTTTGTCCTCACGCCTTACTGCAGATAAAACAAAGTCACACTGACAACATATGCATTATCTCGACCTATGTGATAACATAATAAAACTTACTCTGTGGGAGCTGTTGTCCTGGTTTTGGCTCGGATAGAGTTAATTTTCTTCACAGTAGCTAGTATGGGGCTGTGTTTTGGATTTAGGATGGGAATAATGTTGATAACACACTGATGGTTTAGTTGTTGCTGAGCAGTGCTTACACAGAGTCAAGGCCTTTTCAGATTGGAGGCCGGAAGCGCACAAGACGTTGGGAGGGGACGCAGCCAGGACAGCTGACCCAAACTGGCCAAAAAGATATCCCATACCGTATGATGTCATGCTGAGCATATAAAGCTGGGGGAAGAAGAAGGAAGGAGGGACGCTCGGAGTGATGGCGTTTGTCTTCCCAGGTAACTGTTATGCGTGATGGAGCCCTGCTTTCCTGGAGATGGCTGAACACCTGCCTGCCGATGGGAAGTAGTGAATGGATTCCTTGTTTTGCTTTGCTTGTGTGCGCGGCTTTTGCTTTCCCTGTTAAACTGTCTTTATCTCAACCCACGAGTTTTCTCGCTTTTATCCTTCCAATTCTCTCCCCCATTCCACCGGGGTGGGGAGTGAGTGAGCAGCTGTGTGGTGCTTAGTTGCCAGCTGGGATTAAACCGCAACGGCTGTCAAGTGAAAACCCAATTTCTTCCCCCCTCCCCATGCAACGTGATTGCCTAGGGTAAGAGAAAAATGTATAGCATTTGTGTTATAGAGAGATATTGAAACAAATAGAAAACTGAACTCCAGCTTTTTTCTCCTCAACCAGGGCATCATAATAGTTCTTCTGAATCTAGAATGAAACTGCAGTGTTCCAGTGGAGCATGGAGGAGTTAAGTAAATGCTAAGTGGATAACATGAGTCAAGGACATTGGAGAAAGTAACAAACATGCCCCTATCAATCAGTCATTCCAGAAGCTGAGCTGTTGGGCCTACATGTTCATTTCAGAACTGCTTTTATCATGGATTATTTATTTATAAAGTATATTATTTATCATTATCATGCTGAGCAAGCACAGCAGCTCTCTTAAGTATGGTGAGTTGGCTGGTGAGGGCAATAGGAAGCATCCTTCTTCCCGCTCATGTATTCACAACCCTTATTAATGTCAGCACTATGAAGTAGATAAGCCACTAATTCAATTAATCCTAAAGAAGTGTTTCCATTTTTGCTTTAAACTGACATTGACTGGAGCTTCAGAGAAGGGATAAAGTATCTGTTATTAAACCCAGCCCGTATCTGGTGAAGATGCTGAGAAGTGGGAAAGAAGACAATTCTAGAATATTTATGGTGTAAAAGAGGGGAAGAGCATTCTGCGTAGAAAACACTCTTTATTTTCTGAGTATCTGTTTCAGCTTTGTTTACATGGATATGTTTGATAGGTTTATTTGGGGATATTTTATCACTCATTAAAGGTCATTGGATTTGCTGTTCATATTGCAAGATTTTCCAGAAGCATCTAACTTTCCTCATGGATTGCACCAGGTGAGGAGTGTAGGCAAGTAACAACAGAATTTAGAGACTGAGGTTTTTACTGAATTCAGTAGGAACCATCCTAATGACTGGGCTGTGGAGTAGGTATGAAGGATACTCCACCAGCCGGCACTTCAAGATGGGGTCCCTTCATTCAGTTTTACCCCAGAAATGGTATGTTTTAGGGCATTTGAACTGCTCAAATAAAACACTTATTTTTCCCATTCTCAAAAAAAAAAAAAAAAAAAAACAACAAATGAAGCACTTTCTGGTCTCTTCCTTTAGCTGCTGTGCTGCAACCTTGTTATCACAGCATCACTGAACATGCTAATAACATCTCTTATCTCTCTGCTGGTGGAAGGATCCTGATGCAGGTTAAAGCGCCAATGTCTCCGCCAGTGCAAGAACTGCTATTATTTCAGCGGAGTGCAAGAGAAAGTGTGGAAAGCTCAGGTCTAACACGTAACCTCATTTGATCTAAACATTAGGCAACTAACAGAACAGGGAATAGAGTCTGGCCCTGGTGTCCCCTGAAGTATAGAGCCTCATATTTTGAAATCGAAAACCTTGCTCCCTGCTGCCACAGCCTCCTTACAAATCAACTGCAGACACTACATATGCTTGCAACAGTTCGTACAACTCTTAGCAGTCTTGTACTTAACAGCCTGCTACTCTCCAAGGCTTAGTCAAACGTGCATTTCTGCTTTCCTGCCGCTGTCACGCTCTTGGAGTCAGTGCTGCTACACTAAATTAAAACTGGAAGAATATATTTCTTTCAAAAGTTGATGTCCAGGTTTGAACCCAATTAAAAAAAAGCTTTTGCATGGAGCTTTAAAAACCTCTTTAATGAGGATGGAAACACTTAGAAAATTTCTGGTCTAGCTATTACCTCTATGGATTTAGATTTCACCTTGAAGTCAGGAATGGTGAAAGAGGGTAACATCTTCAACTAGCAAAGGCATCTGCAAAGTCAAGATTTGTTCAAGAGCCTGGCATCTGAGTTCCTGATACAAGAGCAGAGGTATGACACAAGTCAACCAGAAGTACTGCCTTTTAATATGAATTCTGAGCTGGAGAGGTCTCATTTCTTTCTACATTAACAATTCTGACCCCCCTCTTTCCCCTTTCCACATTAGATGCCTTCTTACTGATGGGCATTTTAAACAGAAATGCAGAAAAAGATGCGATTGATTAATCAGCAGACACTTGTGTTTTTCAATTTCCTCTCATTTTGATGGAGATGTCCAAACATCACGCTAAGGGAGTATGCTAGACTGAGAAAATTGTGTTCAGGAGTACAGTCAAACCACCTCAAATATTTAATTTTTCCAGTGAGCCAGGCAGATGAGCTCCCTAGAGAGCAGTGTTCAACTCCCCACAGCACTTCCGCATAAAGGCATCTGGGGCATCCTCAGAAGCAGGAGGGGCCGCTGTGCTAGGAAGGGGAAAAAAGCGGATTTGCGTCAATGCTGTTGCATAAATAACTCCTGTGACGCAGAGCTCCCCCACCACGCTGGGCAGTGCCAATGGGGAAGCTACATCCTTTTCTGCAGGCTGCAAATCTTCATCTATTTAGGCATTTACAAAATACAGGTTTTAACAGCCCTTAGGTTTCTCTGGGATTAGGTGGTGGCTCAGCAGAGTCACAGGGCTCTCAATTGCTGTTGCAGGTGTCTGAGTTTGAAGTCTGGTAGCACTAACATGCCCAAGTCCACTTTGGATCATATCAAGGGGGCCAATTTTTTTTGAGCCTGCTGCTGAACAAGAACAACCAAATCCATCTCCTTCCCCGCCAAAACACTGAGTAATTTAAGAGATGCCAGTGGGAGGAACTAGTGAATTCTTCATTTTGGGTTGTTGCTATAGCAATGCACTCAACATTTCACCAATGAGCTGAAGGTGAGTTCTGTTATCCCCTTGTAGATTGGCCAGCCATCACAAAGCAATATCTCACCCACTGGAGTGTAAAGAAAATAATCTTGTTTACTACCCGAAAAGTAAAGAACACTTTAGAAAAAGCTGAAGGAGACTAATACGTTTGTAAGTGTTCTTTTGTATACAGCAGCTGAAAAGAGCCCATGATTAATATTAACAAAAAATAATTTGTTTGTACTTTAGTTACATAAACTGCATACCAAAGAATGAAAGACAGTAGGAGTTAATAATGCAGAAACTTCCAGATATGTATGCACAGAGTTTCCACAAACCTGACTGGCTTTTTTTCAGCATAGCTTTGTTATGTTTTGTCTCCACTGAGGTAGCTCTACTGATAGCTTATGTGTTAGTGATGCGATAGCTACAAAATGGCATGCAGTTCTGCAGGCAGTTGAAAATGATGTTGCTTTACCCCCTTTAGACTTCTTATCTTACTGAAGAATATCTATAGATAGTAGTTACACCTATGATGGAGTGCAGTACTGGTGCAACTAAGCAGACTTGTTTTCGATTCCTGCTATTTACCTGGAGAAATATTTCATTCTGGCTTGAATGTTATTACAAAACTCGGCTGGAAAGTCAGTGGTAGAATGAGAAACAATGCAAATTATTTGAGAGACAGTAAAATGGAATAAGGTGGGAGGAGACTATTTCAATTAGATATTCAGAATGAAGTAGCGCATGAGTCTCAGCCCTGAAAAAACAAAAGTTGTCAGCACGTTTTTTCAGAATATACACTGGAGCACAGTTACATCTCTATTGTGAAAAGAAGCTTAAGTGAAAATAATTGGTTTTGCTGTGCACTAGTAAATGATACATCGCAAACTCTGCTGCAGAATGTTTGTAGAGAAGGTCACTTCACACACACTCCCTTGGGGATATAGACCCAATTCTCATACTTCATATCTTGTTTCCATCAGTGAGAATAAGCACTCTGTCCAGTCCTGTTTGAGAGCCTCTGAAACTCTTTCACAATACGAAGAAACAGAGCCTGCTTTCAGATCTGCAAGACTGAAGAGCAAGTCTTATTTGGTGTAGTAAGGTGGCAGCAGAAAGGTAACTTTGTCTTAATACTCAAAGGTAAGTAATACAAACAGCCACAGTTACTCAGTCTTTGTATACAACATTTTTGGGGGTCAGGAATGGAAATTCATCCTTGGGATACAGGCAAGTTTGAGCCCCATGGCCTGATGCTCTAATGTCTGTGTTATGCTTAACAAAGGTATCAGTGCCTGTGGTCTCAAAAGGAACTAACCACAGCTGCATTTTATGAGTTGAGTATTCTAATTGGTATCTTAGACACAGTAAAAATAATGTCCAGACAGGGGCCCTGAGGGGACATGCAGAGGAACATCTAGGACCTGTACTAGGACCTGTACACCTAGGACTAAATCTTGAGAGCATCAAGTGGCTCTCAGTGGGGCAGCTCTGGACATGCTTACAAAGACTTTGGTACCTGGGGAACACCCCCACCCAGCTGGCTTTGGGTTCCCTGGGTTAGGCAGCAGCTGAGAAGAGACTTTCTGCCAGTTTGGGGATAACAGTGTAGCTACATCCTCTTCTCGGCAAGGATGTGCCAGTGAACACAGCTTTGACTCCAGTGTGCCACCAGCCGCTCCCCAGTTTCCCCACCTGAGAGACCATTGCTCTCCACAGGCTGAGCTCATCACTCCCCTAAACTAGCCCAGTTAGGAAGAACCAAATCACCAGAGACCTCCCATGTGAACCAATCCTGCTGTTTTTTGCTTAGATGGGTTAGGACAGGCTCACAAAACCAACTCTGCTAACAGGTAGGTGTCAGGGGTAAGTGTGAGCCACTGGGCACAGGCCAGGTGGGGCAGTGGGTGCCCACAAGCCAGCAGGACTGTATTCTCCTCTCCCCTCTCCTGTGAGGTGCAGCCCCACCACGCCCCAATAAGTCAAGCTTAAGAAGGGCTGGTACCAGGGCTGGGGCCCAGGTTGGTCACAGTCCGGCAAGCGCCAGGTGAAGCTGCAGCCATGAGAGAGTTCTCGAGGCAGGCTGGGAAATTAAAACAGCAAGACAAAGTCTGGGTCAGCAATGCAAAGGCGGGGCACAGACATACCTGCAACACAGCATGGGGAAGGGCTGCTGACAAGCAGCAGAGAGGGCAGCTTTCTGCTGGCATAGCTGCAACTAGAACTGGCCATGGTCAAATCCCAGGCCTTGAACTAACCTGACCTTCCTTCCCAAGCAGATACAGCCTGAGGGACTGGTAAATTCTCCCCCAGATTGAGGTCTCAGATAGGAAGCAAGGTGAGAAACCTAGTGTTCCCTATAATAGTGAGGAGTGAAGGGTTAAACTTCTACCTTGGCAGGGTATGTAGAGGAGCATTTTCACGTATGGAAAATTGTTCTCCAAGTGAGAAGAGTTTCAAAGATTAATAGCTGATTTTTGCTGATTGCCTGTTCCACTAGGCAGACTCCTGATCTCCCATTTAAGAACATGTTAGCTACTGCTTTATCGGAGACTTCTTCCCACACACTGAATTCTCATCAGCTCACAGAAGCAATATATTCCTCATAAAGTCTGTTCATTTTAAAGATTTTTAATAAGATTTTCTTCTTTGCCCAAACCTCATCCCCAGTGCCTCCTCAGCAAGCTGTATCAAGGTAAAAAGGAGTTTCCCTTTCAAATTAATTCAGCTAGCACAAACCTCTGAAAACTGGAAGTACCAAAATCAATTTGGACTTTATACAACATTTACAGTATTAGATATGGTGTGTGGTTTGTCAGCAATGCTCAGGCGTTGTGAGGTGTTTCCATGCCTCTGCACGCAGACCATAATCCTTGTGAAAGTACAGATGAGATCCTGTCCCGGAACGCTGCCATCCATATCACTTTCCAGAAAAGAAGAGAACGTGAGACTGTAAAGGATAGAGTGCTGTTTCACTTGCAGAAAGCCTCTGCTGAATTACAGCTCATTACAACATACCCTTAGTCTGTGCCATTTAGATGAAACCCACTTAATGTTCCTGTTCTTTTATACATTCATTTTTATCCTTGCTCTTGCTTCATTTTCAGTAATGATACATTACTATCCACTTATGTGTTGTTCTTCTGTTGAAAAAGAACTATTGAACTTTATAAGATCTGACTTAGATAAACACTCTGTTATACTTTGTATAACAGCCCAAAGACACAGGCTAATTTAAGTGGATACAATGCTATACAGTCTTGCTGGACAGAGAAAGATTAAAAATCACCCAGTCTTCTGTTCCACCAGGAAGGTTGTCACCAAATCTGCTGAGTTTTCAATCTTCTATCTCTTGGTGCTCTCCACTGGCCCCATGGAGGAGCAGGAGCTCTCTAAGCCTCTAATCCCACCTCGCTGGCCTCACTGAAATCCTGCCTCATAATTCCACTCGAAAGCAGTGGCCCTTCCATACGCAAGTGGGGATGAAGCGGTTGCCTTGTCTACTATTGTCTCAGTTTTCCTGAGTAACCTTCTTCAACGTGTTTATTTGTTATCTTGTCTTTCAATTGGCTTTTGTTCATTTGGATGGCATTTTGCTTACAGAGGTCTTGATTATGATGAAGATTTAGACAGTAACAAAAGAAAAAAATCTCAATAAGAGGATGCAGAATAAAGCATCTCTACCAGAGTGACTCCAGCTGTTGTCAGTATAGGATAATTCTTTAGCTGCAAAGGATGAGATTTGGTAGAAACATCTAGCTATTTGGTTCACATTTTGTAAACACGAATTAGTAAGCTCAACGCCACAGTCACTATTATCTGCAGCTCTTGGCTAGATGTGAATGGAGATTAATCATGCTCTGTATACCCAGCTAAAACAGCTCAACACACTGATTTATCAAGCAAAAGCACCTGATTAATATTCAGGAGGCTTCAGGTGGGTGAAGAGACTAGGACAATAACAACCAAGCAAAAATGGAAACACTTTTGTGTTAGCAACTCCCTCGCTGGTTGCAGCACTCAGTGGGACCAGGCTACTCATGGTGTCAAGGACTGCTTATTCAAATGTTTTTCTCCTATGAGATAATTAGTTCTGTAAATATGGATCTGTCGAGAGAGTATAGGTGCATGGGGAAGTATAATCCAGAGACCATCTTCTACGCTTGTCTGTTAGAAAAACCCTTGACCCTTCAGTACGGTTAAACAGAACGCATGCATCCTACTAATACCTGTGTTGTCTATGGAAACGGTAAGAAAGAATCAGTATAGTTAAGTGCTTGGGTTTTGTCTTGAATCTGCCACTAATTTGCTCTGTTGTCTAAGAAAAAGAGCAATTTTTTCTCCAGTTATAAAAAGAGCACCCAAGACTGTACCATATTTCTGTTTTCTCTGTTTTGAAGTGGTCAGTTTTAAAATGTCATCTTACCAAGTTTCAAGTGAAAAGATAGTAATTCAGTCATTAAAAAAGAAAGTGAAGAAAAATAAGCATTTGCCTGTGCAATTTCAGTGATTTAACATTGAATGTCCACATTAAGACAACTAGACCTGGCTTTTGAGATGCCACAGACTTAATTTCCCACTGACCTGAGTGGCTTTCTGTCCGACACTAACTTCAGGCATAATACTAAACAGGAACTATAGATGAGCAATCATCCCACATCCAAATCTCAAGGGTTCAAATTTGTCCCCCTCCCCTTTTCCTGACTGCTATTAGTCTGTATGTTACTTACGTCATCTTTGCTTAGGTAGAAATGCAAAAGGGAAAAAAGAGAGGGGGAGCAGATCTTTTTATATATTATGTTAGTTTTACAGAAAGCAACACATTATGCCGCACTCTTGCTTTGCAGTCCTCAGCTTGCAAGAAACAAAGAGTTTCCTTATCAGAACTGTCATTCCTCATCTGTCATTACCAGTGAGAATTGAATCTCTCAGTACCAAGTGAAAAAACTGCAGAGATTTCTCAGATGTGTGATCTTACATCATAAACGCTTCATCACATATATCAAAACTCGCTGGTATGAGAAACACATGACCTGGAGAGACGTCACCAGGACCACAACCATGACATCACACGCTCCCGCACCAGCACCTTAGCTGTCTGCCTTTGACATACCCCTCTTCCTACAGATTTACATTACTCAATTCCAGTTTGATTTCACTATCACTTCCAGAAACACTTCACAGGAGAATGCAGAAATAGAAGATGTCAAAATGGAGACCTACCTAAAATCAGCTTATCACGCAGTTGGTGGCCTTACAGAATGGCATAATATTAAAGGCATTTATTCCAGTGATTCGTCTTCAGGTAAAAAAGCTGAACCTCCCATACTGACCTGTCAATGTAAGAATGCTTTGGTTAATATACTTTCTTTTGTTTGTACTTTCATGATATGAACAGAAGTCTTCAGAGTTAAATAGCAGCCTTGTGCAAATTTTGACAGAAGGAGCACTAATAACCTATCTTAGTGAATTCTTCAGCCTCATCACTTCTGTTTCATACTGCCCCTGTCCCTGTAACCTGACTATAGATGCCACTCTTCCTCCATCTAGCTGAAACTCCTGCCAAACACATCTTTTGTCCCCAAACTGACATCCCAGTTATTGTTCACTCAGCTGCTTAGAGTTCTTTTCTTGTTATCCATACCTAATTTCTTCTGAATCTATTCAATCTACTATTTATTAAATTAAGCTCTCATTGCAAATTAGGTAAACCAAACACTGGGCTGCATTAGGAGAAAGATGGCCAGCAGACTTAGGAAAGCTATTATCCCTGCTTTGCTCAGCACTGGTGAGGCTGCCCTGGGATACTGCGTCCAGTCCTGTGCCTCCCAGTTGGAAAGGGATGTGGAGAAATGGGGTCCTGCAGAGAACAACCATGATGGACAGAGGCTGTGGGCAGGTGCCCTGCAGGGGCAGGTGCCCTGCAGGGACAGGTGGAGGGAGCTGGACTGGTTACATTTGTAGGGAGGAGACTAAGGGGCAGGTACAGCTACTTAAAGACTGGTACCAAGATTATGGGGCCAAACAACTCCTGGTAGTGCCAAATGATACAACAGGAAGCAGGGGTCACAAATTGTTCCTTCAGAGGTTCAGATTTGGAAAACCTTTTTCACTAATAGAGTAGTGCAGCACAAGAACAGGTTATGCAGAGAGACTGTGGCATCTCCTTTGGTGGAGATTTTGAAGACCTGGCTAGACATAGCCACAGCTGACCCAGAGTCAGCAGTAGTCCTGGCTTTGAGCAGGAGATTACTCTAGATGACCTCCAGTGGATCTATTTATGACCTGTGATTTGATTAAGCTATGCCATACTCAGCCACCAGTAAGCTAGAAAGTTTATTTTCAGTTCCTAGGGAGCAGATAATGCTGTGAGCCACAAGGATCCGCAACTCAGCTTTAGCGATAGACTCAAAGTCAATGGAATGAAAGAGCAGAACAGAGAGAATTAAGGTAGAAAAATATTCCTGGAGTTACCAAACATCTCAATCCTTTGACAGCTGTTTACTCTCATGTTTGTTATAGAACGGGAGAGAAATTTATCTTTGGTTTGTTTTTTTTTTAGTTCCTTGTTCCAGTTCTTTTAAGTTTTGGCTTGTGACTTGTTTGTCTTTGATAACAGGCTGCCTAGCTCAGTTCCTGTTGATGAAGATATTAGGGTGATTAAATACTTCTTTGTAGTGATTTAAGCTCTGTTTTGTTTTGAGATCAGGCAAGTAAACACAGTGCAGTATAAGTTTTAGATGAGAAAAAAATCATTTTTTTAGTAGGATGTGTGGCTGGATTTACTGGGGAATGTAGCTCTGTCTCTGTTAACAGAGGCTGATACAACATATACTCTGGATTACTTGATGTAAATCAAGTATTACACTTCAGTCCTTTCCCCTAAATTCTTCAGCTTTAGTTGGATTTCAGGCCTGACATACAGTCTTAACCTTCATCTCACTGAAGTCAAAGGGAATTCAGTCACCAGCCAGAAACTGGGGACAAAAGAGAATACAAGAAGCTAGATCAACACTGAAACAATAAATAGAATTAAAACATGTTAAACATATTCTGTAGGTTAATATACACAGTAAATCACAAACAGACTGCCTTTGCACCCTGCTAACAGGACTGTATTGGAGAACACTGTAAAAAAGTAAGTTGTTTCCAATAAGTAAGGGTCATTTTCAAGCCCCATGACTAAGTGTTCAGAGAATGGATTACATGTTGAGAGATTAGCAGAGGTTTGGTCTACCAGCTAAGATAGCAATGCTAAAGGAGAGATACTTAACACCTTCCAAAGATAAGTGAGTATGAGTAAATTTTCTAAATGACACATGAGAAATGTGATACACCAGCACTACTCAAAATTGCCTTTTTCAGCAACATTTTTATGGAGTGGTATTTTAGGTGTGTCTTAACCTTTTAGAGACTTAGGTCCATTTTCAAAGTTCCCTTAAACTGGCAGTGAAGCTATCTCAAAGTACCTAGAAGCCTAACTCTCACTGTGTTTTTGAAGAAAATATGCCAAGTGTACTTCTGCACCTTTAGCTGTATAATACTGTGGCCATTTTCAACTTAAACTTAATTTAACTCAAGTATTAGGTCCCCAGAACATTAAGACGCTACTGAAATATACACTTCCGAGATCAAAGCTGACTGTTTTATGATGAAACCATGAAGAGACGGAATCAAATGACAAAACCACCTTTTCCTCCTCTCGTACCTATGTTGTCCACCTGCCCCCGCACTGAATATTTTGCCAATTATATTGGCATTTCATGTTATTTTTTCTATGTTATTTGGCATTGCACTTTTCTGTTAGAGTGGTTTTCCCTATTTGGCCTAAATGTGAGCCTTTGCCCGGGTTCCATTTTATAGAATGAACTTAATTCTATAGACAGCTGGTGGGTTATTGCCACTTTATCCTGCTACTGGGGCTAATAATGAAATGGTTATTGGTCTGGATTTACAGTCTTGCAAAGAGTTTTATATAAGAAGAAGGTTAACATTGTAAAAGTTATTTCCATCTATATTGAGAGAGTTAATTCCCTCTCTGCAGCTGAATTTTCCCTCTCAAGTATGCTTCCATGGTAACATACACACAGCTACTGCAACGGTGGTGAAGTTAATCATATCAGAAGTTAAGCTTTCCAGTTGCTAATATTCTGCACCAAATCTTAGTCCTAGCCAACAAAGTCACAATCAATAATGCTGCTTGGTCCTCCACTCGATCTGGCCGCAACTCGAGATTTAACTCAATATGCTCTTTTGCTCTACAAGCTGGGTAAAGAAAGTGAACCTGAGATTGTAGTTAATATATATAAATAAAAAGAAGCAAATTAGAAAAGCTGCAGAGTGTGGAGGGTAATTTTAACATTTAAAAAGCTATTACACATTTAAAGAATACAGTGCTCAAAACAGCTAAAAAAACCCCACCTTGTTTTATTTATTTATTTATTTATTTAAGCAAAGCTGGAATAACATGCATTTACCAAACAGAAAAGATGAGTCTTCAAATTGTGTTTCTGTCTTTGGTTTTCACAGAGTTGACTACATACTCTTAATTGACATGTGTGTTCGATTTTCACTTGAAACAGAATTCTACTAAGGTTTTGCTTAGTGTAGTGTGAGAGATGGCTGGGCTATCGATAGAAATACTTAGGGAGTAGTTCCTTTCAGGCATGGAGTAACTTCCTCTCTGACTTGGTAATTCCAGCGTTGTGGCTGCCACAAATAGCATACAACCTCCCCCCACCATGGGGTGTGTTGGGAAAACCAGGGAATCCCAGTGCTTTAGAGACCTCCTCTCTGAAACCACTCTGGAGTAACCTGGAACTACAGGGCCAAATGCATCCTCGAGCTGTCGCCCAGTCCCTGCTCCTGCCACTGCGGGACTACTTAGATTGATGCCACTCCAAACCTGTGAGGCCCTCCTACACCCTAGGGTTTTCACGTGGGAAACTTCAAAAGCTCTCCAGCCAGTTATTTCAGTGTTTCTGCATACCACTGTTTGTTAGAAAAATGTTTAATCCAGTCCTCCCTTGCCACAATTTAGATCCATTTCTCCTTTCCTAGCTTTTGTGGATACGCAGAACATATTTTTCCAGTTTGACCGGTCTCTTTGACAGTTGTTATGTCACTTGTCAGTCTTCTCTTCTTAGTGCCAACAGCCCTAGCCTTCTTTTATACAGAAGTACATGCGATCATTGTCTAACAAACAAGTTCTCTGTTCTACATATACTTGCAAAACAAATGTCAGGATGTCCAAGTACATAGCATAGGTTATATAACAACACATCCAGCATACAATATGTCTACATTTACATTTTCTTGAAAATAACAGTCGAACAGAAAACTAGGAAAAAAATCAAGGTTGCTTAGTGGGAAGAATTTCCCTCTGAAGAAGATGATTAAGGCACTTACTCAGCATGATACTTTAACATATCATCCTTGAAGATT
Source organism: Fregata magnificens (assembly GCA_013389945.1). NCBI lineage: Eukaryota > Metazoa > Chordata > Aves > Suliformes > Fregatidae > Fregata > Fregata magnificens. Next base: position 21,179 of record WAAD01031529.1, read on the forward strand.
CAATGGGAGTGAAAGGTTCTTATCCCTGATACATTTTTTTCACAACTTCATTTTTAATTTAGCAGACTTCACACCTGAATTCAAAGGAAAAGAAAAAAAAAAAAGGAAATACTTTCATGCATTATGAAAGAAGGTGGCTTTTAAGATGTTGAGATCCTAGTAGCACATAATAGAAATAATATTTGGCAGTCTTTGTGTTACTTTTACTTTCTGATCTATTTCCAATTATCTTCTCTTTCAAGTAGTACTTTTATAAAAGACCGCTGCACAAAAGAGACTATTATTAAGAGAAATATAGATTTCTAATGAATATAAACTTAAAGGTAAATACTCTAAGGGAAATTAGAATAAATCATACTTTATGGCTAATGCACCACAGAAATTTAATAAATATTCCAGGGGAGGGGCAGCAGTTCCAAAATTTGACTTACAGTAGGTGGATAATATCTTGAAATAAGAAACTGTTGGTATCCTCAATGCTGTGCACAATCAGATGTTAAAGCACGTTCTGATTCAGCATTTGTGAAAAATTTCAGCCAACATCTTGTTGCTTACATCAGGGCCATTCCTTTATACTGGGAGGACACCCACAAGTTCTTTGTTGAATAGCTTTGATAATGTGAGCTATATGATTTTAGTATTGAAAACAGAATATTCTGTGAGGTCCCCCCTTGAGCATCAGTGTTGATGTAGAACATCCAGAAATAACTGGATAGAATAACACTTATTAAAAGCATTGGAGATGTTTTATAACTGTCAGTGAAAAATCTAATTTGTTAGACTACTTGCACATTTTATGTTTTTAACATGCACTGTAGGTGGAGTCAATGATCAATTGCAACTGCTTCCCAGCTAAGGAACTATACTCTCAGTACTAGTATGAACACTTTTATTACGCAAAATGTGGTTTTGGTTTGCTCAAAAGTTTCCTAATTCTGGAGAATCTCAGGTTAGCATTAATGTAGTTAGATCAGTTTAGGCTTGTAGAATATAGCGAATATGCTATTAGTGAATATTCATGAAAACCTTATTCTTGGGGAAATTTCCCAACACCTTATAGGAACTCTGCTGCAGAACGAGAATCTCCAGAGGGGCATTTAGCAGCCTCTTTAACCAAAAAAGCCTTTTTCTTCTGTCCTTACTGTATATGGATTCCAAAACAAGCAGCAATAAGAACTGCAACTGACAGATTTTTTTCACTGCAACTCCCTTTTTCATATTCTAAAAAAGTGCACGAGCCTGTGGTCCTACTGAAAGTAGGATATGACCAGGTTGTTTTAAGAACTATAAATAAGGATGAATTGGATTTGAATTGACAATCTTTTTTTCTGTCACTGTTAACTTGTAAGTGCCTGATGTTATATAAATATTGCCACTTCTTAATATGTAAGTATGAGAGAGAAAACCTCTTGTCTGTTTTGGTTGCAAAGACAACCTTCCAAACGCAAACAGCTGCTATTTTGTCTTGGCCTGAAAAGCTCAGCTTTGGGCTGCATGAATGTTTGCATTAACGTCAGTGTGGCATTAACCTGCAAGTAAAGTCATAGCTAAGGGTCACATTTGCAAACAGGTGAGATGCATCTTAAGTGACCACTTCTGTCTGCAGACAATATGAGTGTGAATCAGACAGTTGCATGTGTAGCAAGCCACATAAGCAAATGCTAGAAAATTTCCAGCACATTTTCCCTCCCAAAACAGAGATTCTGAATGAAACGCTAAGTATACTAACAGATGAAAATCGCTAATGCTTTATCATGTCCAACTTCCCATTGGCAGTGACTGGAATCAGCTGTGAATTAAGTTATTGCTACTCATATTGCTGTTCATGCCCTCCAGTCTCTGCAAATGCCTAAAGGAGCTTAGGGGAGTCAGGTGCTCTGCTGCCATGGTTGGGAAAGTGGAACTGTAGAGTCCTTTGAGAGTCTTTGTTTAGAGTAAAATGTTGATATATTCAGCCTGAAGTCATCCTTCACCATTACGTTTGCTAGTTAAGATGCTTTGTAAACAGTCTAAACCGATGTGCTAGTCTTCAATATGATACAGAAGTTTATTGGAGGTACGTTTTGATGTGTGAAAGTAATTAAAGAAATCAGACTGAAATGTAAGACTTGTAGTACCATGTGGGGTCAGTTTAGCTTTAGATGGTAAAAGAATTGCATAAAAAAGAAAATTTTGTTCCTGACCTACCATACAGGAATAAATAAATGTTGTTACTGAGCTAGCTTCAGTTTAAAACTGTTAGAAATAGGTATTTGCAAACCCTTTAAAATGATATGGTTGCTTATTCCCCTCTTTTAAAAATGTAACTGAAAAAGGACAGAAGACTAGGGAAGCAGGTTACAAAAGACTCCAGGCTGGTTGACAGACGCATCCGTACCTTTAAAAAATCTGTTATATGCAATCCAGTAAAGATCAAATGATGATAATAAAGGACATAGGACATGGTTTTCCCAAAGTTTCCGTAAATGGGACCCATGTTTTTATCATCAAGTGACCTTCTTTCTCTAGATTTTCATATTTCAGCATCACCGAAAAAAGGCTGTAGAATAACTGCACATTAGCTGTACACATGATAGTATTTTTTTCTATGAACAGCAGTAACTATATAATGTTAATAGAGGCTGTATCAGTCAACAGTTTTTCTACATGTAGCTGCACAAACCACTAGTAAATGTTGAAGTCTATTTATTTAAAGAATCAGTCTCCTCCCATCCCCTCACTTCAGTTCAACATATATTGCTTTCTTGGATAATCTGAGATCGTGCATTACGATTACAAAGGTAACTCGTTTCAACCATATTTAACAGCTAAGCAGCAAAGCAATTTTTAAAGCTCTTGGTACATTATACTACTAATGGATTTTCATGATCATAGGTAGAAGTAATTGAATTTCCCAGTACAATTTAGAATGATAATAACCATATCAAAGAATAACTACCTAAAAATGAACAAAAATACATTACACACACACTCTTTTCATTTTTACAGCTTTGATTAAGCCTTCTCCCTGCCTCTCCATTTATTTGGTCACTTAAAATTGTATGCTTATATAAAAAAAGTGTATATCCATTTAGTGTAGTTAAATCTGTGTCAGCTGTATAAAAATGCTTAATAAAGGAAAGCAAAATAATCCTGGTGAAGTCATTATAAATTCCAGTAAAGAAAAAAATATATTTAATTTCTGCCCTTTTGCTTCCTTCTTTCCTCCTTCCCAACCTTTCCTCCAGCAGCAGCACTCTAAAATACATTTCAGGCCCAAGAGAAAACATCGTAGTTTCCAGAACCATTTGACGTAATAAGCAAAAGTGGATGGAATAAGAAGAGAAGCATGCAATTTAATGCAGCTCTGAGCAGCAAAATGTCATAGCAGAAGCTTGGAGGCTTATCAGTAACAGGAGCTGCAAGTTCTAGAATTGTCTCATAGACAATGTCGCTGTGGTAATATGGTGATCCTAATTATGTCCACAGTTTTAAAAGCAAAAGGAACATGTCAACAAATGACAAAAATAACATTAGTGCACACTTGTGATCTCTTCACAGAGGTTCATTTTGTTCAGCCAAACTGAAGTATTACAAGCATCCATAATGCTACTTATCAAGTTAACTTTCAACATGCAATACTCCTTTAAGAACAGCCCCAACATAGCTGTCTCTTCAAGTGGGTCTTTTGCAAAAATTTTTTAGGAGACTTAGGAAAAAAACCACAAGGTTTTCCAAAGAACATTTACTGGAACATCAGAAACACGATCCATCAGTTTTCCACTTATTTGCTATGGGAAATGACTTTCTGATTACTAGGCTTGAAAAATCAGTCTTTCAAGAGAGCCTCAAAACTAATAGGAGGAAAGCAACAAAAAAATTAGTCAATCAGGCATCTTTTTCTCATAGTGGAACATAAACCAGATAGAATCTAATCTCTGAGTATTTCTCAATATCGCCCTGAAAAGTAGTAGCTGTTTAATAGCTATCCTCTGGTTGTTTTCTCATCTGAGCTACCTAGTGATACCAAATACTAGCAGGAAACACAGGTTTTATTAGAGTGCTTTTGTTCACAGCCAGTTCAGAGGTGATACAGTTCAAAAGCAGAACAATTACTTTCCAGCAGTCTGGGCATTCTGAAACACAAGCTCATAGTGTCAAAGGGGCAATCGTATCCGGAAATTTGAGTCTGAAACTTTAGGAAGAGCTGCAAAGTTGTAACTGGGGCTGACAGCACTGCGTTTAGGAAGTGTAATTACTGACCTTTTTCCTCCACTGCAGGGAAACAGTCTGTTTTTTCAGCTTGCATCAGCACGCATCAGCCACGATATTCCCATACTCCTTTGGCCAGTAGTTGAAAAAATAATTTTCATTTTTTTCAGTTGTCCACTTGTGTGCATTCAGTGACCGCAGTTCATTTGAAAAGGCAACTCACATGTACAGGCAACGGTCACGCATCAAAGTCATTGATAAGGAAACACAACAGGAACCAGTTCTCCCATCCTGATTTAAAAATCACAGCCATAAACTCGTGTGTCAGAAACCTCTTCCAGATCAAGCATCTCATGTGCTTCCCACGTGGGAACTTAGAGCAGCAGCCCAGATGTGCTGGAGGCGAGTCCCCCCCACACCCCAAGCTGGCATGGAAAGAAGTTAGGATGGCATTTTCCCTCTGATTCTGGCCAGTTTCTCGCTGATACATAAGGAGAAAACACCCTCATTCCCACTCTGAGAAAGTGGGGAAACAAAGCAGCCAACTGTAGCCATCCAAGTGTAAGTGTTTTCCAGTGGAACGAGTTGCATATCGTGGCCAAGGCCAGAAAAGAGAAAAGATAGTGAGCCAGGACGGCTGACTTGCTTAGAAAGATTTACCAGACTCCCATCTGCTGAGAGCGGCAGGCACCAAAGGAGAGCTTCTTTCTCCTTAAAACCCTTTCCAGTGGGATGCAGTTCAGCACCGCTTCTCACACAACCCTCATGTTGGCCTTTACTATATGAGGGGCCCAGGGGGCCATGGGCTGGCGATGTCCAGGAGAGGTGACGGCACAGCAGGTGCTGGGGTAGGCTGGGTGGTCACGGAGGCTGGTGGCCGGGACAGGACCCGGGCTGGGGCTCCGAAGCAGCTCCGAAGCATGAGTTGAGGCCCCCACCAAGCACCTCCCAGCTATTTCTCACCTGGCTCCTGCCCGGCAGCTGCAGCCCAGGTCCCACCATGGTGGGGAGGCAGAGCCCGCTGCTGCCTGCAGGGCCCTTCCCTGCCTTGGGAAGTCCAACCAACGGCACAGTCACCTCCGTGCTGCTGCTGGTCCCTCCTGGATGAGTGCCTGTAGGAGTTCCCAGTGTGCAGCTCAGCTAGGGAAAAGAAATGTGATGGTACTGTGTAATTTGTAACGCCATGCCTTATGTCTAGCTAGAGATAGAGCATCAAACGACAACTGCTCCAAGGGGTTGAGACAAAGGAGGAACAGTTTTACATTTAACTGAGAACCTAAAGAAAATGGGCTTGAAAAAGCTGTTTAGCAGGTGCTGTCAAGCACTGCAGTTTGTGGTATGTTAGCTAGACCTGTATGTGTTAGCCTGTAACAGGCGCAAGACAAGGGTGCACATCCAGAACAACGCCAGATGGAGACAAGTGAGCCCTGTCCTACGATGGATGTTCTGCCACCCCCTGGGATGTGCTGTAGGTCTGCAGCACTGGGGTGAAGCAGCAGCTGGAAAGTAAAACACCAGGATGCTTCGGGGCTATGGCCTCACATTTCACAGTCAGGGCTGTGGCCAGCAGTGCAACTGTGATCCCTGTGGACATCAAACACAGAGCTTGTGCTCCTTTCAAAACAAGGCCTGTTAATTTAAGCTGTTACAAAAAAAAAAAAAAAAAACCACCAAACCCCAAAACCCCAAAAAACCAAACCACATATATACAAAAAATCCCTTCCTTTTTTAAGAGCAGCCTCTCTGTTCTTTTAGGATCAGCTCTCTTCTGTTTGCTGAGACGATTTTAAGCTAGCCAGGTTAGGAAATGTGGGCACTTCAGCTGCCAACTTTGTTGACCAGCTTGTTGCCACAAAATCCATCGGAGATTTGGGCAGCCTGCAGCAAGCCTCAGCAGTCACTGGGCGAGTGACTTGTGTGAAGGCTGTTGCAACTCCAGTGATGTCTTCGGTGCAGGAAGAACATGCAAAGGACAGGAGCCTCACAGCAGGATTAAAATTTCATAGATTTAATTGTAGCTTCTGGGTGACACTTCAGAAGAACTTCTCAATTCAGTTGCTGATGGGTTCATTTTAATCTCCCCTCCTGCTTTTTGACCTATGTGATAAGGAGTAAATAATCCGTAGCCCTGAATGACAATTGACACCTTGTAGCCACTGAACCTGAAATAATTAACTTTTGTGAACTGACCTATGTTGCCATGTGAACAGGTATACAGATTCAAACTATAATGCAAATGAGCGGATTTAGCTGGTAGAACTAAACTCCAGCAAATGTTGGTCTTAATGAGAGTTCACAACCAACACCAGTTTGTCAACAGCAGCCAGATCAATTTTGACTGCCAGAAAGAAAAGAAGTAGTTGGAACCACCCATGCTGTAGTGGAATGAAGATGCACAGTAACAAAGCTGATAGCATCCATGGTTAGTAAAGGCAATTTTTGCTCCTAGAGCTTCGTGTTTACTAACAGGTCATTACAACGCACCCAAGAGATAACATACCTTTTGCAGAGACTGAAAGGTGAACTACAGGCTGGGTCTCCAGTTTTCTATTTAGACTAATCTCTAACCTGAATTTACTGAGGTTCACCTAGAACATCTATTCAAAGTAAATATGTACCACTAACTTGGAGAACCAATACCATTTTTTACCTTTGATCACCCAGATTTTAAAGTTATGTCCATCCTAGTGCACATCATTTCTTTCCCCCACAAGGAAGCCTTTCTGGTTTATACCTTCCCAGACACAGCTGCATTTCCAGAACTGCTCTGTGACTATCCAGTTTAATTTTTATTCATCGTGAGAGAAGCTTTGTGTTTGCCTGATATGCCAAAATCTGCTTCACAGGCTTGGAAAATTCCCAAATATATTCCTTATCCATTCTGAGAGGGATGAGATACTTGGTATCTCAGCTCAGCATGTTTAAGCCATAGCTAGGCAATTCTTTTGAAACTCATTAGATAATTGGCTAGCCCAAATTTAGTAGATGTTTGAAGAAAATTCTCATAGCTTAGTGTTCAGAATGGTGTTTGAAGTTTGAGTAGAAAGTATTTTCCTCTCCCCTGTGCTACCTGTCATCCTGCTCCACAAGTAAGAACATACAGGAAAGAATAATAATGAAAATACTGTTTCCTGAAGATTTGATACAAAGCTTTCCTTCAACAATGTAAGGTCTTTTAAAATGAAGAAACCCCAGCTACCTAGCATTCCTAGCTGTGTCAGACAGTTATAAGCTACATTTATTTATATGTGTATAAGTTTTAGCTCTACAAAACAAAAACAGATAATAGGCTGAGCTCAAACATTTGGATCATCAGTTGTCAGACCTTGTCAAATGCTAAGGTTTACAAGGGGCATGGATGCATAGGCAAGTCAGAGAAAATTTACAGATTTTTGCCCAAATGTTATACCTGTTGGCTATGACTACAAGATTTAGAGTGCCAAAGGATTATGATTTTGAGACTTTAAGTGATTTTAGTTCAAGTGAGTTTCAGCTATCAAACAACTAGGTTTCCTACAGAATATTTTTCTGGTCCACATGTCTGTGCCTTTGGAGCCTGAGCAGGCAGACAGCTAGAAGCTGATAATGACAAGGAGCACCATAACTTTCTGATTTATTAATATCTGTGGGTTTGTGATGCAGATTACCTGGATTAATCTGACAGATGTACACCCAGTGGAAGAACTCAGAGAAAGCATTTATGCAGTGGGTGTTGACACATGCACAACCTATAGCAGAGTCCTGAAAGTGATTGGCTCCCCTGTTACCATGTGACTGAGTGCCTCTATCTTTGAGAAATAATATTTAATGAAAACCATAAATCTTCAATATAGTTTAATCTAGTTTGTGCTATGCGCCACTGCTCACCTTCTTTTGCCAACTCTTATCTTCTGCGTTATTGCCACCACTTGAGCATTTAACTAAAGTGGTTTTTAATATTAAACTAGAGGGTTCATCACTTTCCTTGTTATCATATCCTTCAGCACTCAAAAATATATTTTCATTAGAATTAACACTAACAGTTCTTTTAATTGATGTTAGGTATGCTAGGTCACTAATCTAACTGTCTTTGCATTGTCTTCTTAGTATGGGTTAGATTCATGTATTAATACAAACTCTTTCTGAACTGAAGACATGGGGGTTCACAGTTACAGGACATTAACTGTGCAGCATTTACTGATTTATTAGGATCATTATGCATTCATCTTTTGTCAGTGAAGTAATTTTGGAAGAGCTTTTTAAAATCTACCTATCATACACATATAAAGGCAAATCTGTACACAGAAATGAAACACGAGAACCTGATTTTAATTCTACTAAAACCAAGGAAATAGGTTCTTACAGCTCTACAGAAGGTGTATTCAAACGTATCAGCACACAGATTCAGCTGAATTTGAACCCACTGTGTTAATTTGCAGTTAAGAAATATTGTAGTCTATAGCTGAGCTGGGTCTTAACAGCAAAGATAAATCTTAACAGAAGCTATTTCTTGTGGTAAACTGACAGATCTATATTCAGCTTCATTGGGCTTCTATCTTCCTGTTACAGAGGTGTGACATTTAAACACTACTTAAGAGCTTGTTACCTGTCACTAGGTGCTCTGAACTGTCAAGAAAGACCTGCAAAGATATCTAGATTTGCAGACTAGAGCTGCCAAAAGCCTCCTGGCTGGTAGAATTTGCAGTAGCACAACGCTTCACTATGAAGCACAATCAATTGATTCTTAAGTGGCCATTATTTGCGAAGTAGGCAGTCTGTTCATTAGTGGAACTGATGAAGAGTGAGATGTTAACAGAGAGTATTTTACTGCCAGCTTTCAGAGCTGCAAGGAGAATATGCAGAGGGAAAGTGAGTCTTCAGAATCTCCATTCCTCATCATTACAGCTACATCCTTAGAAATGCAAAAAAAGCAGAGGAACAGCTTTGATGACTTGCCGAAGACTGCCTTTTAAAGCAATTCATGCCTCGGATAGTTTAATCATATCATGGTGCTTTTCTTCAGATATCAGTTTGAGAGAAGTCTAGTCACTAGGCTCTTATGCCCCTATTTAGCCTTGATTTATCAGAACTTTGTGATTCTTTCTCATACGGGAAAAATCCCAGTCTTTTCAAAAGTGCAGAACCATGAACACATGCAGCACTGCTGTCTTCTAGTGGTGGAAGGTACCTGTCCTTTTACAGCACAAAAGTGGACTTGATACTACTTGTGAAGAGTTGTCAGGGTGTATGAGAAGCAGCTATCTCCTCCTTTCAGCCCCTCAGAGGTTACCCCTTGTAGTGCAGAGGTATAACCTCCTCCCTCACTGCAAGACTCAATTGCAATCAGGTTTCGGTCCTGAATCTTTAGAAGTATGGTATGGACAGCTACAGTTTAAGAGAAGTATTAGTTACCAAAGATGGTGACAGTAAGACTTAGTTTTAAAATGTCAGTAATTGGTCTTGAAGGCTTTATTTTGCAGCTGTTGGTGAGAGAGAGGAAAACAGCCAGGTATGGCTTCATTTCTATCACCTCTGCTCAGAAACTGGTGAATACGAAGGACAGGACAATGGACCTTTCCATGTTTAATGGATGATAAGGTGAATTCTCAGTTGTACTCTTGTTCCCCAGCCTTGGAGGGGAGTTTCAGCTGAGGCAGAAGGATCACTAGACCTAAGTGTTTGGCAAGGAGATATCAACACAGGATTTTTCTGTTCCATGAGGCTCTAGAAATTCCTACTGCTTTTGGATGTTACGGTGACAACTGTAGGATTTGTTTAGTCATTTGACAGACTGCCACGTATCTCAGGAGTTCAGGCAGGAAGTTAGAAACAATAATTAAGATCCCCTGTCTCAGTAAATTTGAGATACTTGAGGAACTGATCTTTTGGGGTGAGCTTTTGTCCCTTGCAGACCAGAGCCTGCCATGTGAATACATTTAGAAAGGCTGCAACAATCTTTTAATATTAAAAATATTAGGTAACTGAGCTGTTAAGCTCTCGGTCCAAACAAACCTTACCTTTTCAAGCCTGACGTACCTCTACTCACAGATGACAAATTTTAAACTCCATTGTGACTCTTGGACAATCATAATAATTTCTTCTGGTAACCTCTTCCTGTTAACATGCCATGGGATTTGCAGAATTCACACTATTGCCACAGGACCTGTAGCACACTTGTCTTCATTCATATTTCAGATTCTCAGAGACCAATGAGGGATACTATTAGCTCCAAGTACCATATGACATTGAAAAAGAAGCTCTAACATATCTAAATATCTCTGGCAATCTGCATTTTAGATATCAGTTGTGATTTTTGCTATGTTTTGCATCTGTTCATAGTTTTGGCTTGTATCTGTTCCATGCTGCAGTTTTCTTTGGTTTTATGCCAAGCAGTATATGTCTGAATATATTTACAGTTTATTATTTATTTAAGGAATCTTGGCAAGATGAGTATTTTTTTTCAGTTCAACAACATATCACAAGCCTTCCCTCTGTTCTTGGAACAGACAGTTTGAAATGTGAGAATTTGGTTAGAACTGAACAGTTTCTTCCATTTTCTCTTAATGACACTTCCAGTATATACCCAGAGGTAGCTGTAAAAATACATTACAAGTTGAAGCACATATGTTCAGAATCATTTGTTTTGTTTGAAATTGGACCGGCTCAATGCATTGTAATAACACAATTTCCTTTTTCATGTAAATTGTGTACAATGATGAAATATATATTGCATCTGACGATCCCTAAACAGTTAAGCAATTGTCACAGCACTGACAAATCACCACATAGCAGAACATTTAATGCAGCTGCTGGGAGCCCATATTTTCCTGCAGAAATAATAAATAGGTTGCAGATTCATCAACTCAGTAAGCCTCAGGTTTTTATTCCTACGTAGTTTCTTTCAGTAAGAAGTCAGCTCATCCATTGCCCAAATATATTGAACTACAGTTATTACTTCTCCATTAAAAAAAAAAAAATCAATGCTATGACCTGTCTCAGTCTCTTCACACTGAAGTACTATAATGTAGAGTCTTACTTCAGAATGAATCGATTGTACTGATGTGGATGAGAATCTCTTGCTTTAGGCTTGTGACATCCGACCCAGTAAAGACAACAGAACTCTTCCTGTCAAGGACAATGGGTGAAAAATTATGTTCTATGATGCATGAGTAGCTCAATCAATTTATTATTTTCTAAAAACAGTCTCTTGAACCTATGCCACCATCTTTTCGCAAAAAACGTACAGGTTGGTACTCAGCTGCCTTTGAGGATTATTGCTAATTTTGTTTCTGATGGGTATATGTGGTTGTCCTTCTATAAATCAAGTGACAGTACTGCATGACAGCTGGAGGATGACCTGTACATTTCAAGGGAATGCACTGGCTATGAAATGGAGTCACTTCTGTCTGGAGGTTTGAAGTGCCACGTGATTAAATCAGCCTCAGGCAGACTTGGAGGCTGGAGTTCTGCTCCCTCCAAAGCAACTAATGAAGCTAAGTCCGCAACCGCACAACTTAAAATATTACGTAGCACAGTAATTTTAAAGGGAATGCATATCTTGCAAGACAGGTGCCCTGTAACTTGTTTAATGTCTTGTTTAGTGAACTTAGATATCTGACCTTCTGCATTTGAATGTGTGCTGAAGATCCCGTACTCCAGCCCACCGAAATCATGTCCGTGTTTGCTTTTCAAACAGCTCCATATTAGAGTAGCTTAATGCAGTCAAAGGAAAGGGGTTATGCAGTCTTTACACTGCACATACCAACTTGGTTAGAAAGCTTATAACATTATCAGGTCCACGGGTGGATACACAATGTTACTGTGTTGTTGACAGAAACAGCAAATACATGGATTATCCTTTTAGTCAATATGTTCCTGACTTTCTCTGGAGGAGGTGGTGTTGCTGTAGCAGGACTGCAGTCTACAGCCTTCTCTTTTGAAGCTGCTTTTTGAAGATAATGGGCTACACCAACCTCCTCCATATCATCGCAGTCTTCCTAAAAATCTCACAGAAGCTTGGCTGCCCGGCCCACATCACCTCTGTGCTGCCCCTTGCACACACTGATACCGACAGACCTTCTTTGAACACAAAAGCATGGTACCCCAATGGTCCTTTCTCCAGCTTTCATACTCTGACTCCTCTCCCTCAGTACCTCCAGCTTATGTATCTTGAAACCTCCCTCACTTCCTTGCAAGCCCTCAACCCTGTCCCCAACCTCTCTCTCAAGGACCTCTGGGAACGAAATATGTAAGCTTGACGTACTTGGACCCTTACTACCCAACACCTGACAATATAGTCCCTTCCCCAGATGCCTTGTGCTCTCTCTGGTCCTGGAGTTCCTTTATATTCCCAGTGTAGCAGCCAGTACTTTCTCAATAATCACAGTTACTCTGCTACAGGAGCAATAAGGAAGCAGTATCACCTGCTTGTCCTTGAAGCCTCAAGTTGTTCTGGCAGTAGCCTAATTCCCCACTTTCTCCATCTGCGCACAGAAGACTACTTTCCTTCCTTGGCTATGACAATTTTGGAACCAATGGCCATCCTTGATGTAGAAGATCTCAGTTATAAGGTCAACACTCCTATAGCAATCCTTGACTTATTTGGCTTGGGAGTTCTACTCAAGAGACTAACACTGTCACTCCTCCGTAATGTACACCATGACTAATGCTTTTCTTTCCCTTAAAAGCATACATAGACATAAAACAAGATACAGAACCTTAAAGATTTACATGTTTTCTCAACTGCTGTAAGCATACAAGTCGAACTACAACATTAATATTTAGATAAAGCCATGCATCTTTTATGCTCTTTGTGATCCAGTAAATCCCCTGACGATATTGAGAAATTCTGCTCTGTAATTTCTAGTTATGAACCAGAATTCATAATACTCTATTTTTAAATTGACATGAACAAGAGTTTTGATAACTTTGATAATTTCTCTAGTTATACCACTACTTTTTATGCAAAGCTAAAAATGTGAAATAACTTTCAATCATAGGTGCCTGTCCTAGGCAAGAGAACTTTTGAGGTGTGCTTGTACATCATTTCCTGATGCATGGAAAGAACTGGAAGTTAAGTGACAACAATCAGTTCCTCCCAACACTGTTTCACATGTATTTTAGCTACCCTCTGGTTTAAACCCTCATTGAACGTTTGTTAAGTTAAGATAATGAAAAAAGAAACTTTGCAGATATTTTTATTTTACAAGAGCATCAGAAGCAANGAATGTTAATAGAACTCTACTAATTGAACATTATACCTAAGAGAGAACAAACAACCCATTTCATACCTAGTAACTGTTTAAATGAGCCCAATTATAGGCCACCCTTAATGCTACATGTATTACATTCCTAAGTTCAGCACATGTACTCTCTCCATTGCTGACTTCTGTGAGATTTAAATTCTGTGCAGTAACCAAAACAATGATTATGCTGCAATAGTGAGAGTGATGGTCACTGACAGTCGAGGCTA
>WAAD01031529.1:38965-73935 GCA_013389945.1 Fregata magnificens
TATGTTCTTAAGGACATCTTAACATGCACAGAGTCCACATCTTAAAAAAATGCACTTGGGGAAAAGAACTGCATGTTGAGCTGCAGCTTGAAGTACAGAATGTTTTTACTCTGTCGAACCACATGCTTCACTGTAAGGAGTAGCATTAGAGACGGCAGAAAGATTTTCTACAAATTACTCAGAAAATAAAAAGAAATTCCCAGAAGTAGGAGAGAGATGATCATTTGCAAAGAAGCTTTTTAATAGAAAGGTGCCATGGGTGGAGTTTCAGCTCAGATAAACCACAACAAAGCATGAAGTAGCTCCTTGTTGANGTTTTCACCCTCCTTAATTTCATTTTTTCTGTTCTTAGAGAAGTTTTACTTGTGTGTAACTGACTCCTTGAGAATTACAGTTTCATGAAACAAGAAGCCCCAGATCAGAAAACCCCAACCTCACTCGAGGTGCAAGGATCCAGATCAGGACCACCCTAAGGATTTAACACTCAAGCATGACGCTTAGGAGCTGCATCTAGCCTGGGAAATAGCCTCCAGCTCCAGTATGTATAACTGCTTTTCCTCTGAAGTTAGTCACACTATACCTAGAGTCAACTTCTATCCACATGGTAGTGAATTCTGATTTAGACAACATTGCTCCTACTCACTGTCCTGCCCCAAACCTCAGAAAGCGTATCACATTTTGAGACAGCATGCACAGCCATATAGAGAGAGAACAGAATCCATGAAGCTATTTTGTCCAGGACAAGAGCTACGCTAATTTATGCCTTGGAGAAATCAAAGTTCACTGTTGAATCTAATGCCAATAGCTTGACAATTTAAATAAACCAGCAGCTTTTAAAAATGAAAGAAAGGGGAAAAAAGGGCAATAGCCCATTTTTCATTTTTCTCTGCAGTACACTCCTCTCTATTTCTACAGAGTAAAAGCACATCTTCAAACTGTTATTCCCTTCTGTATCTCTTTCTGAAAAAACTCTATTTTTATTCTAATATTTAATTGCTATAGCCTCTCACTAGATGCTGTGTCCCTTCAAGGAAGCAATACAGGCCTGCATTTCTGTTTCTCTTGTGAAAGTCTAATCCTACTCTATAAGGTTTATAGATTACACGAGCATTTTCATATCTTTTTTGTTTCAGAAAAATCAGAATAGAAAGACATTTTTAAATGTCTTTTACCTGAAACTGAATAAATCAGCGATCATTAAAGGCAGCTTCCTCTTCATCCTGAAGAGTGATTTATCTCAGAGAAGAGAATAAAATGATACGATAACTGTAGTATTGAGAAATGCCAGTTTCATTCAACCTGTCTCCACAGGAGAGATTCAGTACAGACGTATTTCAAAACAACAATGAAAATGAAATGAATGTTAAAGAGCAATTCAGTTCCTATGTGCAATCTCAAGGTACTACACTCCTCACATTCCTATGTGAATGCAATTTGCTGTTATTATTCTAGCATAATTCAATTGTCTTAAGAACTATGATCACAACCTCTTGAGCAGTGAATGAAGATAACAAGAGCTGTTTAACCTGGAATACTAAAATTATATCTGAAGCCATTACCTTCTGAGGAGACAACTGCCTCAATAAGTAGGTACCATGAGAAATGTTTCCTAGCAAAATGTTTTTACATCATGACGGTTCTTTCCCAATTCTTGAGCTATTTCAGCTGAACAAAGTCTGAAACAGTACTTACAGGTATTTAAAAAAATAAGAACACTACCATCTTTCCTGGTGAGTTTTCTTGTCTGTTTTGGTGGGTTTAAAGCTCTGAGAGTCTCATAATTTTATACAAGATGGACCAGGATGGATTAGTACAAGATAAAATTTCTTTAAGACAACTAGGCATCTCCTGGGATCTTTTATAGATCTCTGGTCTACGTAATGAGAGAAAATGCTTTCCAAAAACATCTTGACGTTTCACTCAGAATAATCTCCCTTGAATGCATTACGCTGCCGTTTACATCCAGAGGGAAACTTGAGCAACATGAGAAAACAAGAGGAATATACATTGTCTCAAGGAAAGAGTCAAGAAATTCCAAACCCAGTAAAAAAAATCTAGATTATAAGACCTAGTAAGTAAAGACTTGACAGAGCAATATATCTTCGCAAATCTGTAGACGTGTCATCTTTGAAATAGATATTCTTAACCCCATCCCACCACTTTACTGGCATTTCTATCCACACCTTAGGAGCACCTCCTGGACAGCTGTCAGCAGAGGGAAGTAAGACACAGGACTTACCTGGGATGTTCCCTGAACAGAGAATTGCACAGTCTATTAAAGGCTAATATTAGCAAGGGCCTTTAGCAGGTGACAGCATGGAATCAAGCTTTTCCCCAAAGAAAGCTTAGGTCCTGCTAAGGAAAAAGACCAAGTCATTTTATACAGTGTATCAGTCTATGCGCATTCCTTCCAAGGCCCCAGAGAGGTGTTTTTGACAGGACAAGAGGCCATGGGTGCAAACTGAAACACAGGAGGTTCTTTCTGGACATCAGGAAACACTTTTTTACTGTGAGGGTGACCGGAACACTGCACAGGTTGCCCAGAGCAGTGGTGGAGGCTCTGTCCTTGGAGATATTCAAAAGTCATCTGGACATGGTCCTGGGCAACCGGCTCTAATTGGTCCTGCTTGAGCAAGGGGGTCAGACCAGGTGACCTCCAAAGGTCCCTTCCAACCTCAGCCATTCTTTGATTCTGTTTTTCCTATTTTTGGGTCAGGTCCTGTGCCAGGAATGCACCTGGAGAGAACCTGGCTTGCATTCCCAGATCCTTAAACTTTATGCAGAGGATGTAAGCCTTTATGGATCCTGTAATTTTTCCAGGCTGAGCACTTCCAAACCCCGGGGTTCAGGGCACAGAAGAATAAATACTCATTTTCATGTAAAAGACTGGCTCAAATCCTAGAGGCTTAGCAAGTAGCAAAAGAGAAATTTTAACTCACCATTCATTTCTGAAGGATCTGGCTGGAGTCAGTAACTTCTGTTGAGCTCTCCTTATGCCAGCTGACAAATTCCTAAGTCTGAACTTTTACAAAGATGGTTTGCTAATGTCTTCCTATAGAAGCTTGAATCAATCAACACTTCACAAGGCTTAGGAGTTGATTGCTTTCAGGTTCGTGAAGTCTGCAGGCTGAATATTCAAGCAGTCAGGCCCTCTGACCCTTCTTTCGAGCCTCACTGTTCAAAAGCAGTAAAGATCCCAGGTAAGTAGCTTCATTCAGAGTACGAAGTAGCCTGAAGGAAGGTTCTTTTCCAGCTGAAGACCAACTTTCTCAATAGCTAGGGAGGAGGGAGGAGGATGCATGTGCAAAGAAAAAGTGGCAGCAGCAGCATATACTTCCACTTGACAGTATGTGCATAGTCAGGCCTACCTTCATAGAAGTGAATGTGTTTAGCTTAGAACAGTTCAGCACATTTCTGGCAAATATTTGTAGGTTAGTCTGCAAGAAATGATGTTTAGTCAGAGAAACAATTACTATTCCAAGTACAAAATGAGGAGGAAACATTATTCAGTACCTATGTGAAAAAATGAATCATATTTATGCCTCCTCTTATGGGCACTTATGTAGAAGTATCAGAATAAAATATTATTTTAACTTATACTGACATATTATTTCAATAGGCACCTTTATTACACAAAATATGCATAACAGAACAATGTGAAGTGAATTTTATTTTAATTAAAACTTTCTTTGTATTTATTATGAAATCCAGCTCATGAACACTATTCACTACTTCTCATTCACTACACCCCTTTTGTTCTCAGTGACTCACTGAGTACATCCCCTAAGAAAGGGAGTACCATCACTCAGGAGCTCACAGATCAAGGATGCCTGCTAATAGGACAGTACTTCTTTGGGCTTCATACAAGAGAGACTTGAAGTTTGTTAATGTTGAAGTTTTCCAAAGCCTAAAGTACTTCCAAGCACAGGACCCATGATGATGCCAGCTGCACTTTTTTGTTGTTGTTGAAGGACACCACTTTGAAGTGATCAAGTAAAGATACAAGATGGAAACATCACACTGTTGCAGCAGTTGTGGTGGGGGGTGGAGGAAGGCAGGGGCAGCCTACTTTCCCACTGTTTTTTGTAGAAGGAAGCAGAATCAAATTTGCTTGCTTTTTGCAAGAATTATTCTCTTACAAGAACCAAAACAGACTCTAGATGTTGTTTTAGTCATTGATTGATTTTAGAAGAGCAGCAGGACTGAAGGGACCCTGAGGATCCTCTGAAGACAATGCACAAAAATGCTTGTAATGACTGCTGCACTAGTAACTCAACAGGTGACAGTTGTCTCCTGCCCACAACCAAGCCAATGCCGTTCTAGGAGATGAAAACACTAAAACATTTTGATAAAGACTGTGGCAGTCATTTTATTCCAGTCCTTCACAAGGACTGCTAATTCTTCATGTCTAACAAACATACTTCTGCCTAGCAAGTGTACAGTTAGAAGACAGCCTGTATAACAGACATACCTGTTTATTAGCTGCTCGAAAAGGTAGGCTAGAGATGACTCCACCTACTGTGTTGATGATCAGGGGATAAATACAACCTCGATTTCCCATGTACGGCTAAGGAATCATTAGGTAAAGGCCAGTTGGCTTTGGTAACCAAGAGAGTCAACATCAGCAATCAAGGAGTTAGGCTAGAAGTAAGTTAATCCCCCAAGAAATGTTGGGTTAGAGGACCTGCAGTTCTCCCTCAGCTCTTCTGGAGGTCAGCAAAACACCTTAATTCTTCCTGTCCTGTGTTTGGGATGTCCTTGTTCCTGAACCTAAGGCTCCTGCAGTGAGATGCTGGAGTCAGACCGGGCTTCCAGTCTGTAGGATCCTAGTGTAACCTATACACTAAAGCATTTCTGCCTGAGTAGACAGCCATCAAGTACCATTTTACCTCATCAGTAAGCAGGAGATTTCACATACAAAGGCTTTGCATTATTGAAGAGTTCTCTTACTTTAGGAATACTGTTTGGTCCCCTAACTAATAGGGAGCAGTAGCAGAGAAGAGTATATGCCATTGACTAAGGACATGAAAAGCAGACAGAGCAATTTATGACCAACAATGCTGAAGTATTACAGGAAATAAAACCTCAGTTACATACAGTTAATATTAGGAAGATCTCAGTGACAAGGTCTCAATGTACACCAATAGCTCAACTTTCCTTTTTATCAGGAATGTAGCAGTAGATAACAGAGGCTATCACTGAGTGGCTTAACTATCAAATACGTGAAAAAGCCTTTGCAGAACAATCTCATGTTAATTCTACTCATAGAATAGAATCATAGAATAGTTTGGGTTGGAAGGGAACTTTAAAGGTCATCTAGTCCAACCCCCCTGCAATGAACAGGGACATCTTCAACTAGATCAGATTGCTCACAGCCCCATCCAACCTGACCTTGAATGTTTTCAGGGATGGGACATCTACCACCTCTCTGGGCAACCTGTTCCAGTGTTTCACCACCCTCATCATAAAAATT
This sequence comes from Fregata magnificens, assembly GCA_013389945.1. Classification (NCBI taxonomy): domain Eukaryota; kingdom Metazoa; phylum Chordata; class Aves; order Suliformes; family Fregatidae; genus Fregata; species Fregata magnificens. Next base: position 44,439 of record WAAD01031529.1, read on the forward strand.
TCTTCCTTATATCTAGTCTAAATCTACCCCTTTTTAGTTTAAAACCGTTACCCCTTGTCCTATTGCAACAGGCCCTACTAAAAAGTCTGTCCCCATCTTTCTTACAAGCTCCCTTTGAGTACTGAAAGGCCACAGTAAGGTCTCCCCGGAGCCTTCTCTGCTCCAGGCTGAACAACCCCAACTCTCTCAGCCTTTCCTCATAGGAGAGGTGTTCCATCCCTCTCATCATTTCTGTGGCCCTCCTCTGGACCCACTCCAACAGGTCCATGTCTTTCCTGCACTGAGGACTCCAGAGCTGGACGCAGTACTCCAGGTGGGGTAGAATCACCTCCCTCAACCTGCTGGCCACGCTTCTTTTGATGCAGCCCAGGATATGGTTGGCTTTCTAGGCTGTAAGCGCACATAGTCGGCTCATGTCCAGCTTTTCACCAACCAGTACCCCCAAGTCCTTCTCCGCAGGGCTGCTCTCAATCCCTTCATCCCCCAGCCTCTCCCTTTATTTCAGTTGACCACCACATTAAGTGGTATTCTTTAATAACAATTAGCTTCCCAATTTTTCTAGTTATTTCTCCTTCACCTCTAGGATTCCACTATCTTACAAATCCAACATGTTTTTTAAAAAGTGAAAGTTCCTGCCATTTTATTTTGTGCTTTCTCATTCTGAGGGAAAAACGAGGATATAATGCATGCAGCCTCTGGCTACATACATTACGATATTACACAGTTGCCATCCTCAGCAATAAGAGAAATCCCTGGGTGACCTTTTCGTTATGAGTGCACCTCAAGAAATGAGATATCAGCCTAAATGCATTTAGTGAACCAATGTTGTTTACCCAAGGCTACTGAGAATAAACAGGTTATTTTGGCAGCTGTTCTTAGTTTCACCTATATAATCCAGCAAAGAGCTGGGACTGTGGCAGCTAATTTAATCGATAGAGTAGTTTTCTTTCATAAACAGAGGGCTAACTCCATGTCTCTCTCAACACCACCAGTTTTTTGAATGATCCAAGTTTCCAGGAAGCACTGTTCCCCACGTGCACACAACCCCAAGCATGCTTTGCAAACTCACCCTCCAGTTACTCTCTCTAGTTTCAACAGTCTTCTCGCACTCACTAGTTGATTAACAAGAATAAACCCAGTGGTCCCCAGTCCCTACTCGTTATAAATATGCACATCACAGACCACTTTCCATCACAGCCACAACACATGAGGATCCACCCTTCTCTGCTTTTCCCTTCTCACCACGTCACACATCCACTTCACCAGCTACCATCTGCTACAGCCACTAAACACCACTTCTGCCTCATTACCAGTTCACCCTCTGAACTCCCTGGCTTCTCAATTATATGATTTCCCCAGTAGAAGTAGAGCTTGTGGCATCTCCTTTTAAAGGTCTGTCACCATTCTTAACATGCTTTCTATCTATCTCTTTTATATCTGAGGAATGTTAAAATTAAAGTATAAACACATTTGATGAAGTGTAAAAATCTAAAAAGAGATCTATAACTAGTTACACTGAGTTGGGGAAAACTGAAAAAAGCCTGAGGGTCTCATACTCTCTCGGTGAAGCAGCTGTTGCCCTTACAGCAGGTAATAGAAAGATCAGAATTACCAGGTACCCAGACATCTCTAAATGGCACACTGAGCACTGCAAATAAAAGTAAATGAAGCGTTAAGCTTCCCATGAAACACAAAAACAACAAAGAAGCATATGACTATGTAAGACCAAAGCAAGTAATTTTATTTACAGGTCTAGAACCTTCCAGATGACTGAAGGAGGAAAGCCTGTCAGTAAAGGCCTAAGATAAGCTACCACAGCAATTAAGTGCTCCAGGAGAAAAAAGAAAAAAAAAATTATATAATATTTGTGATTATTTCCCAAGTCTTGTGTCTCAGTGTGCAGTTAAAGACTAGTAGGAAGGAAACCTGCTGTACACATATATTACTGATTACTTAATTTTTATAGGAGGTAATGTCCAGCCCTTTTAAATGTCTTGAGGTCCCAGGTTTCATTTTGCAAGATGAGGTGGTCAGACAACCTTTAGCAGCTGTTTTATTTTCCAGTAAAAAAGCCTTCTAAAGTATCTAAAGGGCTCAACTTTCAAAAGGGTCAAAATTGTTATAACCCTCCTTTAACCCATAGAAGAGGGAATAACTATTGTCTGCAGTAAAGGGCTGATTTAGACGTTTTATCATTGATGTTGCTGTTGCTGTTGCCCGGGATGCACATTTTCCTGATTCTCCTCGGACTGTCAGGCAATTTCTACTCAATCTCCAGCAATGTGAAACTCATCAGTTTCAGATTACCTGGGAAACACTGTGTAAGAGCCCACATTTCCTTCTAGCATTTCCCTTTTCCATTGTTAGAAAAACCTCCAAAACTAGTAAAAGTATATTCACAGGTAAGTGTCATCAAAGTATGCCTTTCTCCCAGGCTCAGTGTTGTGCAGGAGTTTCTTATCTTGGGCAAACTGTGGTGCAGAGAACAGCTGTATCCATTGCACTCTGAATCACTGACCGCAATTTTAACTGTTTTCCTGCTGCAGATGTTCTGGAGCTGTATTTGGTCCCAGCAAACCTCTGGTTTGCTGATCCATGAGTTTCCTCTTCATCTCTGACTGCTGCATTGTTTCTCATGGTTGTGTCCACAGTTGCTGTGTTTGACCCTAGACGCGCACAAGGTGACCCCTGGGATAGACACCTTTAGCCCAGACCATGGCAGGCTGGGTGAAGATCAAAGAGACTCAGATCAACCAGAACTAAGGAGGCTTCTTTTCTTGTCCAGTTGTTGTCTTCTGCGTGACGCCATTGTGTCAGAGAGACTGAGCAGCTACCGGACTTCTCTCCACCCCTGGGAGGTCCAGAAGGGTTGTGTGCATGTGTGTGACCACATGCATGCGTGCGTGCGTGTGTGTGTGTGTGTGTGTGTGTGTGTGTGTGTGTACTCTCTAGAGTCTAATAAAGAGCTGGCTCATGCTGCTGCCTCATTGGGAGCATCAGTAATGTCTCCTCCTAGTTCCTGGTTTGCTCTTTACACAGATCTTATGGGAGGGTGAGGCTGACAAGTCTGAGACGCTAATCATCTGCAGAATTTGCTTGAAGCAGATCAACAGTATTGGCACTTATTTGGGGGAAAGGGAAGATGGAGGACAACAGTCACACTCACTCCCACACTGAGGTGGTAGACGTCCATTTCTTTAGGAGGCTACACATTTCTGAGAACTTTTCCAGCTCTTGTCCAGGCCAAACTGTTTCTCTGTCCTCCATCTACAGAATGGATAGGGCTTAAAGTGTTAATTCAGCTCCTTTTGCTTGATAGCTTGTTACAGAGCACAGTAGTAGTGTCTTTCGCTGTCCCTTCCTTCCAGGGCTGAAGAATCATCACCAGCATCCTTTGTTGTCCTGAAATCTTCCTCAGCTTATGAGTAATTAAAGCTTCTAAATCATAGCTGGGAATATTTCTCTGCCCTATCAAATACCCATGTTACTTGTGTGTGTGACTATATATGATTTCTGCTCCTGGAAAAAAAAATAGAAAATTGTTTTGTCCATAAATTTCTTCTCAGGTTTATGCTTTGCAACTGGAAGAACAATTTCCCAAATGTGGCAAATACAAACAATACATTATTTTCCTTGTATGTTACATTCTTATTTTTAAAGCAAAAAAAAAAAAAAATTGTTTTCCCCTCTCTCTAGCTATCATTGTTTGAAAACAATATATACAACTCGACCAGCAGACACCTCATATCTAATGCTGTTCCATCTTTAGGAAATATATAATTCTGAAAATCAAAGCTATATCCTCAAAACATAGCCACAATATTAATCCTGCTGGCCACAGGGAGAACTCTCAGAGAATAAACATATTTGAGATAATGTCAAAGATATATAGTATATTAATAGTCACCCTTTCAATAACACCTTACTAGTTCCTGGTCAATCAGAAATACACAAAGAATCAGGGAGATAAAAATTCTGCAGTAGCAAACATGACAAATGATGGAATAACATTTCCTTCTTCCTTTTCTCCTTTACTCAGTGGAACACTCACTGTGACTGAGAAGGTTGAATAAAGTATAAGTCGATTAAGATTGATGTATGTCTAAAATAAGTTTTAATAAAAGATGAACTGCTATACACTGTATAATTACACATTGTGTGTACAGTTATAGGTATGCACTAATGTACATATAAGGGGTTGTATTGTACAGATTCCAGCTATAGAATTTAGCTACAGGTTCTTCTAAGACTGGAGACCAACAAGTTGTTTATAAAACACTTTCTACGGGTAAATCTCTAAAGCCATTGATGACACATACTATTCATACCTGCCCTATATTTACAAGTTAAATCACATATTAATTTGTCTTAAGTGAGTCTTAAGAATGTTGCAAAGTGTGATCAATACAATGATCCCTTTCTTTTTATACCTACGTAAGAAGCTGAACATAGGATGGTCATATTCACATGACAAAATAACTTTCTGTTAGGAACAAAGAAGTATTGGCCTGATTTGAAAATAATAAAAGCTGATCAATCAAAGACAAAGCAAATCATCAAAGGCAGTGGAAGAAAGTTTTCAGAAAAAAATACATAAATATTATCAGGAATAAATAAACTTTTGGTGCAAAAAACATTCTGGAGTGCTATCTTTCATTCACACAAAAAAGCAAACAATTGCACATAGCAAACTAGTCTGTAAAATCCAGAAGTAGGTCATGCTTTTTACTAACAGGCAAGAAAGCTAAATGTAGTAAATAAAGTATTTACAATAAATAAACTAGCGGTTAAAGCCCTTTCATCAATTTTATCAATTACTCCTGTGGAACTATGGATGTCACTAAAAGGGAGCTCTTGGAAGCAGACTTGGAAGCTGCTGTGACTTGCAGACAACTGTGGTGGGTTTTTTTAAATGAACTTTTTTTTCTTTCACATTAGATAATATGACATAAAATATGACAAGGACTGCTTCGGGGAGAAAAATACGGAAGAAATTAAGTACAATGAATCACCAACCCAAAATTGTTAAGTTTTAGACAATATTTTAGCATCCTGGTTGACAATATTTTTCTTGTTCTTAGCTACTGTTAGTAAACTTTTTTTTGTATCAGAAAAATTTATTTTTCTTCTGAAATACGTAAGTTGGAACATTTTGATATTATTTCAATTAAAACTTTACATTCTTCAGAGGAAATTATTTTTATTCATACATTTCCTTAATCTTACTTAAAAAAATATTTCAAAGACTCCACATTGAAGCAAACACATTAAAAACATAAGCAATTTTTACCAACTCAGCATGAAGAATTTTTACAAACCAGTAAAATTACAGATAAAATGCTGAAGTTTTGTTATTGCCAGTAAATCAAAAGGGAGGTAGATTTTTTTTTTAAATGACCTAACCAATATTTACCAACTATGAGTTATAAAATTAGGCATCAAATATTAGACATCAAAACACAAAATGGAGAAATGGAAATTAAGGCAGTATATTTGGCAGGGCAGGGAAGGACATAAGACACAAAAGAAGGGGATAAATCAGCACATCTATATTTGGAAATTTCTCCTAAAAATACCTTTAGGTGAGCAGCCTCTCTTCTGTTTCCAGTCACTTTTCAAAAGGTTATTGACCTGTGTCAGGTATTTACCAGGGCTTCCTCAGAAACCTGAAGAATCACAAGCAGCACCAAAAATAAACACATTAGTGGGAAGTCATCCCCAATAGCATTTAGTGCTTTAAAAGTGTTTCTTCTTGTGCTTGTTTTGGCTGGGACAGAGTTAATTTTCTTCATAGTAGCTAGTATGGGGCTATGTTTTGGATTTGTGCTGGAAACAGTGTTGATAATACAGGGATGTTTTAGTTACTGCTGAGCAGTGCTTACACAGAGCCAAGGCCTTTTCTGCTTCTCACACCATCCCACCAGCGAGTTGGCTGGGGGTGCACAAGAAGCTGGAAGGGGACACAGCTGGGACAGCTGACCCCAACTGGCCAAAGGGGTATCCCATACCATATGACATCATGCTCAGCATAGAAAGCTGGGGCAAGAAGAAGGAAGGGGGGGATGTTCAGAGTGATGGCATTTGTCTTCCCAAGTAACCGTTACGTGTTTTCCTGGAGATGGCTGAACACCTGCCTGCCGATGGGCAGTAGTGAATGAATTCCTTGTTTTGCTTTGCTTGCGTGTGTGGCTTTTGCTTTCCCTATTAAACTGTCTTTATCTCAACCCACGAGTTTTCTCACTTCTACCCTTCTGATTCTCTCCCCCATCCCACCAGCGGGGAGTGAGCAAGTGGCTGTGTGGTGCTCAGTTGTCAGCTAGGGTTAAACCATGACATTGGGGATATGGCGAGCAGTAGCTTTTCCTTCCAGAAGAGAGTTCCCTTATCTGAGAGAGGAGGGAGGTGGATGTCCCTGTAAGGCTGCAGGGACGTGAGCACCAGCGAAGGGATCCAGCACCTTCATGAACTGTGCTTGTGACAGAGATGTGGGGCAGCCAGGGGCCCAAAGACTGAAAGAAAGGTAAGGAATTAATCTGCCTTTGCAGGGGTGTTACGGTAGTCCCCTGTGGTCATTGTGGACCTAGTCAGACTGCCTCTCTCCCGAGATGGTTCTGTGGCTGAAGCTGATGAGGGTGAGGGAGGAGGTCTGTGCCAAGGCAGGAGCTGGGACTAGGTTTGCTGGGTCACTGAGTTCCCATCTGCATTGGGGTGTAGGAGCTACACCTTTGCTGTGGGGACAGAGGAGTTACTCCTGCAAGAGACACTGAAAGCTGAAGGCAGAAAACATGTCTTTCCTCTCATCTTCCCTCCTGAGAGTGGATGGGATGTGCAAAGGGTTTGTGGCACTGATGGGGCCATCAGGGGCCATCAGGCAGGCCAGGAGGGGCCCTTCCAGGTGCTGCCCACTGGAGGCATAAGGAGACAGGACCATTATCCTGGGTCTCCTAGAAATGGGTCTCTTCCCCCAAGACTGACCTTGCTGGAGAGTGATTTTCTTCCTCAACAGCAGCAGCAGAAGGAAAATGTTCATGCAGTTGACTCTTTGACTCTCACAGTCCAGCTCTGTCTGTGGCTAGGAAGATCGACTCACAGTGCAGTCATCAGGGGAAAGGAAAGGACAGAGCTGCCAGACACAGAAAGCCTGCAGTGAGGGGAAGAAATGGTAACAGAGGGCACGGTAACCTCAGCCATCTGACTCAGCCCCTGTCCATTATTCCTGAAAAAGCTCATTTCATTCCACAATGACAAGCAGGGAAACTGCAGTGTGGCTGGGGTGGAGAGCTGGTGATGCACAGGGAAGACAGTCGCTGCTCAGTATATCTGGTTTAAGACCCTATTTTGTATTGCACACAAATGTCTGATAGTTTTACTATTTGTACCAAAATGCTCAGGCTGATGGTCCATCTTGGAAGCTGAGCCACAATTAAGATAGAGCTATCTCTGCATACCTCTGCTGCTGAGGAATATCTGTAAATGCCCTCCAAAGTGGGCATCCTCATTCCTCAGTGGTGCCAAAGGGAGCAGCAGGGCTGGCAGGGGCATCTAGCTACAAGAGACAATGTGGAGCTGCTGTCCCATACAGTACCGCTATGCCGATATCCCCAAGAGAGTTTATTTCTAATGGGCCTTCATGACCAGTCCTTACAGCACTGATTAGAGGTATTATGCATTACAATTTCGTTGTCTTGCTCTGCATAATAGATACTGAAATAAGCTGAGAGGAAATTGAGGCAGACGCTGGTAATGGAGGATTTGTACATGTGGTCAATATATAAGCCATATCCAGCAGAAGCAAGAAACAGTTATCTGTTTCTAGTTCTGTTTGATTACTTTTTGCCAAAGTAGAAAACAACCTTGCAAATGTCTTCTTAATGTAGAAATTAATGTCTTTGTAATTATGTAAGACTGGCATTTTCTGGAACGTATTGCATGCTCTGTGCATAGATTTCAGAGGATACCAATTTGACATTCATGAACAAAAACTGTGCCTGAAAGGCACAAATAACTTGGCTAACACATAGACAATTCATGATGTTACTTTAATTCTGCAGAACTATGGTGAACATATGTGTGTCAGCCAGCACAGACAGGACACAGGAACAACCACAAAACCAAGGGTGAAATGCAAAGAGTAAATTTATTTTCATTACCTTGCCAACTTGGGGATCCCCAAAGCAGCACCTGGGCAGAGTAACACAAGTGGGGACATAGGCACCACTGAGCTCGGTTCATGCTAGAGGATCCCTGGGTTGGCGATGTAACAAAAATAAATTTACTCTTTGCATTTCATCCTTGGTTTTGTGGTTGTCCCTGTGCCCTGTCTGTGCTGACTCATACATTTGGCGTAGTTGGCAGGATCCAGGAACAGCTATGACATGGCGGGCAAAAAAGTCAGTGACTGGGGAGGCCACGACAGTGACTCCTGTATTCTGGGATGGCCCAGTACTGAGCGCTGGACCCCCATGGCCACTTTCCTGGCTACATTGGCTCCATCGGCTCCATCGGAAGCATGGCCTGAAATAGATGATGGAGCAGTGGTTAGTTCCCAGACAACTGAAACCGCTATGCATCGATTGCCATGGAAAGTGGCATCCGAGTCTTCTCGCAAGTTAGCAGAGAGATTGGGATAGTAATTAGTTACCAGTCTTAGAGCTCTTAATCGTGAAGTTGTAGCATTACAGAGTAAAATGAGAGAGTTGGAAAGGGAAGTCGGGACTTTATAAGATGCAAAGGTGATCATGCAAGAAGTAATTACTACTCAAGCAGAGTGGTGCCATGGGCTGCAAGGTACTGTAGAGTGGTTGGTAGCGCTTATTGCTAATAAACGAAGGGACAGATATGGAAGAAGTAAGGTTTTGATCTCCCAAGTTTGTGCTCTCACCACAAAACCTCCGTGGGATCCCGAGGAATGGGATGGAAATATCTGGAGTGAATCCTCGGACTCCAAGGTTGAGTTTGAGTCGGATTTAGAAAGCAGGGAAGTGGTGGAAGTATGACCCCTCATACAAATGAGGGGGCAGCAGGAACAAGTGGATGGGGGAGTGCAGATCACGTGTACTTAGACCCCGAAAGAGTTAACAGAATTTTTAGAGATCTATCAGCAAAACAGCAGGGTTAGTGATTCTCTAGCACGGACTGAACTCAGCGGCACCTGCTTCCCCGCTTGTGTGCCTCTGCCTGGGTGCTGCTTTGGGGATCCCCTGGTTGGTGAGGTAACAAAAATACATTTACTCTTTGCATTTCATCCTTGGTTTTATGGTTGTTCCTGCGTCCTGTCTGTGCTAAGTCACACAGTGTGCTCCAGTTGAGATAAACTACCAGTGATTTTAACATAGAAACATCCAGACATAACCGAAGACAGACAAATGAGTACATAAGAAACAAATGGGAATTTAATTGAAGACACCCATGTACTGTAACGGTAGTATTTACAGTCTTAAGACTTTTATCCAGCACATTATAATAGGCCCTGTACCTTTGCAGAGAAAATATCTATACCATGCTTGGGTCAAAAGTGTAAGTTAAAAACCATATTCATAAGATTAGGTGGTTTTTTCCCTTAAAAATTAGGTACCTTAGGATACTTTGTCAATGCATCCTTCATATTTTCTTATTTTACTTGGAACTATCCTATGTCTTTGCAAGTTTTTTTGGAGATGCATCAGCTATTAAGATGGTAAAAAGTAGTGCTGAGCTTTCAATATAATAGAAAATCCTTGAATAACCAGGAGGGAATTATCCCATTGCTTTTTCATGATCACAGTTTAGTCAGGGGATGAACTTGCAAAGGTTCCATGCTTCTTGCACCTTACTTCCAGTCCTCCAAGCAGCTTTCAAATGATGCATTTATTGCTCCACCTAGTGACCATAAGAAATATCTCCGTGGTCAGGAAGGATTCCTCAGTTCAGGAAACAATTGCAGCTCATGGAATTGGAGGGTCACAAGAGGATGGTTATCTGTTTGGATGCTCTGAGCTGCATAGAACCACAAAGCAAGATAATTTACTTTTCCAAACATCACTTTGGGATGACATAGAAAGTGTCTGCACAAAGGACAGTGGTGAGTGATGAAACTAATGCTAAGCTGCATGAAATTGAAAAGTCTTCATTTCATCCCAGTGTGGGATGCAAGTGAGGTCTGAGGTTTTTAAAAGACAGAGAATTATCTCCAGTGCAGTCCCTAACCCAGGGACTGGATTAGGCTTGACTTGCTGTCTGAGCTGCTTCTAGAGTTTCTTTCTGGACATCCTTCACTCCAACCCTAAGACCACTCTTGTAACTAATAACAGCTAATTCAAAGCCTATCACTTGAAAGTCTCATTAGGATCATTGCTTATTACAGTATGGTTAAACTAGCAGAGCCCTAAATGGTTGTTCACCCTTGGGGTGACTTCTGACTCCTTCTACGGCCTTTGGTTTCCTCAAGCAAAAGGTGAGTGCTAACTAAATGTGATGAGCTCCTACATGAACTGGGATTCCAGCCTTTCTGGGGTTTTAATAGACCTCTTTTTCTTCAGGCAGAAATCTGATGGCTGTGTCTAGCCCAGGATGGAGTGGTGTCTTTATATGCTGCTTTTTTTCTGTTGTTTGAGAACAACAGAAAATTGTAAGATTCAGTTTCACTTTGTTGTTTTTAGGGGGATGTGCGCATCCATAAAAATTAGATCTAGCCTCAAGAAATATGTTTTTAAAAATGTGTCCTCTTGCACATGAAGATGGTAATATGGATGAAGTAGGTGACATTTTTAGTCAAGAGATACCACTTCATTCCCTTACTACTGCTGCATACTCAGAAATTTGAATTCATATTGCTTGTCCTGGTTCCGTACTAATACCCAGCTACTGTAGCTTAAGCCAGCTGATCAACAGTGTCCCCCTCTTTAGAAAGTCTTCTGCATTCCTTCTGATTTTCTTAAGCATATGTAAGATGTTTGTGCCAGAAAGAAATAGTCAAACTTCCTAGAGCATTCTTGCTTTCTGCACCCACACAAAGCAAAAGAAAGCACAGGTGTTACCTTCCGCTTCTGAACTTGAGCTCTCCATTCAGTTCAGCTTTAATTGTCAAAGAGGAAGCCGAAGCTCTGCCTTTTCAAGACTTGTTATAAAGTTTGTGTGTCCAAGAAATTATTGCCCATTTCTGGATAGCTCTGTGGCTTTCCGAGTTACCCAATCCTCCATCTGTGCATAGATGCAAATGCAATCATTACCTATCTCCAGTTCATAAGGCTGCACCAAATACTACATTTTAAAACATAAATATCATATTCAAGCAAGGCTAGCTATTCTGTGTTTCAAAGCAGTAGTGGATAAATGCAGTTTTAAAAGGCTTTCCTTCTTAAAACTTGGAAAAAAAGGGCTTGTATTGCAAACAGGCCCATCTTAAGTGACTTATGTATCGATGTCTCAGAGAAGAGAAAAAAGTATCTTTTACTGCAGTGCTGAAAAACATCAGTTTTATTCCATTTCTTGACATAGAAGAAAATCAGTGCTGATGGATTTAAGAATAAAATGGAAATGAAGTGTCATTTTAAACAGTAATTTAAATTCTCATTGTAAGAGGAACCCCACAACATTCTCAAACTTGCACTTCATTGTAATACACTGCTGCTGTTTCAGGCTAATTAATCCAAGTCAGTTATCTAATTACAATGAATAAAGAATATCATTACATGTTCAAAAGATCATGTATAACTGGTATGAAAGTCTCAGAGCAAATACTAGGTCTAAAGATTAATGTTTCCAGGGGGACAACCGTCTTGACTTGTAGACATCTTGAGAACTACTTAACATAAAAACTTTCTGCATGTTTTCAGTTCTGTTCCCAGAGTCATCCTGGCAATCTGTTGATTAAAGTCAAGTAAGTGCAAAAGAGTAATGGTAAAATTTCAAAAAGCAAAAGCAGATGAAGATGCAGAAATCTGTTTTTGCAGTGATAACCAAATTGGAGGTTGTCTATTCCATTTAGTTGGCAAAGACCCTCCACAAAACACAGCAAAGCAAAGGGCAAATTAAAAATCTCATCACTTAAGCTGCAGAGGAGGGTTCCCTCTCCTTTATCGCCCTTTTAGATGAGTTTCTTCCAGTGAGCACAACTTGCATTCTCTACATCTTTAATCGTTGCCCCTCCATGGGAGGTGTAGACCACCAAGGAGTTAATCTTGACTGTTTTTCCTTCTGAAGCTGGAAATCTACCCGACAGAATGGTAGATTTCCCTGGCAAGATCCAAATCTTGATGCCTCTAAAATCCGGTGTAGCTGATGTTTCCAGGGGCCTGAGGGGTAGCTGAGGCAGGGATGACCTGAGTGCATGGTGGTATGTATCAGCCAGGATGAGAGACTGCCAGGTGTCCCCCAGCCCTGGTGTAAGCCCAGGGTTGTTGTGCTTTTCCCCCTGTGACTTTGAATGTGCTGGGGTACCAAGGGGGCTCAGCACATCTCCCAGGTCATTTCAAGAGGACTGCAGTTTACATGTTGATGACTGTTTTAGAGTGGCCAGTCATTGCCCTGTTATCCTAAGCCCCAGTTAAGGGGCTTTATACAGAGCAGAGCATGGCAAATTTTATCAATAATTTAATTATTACTGCTGCTTCTGCAGTAAAGGCTGGAGATTTCTGGAGTTGTTCTGTATGCTGCCCGGGGTTTGCACAGGCTCTCAAATTTTGGAGGTTGGTGGAGTAGTGAATACCTGTATTAGTCGCTCTGCTGTTATAGGTGCTATTTAAAATCAAATCCACTCTTCTCTTAAAATTGGCAGCTGCTGATTCCTTGCAAAAAATGTTATTGTATTGTTTATTTAAACTGAGTTAATTATAATCCTGGTGCCTTCATGGTGGTGTTTAAAAGCACTATTCTGATCAAATTTCTTTAACAGCATATCTGTACAAAACAGTAAATGGCTTAAGCTTGTTTCTAATAATTTTATTTTTCCAAACACAAGGATACAACATATTTTAACTGTATTACTTAAGTGTATTACTTAAGTAATGCATACTTCCAGTTCATTTAATTACAACCTTTTCCTTTATCCTGAGGAAGTTCTTTACAATGATGTACCTTATTTTTTTCTTTCCTTTTCTGGATGAAATATGGGAAATGTTAAATGCAAAAGTGTCCATTGGTATTGGGATAAGTCAAAACTTATATTGCACTGATGTCCTCTTGCAAGAAAGAGAAAAAAACCACAGCTGGATCGAGGTCACTAAAAACATTCCCATAAAGAAAACTGTTACTTTGAGTACTCGTTACATTTGTTCAGACAAAGGTCCTGACTGGTGAAGTCTTTGCGTTAATACGTTCACAGTAAAGTGGGTCAGAGGAATTTCTCACCTTTATGTGTTCTTCAAGTGTCATCCTGTGGCAAAACAAGCTACAGGAGTTAGGCAAAACATCGATTGTTGGTCACCTGGAGGGACTTGCAGAGAAAGGTGGAGTGGGAATTTAAAAAATATATTCTAAAGTACAGGTATGACCTTCTACAAGTAGCCAGTAAGTGAAAGCAAGAGGAAAATGTTGCATTGTGCCAGGCAAAAAAACCCAATGAAGAGAGTTCCTGTTTTCTAACAGAATAAAGTTTGGATAGGAATGCTTTTTCAGTAAAGAACTTACTTTTGACAAGTAAATTATATGTTGTAAAATCCATTTGCTATGTAGTTGCCAGATATCTCATGACAAGCAAATTGAGCCAGGCTCAGCAAAGGTTCTTTAAAAGTCACCAACATGTTATAATGAAAATTAAGCCTTCAGACTCAAATTCAGTTTTACCCATCCTAGCCTGAATTCAATAGGTGATTAACCAGGCAGTTTTTCATTAATGCTATGGACAGACAGGTTCTTGGGAAGGCTTTTGTTTGCTTTCCAATATTTCCTCTAAGGCCCTGCAAGCTGGCTATTGCATAATCATATAAGCAAAAAGCAACCCCACCTGAAGCTGGCTGGTTGCAGTCCACATAAAAGACAAATAGCCACAAAGGAAGTGAAGGAAGCATTAAATTATATCGTATTTGTGGGAAACTGTGCTACAAACAGAGCAGGTGTAACTGAAGTGGAGCTTGAGCTAGGCTTTAATTTGGCATAGAGCATCTGTCAGAGCAGTGTATGCTGGTTTATAAATTCAGCCCTTTCCAGAAGTCTTTTCAGCCAGAACCACAGGCAGCAAGGTGCTCAGCAGCACCTGCTTCTCACCAGTTCTGTCCTCTTTCTAGATGATTGCCTTACTGGATGCCTACTTCTAGACTGGACATGAGCTCTGAATTTCCCTTCCCTCTGTCCTCTTTGGGAAAAAATGAAGTAATCCTTTCTCCCCAGGTCAGCAGCCTGTCCAGTTATCACAGCATCTCCAAAATGAATTCATTTGTACACCATTTTCTAATATGAATTTCAGGGTACTCAGACACTTTGTACTCATACTTTATTAGAGAAGGGTAATTTTCATGGTTATGAGAATTATCTTGTCTTCCTGACAGGTGCTTCTGAGAGTGGAAATCAGTGCAGTGCTGACTGCAGAGAGAAATGAATATACTCCATTCAAGCAGGAAGCTGTTTCTGCAGCAAGGAAAATATTTGATCGCTGAAAAGGCAAGTCTAGCTGTAAATTTTTTTATAACATGTCAGCAATGAACTTTCATCTTTCTAGTGGCTATGTAGGAGGAAGGACACAAATGGCAGAAATTTCAGGTAGAATTTTTTGGTACAGCCAAATTCACTTAGCATCCAATCTCAGACAAGAAAGGCACATAGAAACACTGTTAATTTTGCCTTGTTGGCCTTCCTTAATGCTTCTGACCTGAAGACAGCAGAAGGGAGGGCTACAGACTGCACAATATGCTTAGAAATGCCCCAGAAGTATACTTGGGTTCTCTGCCTGGACTCTAATACCATTACAGGAGGTACCAGCTGTTGCAGAACCCTTCTTGACCTGAGCGCAGATTCCTCCAGTCAGATCTTCTGAGAAGGACCAGCCTGATCCAGTGCCCCTCAATAGGCTGGGGACCAGCTAAAGGCCCTTCTTTTGGGTAACTTTATGACAAGATTGAAATTAAAGATCTTTTTCCATCAGGAAGTAATTTTAATACCTAATAGCTTCATTTTGAAAGCTTTTTTAACTCTCAGGGGGCTATTAAGAATGTCTCAAGTTTCTACATTGTTTAAAAATCCTACAACAGAAAAATTCAAAGAGACTTACTTTGCCCTTTCTTGAGCTCTTTCCAGACCTTACCTATAGATTTCCTCTCCTTTTAAGCGCTTTTAGTAATGTGTGTGGCTTTTGGCTATGAAAGAAAAGCAAGCTGTGAACTGAAGAGACATTAAAATCTATGGTCCTCAAGTAAAACTGGACTAGCTGATGTTAGCGTGCAACACAACATAAATGTGTAAGAGAAACCTGGTAACAATGGTGTAATCTTTTCCTTGGTTTCCTAATATTGCATTTAAAACTAGCTTTTTTTCTGTAAAGGTGCCATTGATGAAGGTGACTGTTATGACAAAATCACAACTATGCTAGTGGAAACAGGAGGCGGATTTGTGACTTTTGTTAGCCTTTCTGAACATGTATAATTGAATTTGGATCTCTAACACTACTGCAAGGGCACTTTTGTCCCCACATTCCTTCCCATTGCCAGTGGTTGGTAAAAACTGCTTCAAAGAGGCAACACGTTCTTGCCACTCAACTTGCTATTATGCAGTGATTTATTTCTGACTCCCAAATGGCCCGACTTTCTATATAAAGAATAGGAACCAACTTCAGAGACTAAATTCATCCCTCTGTTTACCCAGTAGGGGAGGACACATAATGGGTGATGGGTGCCACAGATACCCCATCCTGATCTTGCTACTTGTACTGCGATGGCATTAGAAACTCAGGAAACATTAAGAAGGAAGATTTTGCATCCTTCATAGACTCATAGAATCACAGAGTCAAAGAATATCTCTATTTGGAAGGGACCCATAAGGATCATCAAGTCCAACTCCCTGCTCCTCGCAGAACTACCTAAAACTAAACCATATGACTAAGAGCTTTGTCCAGACGCTCCTTGAACTCTGACAGGATTGGTGCTGTGACCACTTCCCTGGGGAACCTGCTCCAGTGGCCGACCACCCTCTCAGTGAAGAACCTCTTCCTAATGTCCAGTCTCAACTTCCCCTGACACAGCTTCACTCCATTTCCTTGTATCCTATCGCTGGTCACCAGAGAGGGATCAGCACCTCCCCCTCTGCTGCCCCCCTTGAGGAAGTTGTAGACTGTGATGAGGTCACCCCTCAGCCTTCTCTTCTCCAGGCTGAACAAACCAAGTGACCTCAGATGCTCCTCGTAAGTCTTGGCCTCAAGGCCTTTCACCATCTTGGTCGCCCTCCTCTGGACACACTCTCATAGCTGGAGGTCCTTCTTATATTGAGGCACCCAAAACTGCACACAGCACTCGAGGTGGGGCAGCACCAGTGCAGTGTGAGTGGGACAATTGCCTCCATCGACCGGCTAGCTATGCTGTGCTTGATGTACCCCAGGACATGGTTGGCCCTTTTGGCTGCCAGGGCACACTGTTGACTCCTATGCAACTTGCCATCAACCCAAACCCCCACATCTCTTTCCACAGAGCTGCTCTCCAGCCTCTTGTCCCCCAGTTTGTATGTACAACCAGGATTACCCTGTCCCAGGTGGAGAATCCGGCACTTGCTCTTATTAGATTTCATACAGTTGGCCATTGCCCAGCTCTGCAGTCTGCGCAGATCTCTCTGCAAGGCCTCTCTACCCTCGAGGGAATCCACAGCTCCTCCTGGTTTAGTATCATTGGCAAACTTAATGTAGATTCGATTCCTGCATCCAGATCCTTTATAAAAACATTAAAGAGCACTGGCCCTAAAATTGAGCCCTGGGGAACCCCACTGGTGACTGGCCACCAGCCTGATACAACCCCATTTACTAGAGCTCTTTGAGCCCAATCCATCAGCCAATTGTTCACCCAGCGTATTATGGACTTGTCTAGCTGTGTGCTGGACATTTTGTCCAGAAGCGTACTGAGAGAGACAGTATCAAAAGCTTTGCTCAAATCCAAAAAACCCACATCTACTGACTTCCCTTGGTCAACTACATGGGTGACCTTGTCATAAAAGGAAATTAAGTCAGTTAAGCAGGACTTTCCCCTCGTGAACCCACGCTGGCTATGACCAAGGACTGCATTGTCTCTCAAGTGGTTTTCAGTAACCCCCAGAATAACCTTCTCCATAATTTTACCAGGCACTGAAGTGAGACTGACAGGCCTGTAATTACCAGGGTCTTCCTTCTTACCCTTCTTGAAAACTGGGACAACATGGGCCAGCTTCCAGTCAACTGGGACCCCTCCAGACTTCCAACACCATTGAAAAATAGTGGAGAGAGGTCCTGTGATGACATTGGCCAGCTTTTTCAGTACCCTGGGATGAATCCCATCGGGCCCCGTAACTTATATGCATCCAGCTGGAGCAGCAAGACTCGAACGAGTTCAGAGTTGGCTGAGAGTTTATCATCCCCCCAGTCACGGTCTGCCAACACAGGGCTCTGGGGGTCCCAGGGCCCATCATTGGTGTTGAAGACAGAGATGAAGACAACAGTAAATGTTTCTGTTTTGTCTACATCCCTATTTGTGAGGTGACTGATCTCATCAAGTAATGGTCCAATGTTATCTCTGATCCTCCTTTTGCTGTTAACATATTTTTAAAAAGCTTTTTTTTTTTTGTCCTTCACAGTGCTGGCCAGCTTGAACTGTAATCAAGCTTCGGTCACATGAATTTTCTCCCTCCAGTGGCAAACAGCATCTCTATAGTCCTCCCATGTTGCCTGTCCTTGCTTCCAATGTCTGTACACATTCCTTTTCTGCCTAAGTTCTAGAAGAAGATCCCTGCTCAGCCAAGCCGGCCTTCTGCACCGCTTGCTTGACTTCCAACACTTTGGAATTGCCTGCTCCTGCAATCTCAACAGATGGCTCTTAAAAAGTGACCAGCATTCATGGACCTCAATACCTTCAAAAGCAGATTTCCAGGGGACCTTACTAAGTAGCTCCTTCAGAAGCCCAAAGCCTGCTCTCCCCATATCCAGGGTTGAAGTTTTGCTGGCAGTTTTCCTTCTATTGTGAACAATATGAAACTCAACTACTTCGTGGTCACTGTGACCAAGACAGCCACCAATCATCACTTCGCCCATGAGTCCCTCTCTGTTTACAAACAACAAATCTAGGAGGGCACCTTTCCTAGTTGGCTCCCTTAGTACCTGCACCAAGAAGTTATCTTCAACATGCTTCAGAAATTTGCTGGACCTGTTTGTGTCTGCTGTATGATATTCCCAGTCAATGTCTGGGAAGTCAAAATCACCCATAAGGATGAGGGCAGGTGATCTAGAGATATCCCTTAATTTCTTATAGAATAATTCATTGGTGTCATCCTCCTGGCTGGATGGTCAATAGTAGACTCCCACAACAACATCCACTTTATTTGCTTTCCCCTTCATCCTTACCCAGAGGCTCTCAACTGTGTCGTCACCAACTGCAAGCACCATACAATCCAACCCCTCTCTTACATACAGCACCCCCCTACCGCCTAACCTGCCCTACCTATCCCTCTTGAGGAGCTTATAACTGTCCATCAGGGCACAGCAGTCGCAGGACTCACCAGGTTTTGCTTATACCAATGATGTTGTAGCTCTGGGACTGGGCCAAAGCTTCTAGCTCCTCGTGTTTATTCCTTATGCTGCGTGCATTAGTGTAGACACATTTCAAATGCGCTCCAGTGTATGCAGCACACTGTGGAGCAGACTGAAGGACGTCGCTAGCCCACTGTCCCTCAAACATTGGCATGCTGCCCCATTCTAGCGAGCCTGGTTTGATCCCTTTCCCCCTCCAAATCTAGTTTAAAGCTCTTTCAATGAGCGCTGCTAACTCTTGTGCAAAGATCCTTTTCTCCCTTTGAGAAAGGTGTACCCCATCTGTCGCCGGCAGGCCTGGGGTCATGTAGACCATCCTGTGAGCAAAAACCACAAAATTTGGCCGATGACACCAATCATGGAGCCAGGTACAGATCAGCTGGGTCTGCCTGTTTCTTCCAACATTGTTCCCTGCAACTGGAAGGATAGAGAGAAACATTACTTGTGCTCTTGATCCCTTAACCAGTCGTCCCAAGGCCCTAACGTCTCTTTTGATCAACCTTGGACTTCATATTGCGACTTCAGTGCTGCCTACATGAAAATGCAGTAATGGATAATAATCTGAGGGCCGTACCAGAGTAGGAGGTTTTCTCGTCACATCTTTAACTCGGGCCCCATGGAGGCAGCAGACTTCCCTAAGAAGTGGGTCCAGTCTGCATATTGGGTCTTCTGTTTCCCTCAGAAGAGAGTCTCCTACGACAATGACCCGTCTTTTTCTCCTTTACGAAAGTGGTTCTGATGCAGGGCGCAGGCCAACTTAACATTGGTGACACCTCCAACCTAGATGAACCATCGTCCTCCTCGTTGTTCGGTTCCACCTGCAGAGCCTCATACCTTTTATGCAAGGGCATCTGTGAAGGCAGGGTGGTCACAGAGGAGATGTGCCTGCTGCACCGGGCAGGAACTTGTCGCCATTCCCCCTCATGCCTTAAGTCACTGAATTCTGCCGCGTGGAGAGAGGACAGGGAATCCTTCCCTATCATGTGTCCTGTCTGCCTGTTGGACCTATCCCAGGGATGGTAGGGTGCAGATCCAGTAGTCAATATCTCCTTCTCAGGCTGCCTGATACTCCTCAACATACTCACCTCCTCCTCCCAGAGCTCTGTCACTAAGCAGAGGAGCTCCTCTGCCTGGGCGCACCTCCCACAGGTGTGCTCACTGCTGCCGTCCGGTACTGGCATAAAAGTAGGGCACACCCTGCAGCCTGACACCTGGGTGGCAGCGTGTTCCCATCAGAGCTCTGTCTGGGAAGCTGTGTCAGTCACAGACATGGCCTTCTGCTGGGTAGATACCATTGCTCCCTGATCGAGCTGGTGGTGTTACAGTGTCCTTCCTGCGCGAACCGCCGTGCCCTGCCCTGGCTGCCGTGCCATGCCCTGGTCACTAGCGCTCCCCAGGGGTTTCTTTTATAGGTGCGGGGGCTTGGGCGCTGTTGCTTCCTGGCCCCACCCAGGTCTCGTCAGCCACTGTCGTGCGAGTTGCGGGCTCCTGGCGGGTCTCTCCTCTCCCCTGAGGTTTCCCTAGTTCAGGAAACCCTCCTGTGCACCGCGCTAGAGCGCTCCGCTGCGGATCGTGCCAGCACTGGAGCTGTTCACCTCAGCAACTGAGGTGACGGACATGTGGAAATGTAGTCAAACTACCATTGAAGAAAGGAAAAAAGAACATCCAGGAAACATCTGTGTGTCCCAGGAATTAACACTAATACAGAGCTGAAGTGCCAAATATGGCTTCAGGAAATATGGGGCCTGGACTGCAGCAACCTGGTTGGAATACAGAGGGAGCAGTAAGGACCTCGGCTCACCCCACTACAGCTGTACCATTTCCATGCCAAGACGCCTAGTTCAGGGCCGTCTACAAAACCTTGTCATCACTTGCCTTAAGGAACTGCTGGGCTTCTACAACCTCTTTGATAAAAGCTGTAATTTCTAAGCTGAAGGTGGCTGAAGACTGACAGTGTCACCTTCAGGCCGGCCACATAGGAGGGGCAAGTTTCTGGATGGCCAGGGAAGGCCTTAGAGCCTGCTCTGTTGCAAGGCACCCTAATGTCATAGGCTACCTGCACACGGGGAAATAGCCGCATCTTCAGGGTCTGTTTTCGGTAGGAGGGTGGTAAAGAGGTGATTTTAAAGGTCAGACTTCCTCTGTCTTATTTAGTAGTTTTCAAATATGGCTGTGGAGGTGCGTGCATATTTGGTGGGGGAGGAAGACAGGGAAGAAAGGTCGACAGTACCAGTGATGCATGCTTTTATGTTGAATCCTGTAAGGAGTTGAGTTGATGTTTTCTTCAGAAACAAATGGTAATCTGCGGTGAGTTTAACATCAGAAAAAAGGACATTTATTCTTTGGCTCAGGCTTTAGGCTATGAAACAGCTGAATATGAACCTGAGATATTTCCCTACGAAAGGGCAGTAACCTTACTGGCTTTGTGGTTGTGAGGGCATTGCCTGAATGGACGCTAGCATGACAGGTTCACGGAAGCGACTGGCAGTTTATTATCAGTGCGGAAAAATTTCAGACCCCTGTTTTCTCTGCGTGCTGATCTGTGATGATGCTAACTGCTTAGCGTATCAAGCCAAAAGTTGCTTTGACTGATGTTTTATTTTGAAAGGGGGGTTTGGGGAAAGGAAAAAGAGGAAAGACAGAAGTGAGGTTTGGCGTTTGTCCTGAAGCACAGATCAAATGTTGTGAAATACTGCAATGAAAACATGGCATGGTGTTGTGCCAGACACAGGTCAAGCCATCCTTCTTCCTTCATTCAGAAAAGCACAGAAGAGAGGGACTGATTTGACAGTAAATTTTGCAAGGCATGTGATTTTTCCATAAGGATGTTTCCTTGGGACAAGTAAATTACACACTGTAAAAAGCAATGGGCCCACACTCTTGTCAAATCTCACAACATAATTAGGGCTGATTTCTTTAAAACCGTTCCCCACCACCACCCCGACTTTTAAAGAAATGTGCCCTGAACAGGTTGGGTAAACAGGAATTCCCTTGATCCACATGCAGGTTTACCTTCCCAGCCTGTGTTTGGAGGGGCTAAGCAGTCTTGTAGCATTCCTATCAGGAGACAGGTTCTTCAGGGACAGGATTATTTCCACAAGAACTGCCCCGTGGGACAGCAGTCAAGCAACGGGGCTGCAGATCAGGAATTGTGAGCCAAGAAACGGATGTGATTCAATGTCATAAGTCAAGTCCATATCTATGTATCTGGATCTAAACCTAGATCATCTAGACTGGCTGGTGGGGTTAACCCACCACACTCACAAAGAGCTCATTAGAGGACTGACAGGTATCTTTCCTCTTGTAGTCAGAAACAGGGGCCAGACAACCGTCTGAGCAGCACCAACTTTTCCCCCCTGTTCCTTCCCTCCAGCTATCCTGTGAGGGTTGCCTGCCCCATTGCATTGCCCCATATGGCCAAGGACCTTCCCATTTCCACCATTACTCCCTTTGGAAATAACTGGGGCACTAGAGAGCCGGTGGCAGGGTTGCATCCCTGGCACTGGGCTGACTTGAGAGCCTGGGCACATCCTGGCAGTGAGAAAAGCTAGTGCAAGACAGACCCGAGGGAGGGTGGGGAGAAGTCACCCTGGTTACAGCCATGGCTCTGAGGCGCTGTGTTGTCTGGGCCAGCCCCGGGATATCTGAGCCTCCAGGAAACGCTCAAGACAGCTTCAAGGCCCGTGATGGGATGGGACAAGTAACAGCTCCCCCCTGTTACTCCTTCCTCCTCGCACTTCTCCCCTCCTCCAACGTGGGGTGTTCCATGGGCTGCTGTTCCTTCAGGAAATATATCCCTCTCCTCTCGTATGGTCCCCTCCCGCGGGCCGCAGGGAAACAGCCACCCCGCCGGGGTCCCTCCCGGGGCCGCAGGGGCACCACCTCTGCCGGGGGCGCCCGGAGCACCCCCCGCCCTCCTCCCGCTCTCCCCTCGGGGCTCGCAGGGCTGCTTCTCCCGCCGTGTCCCTCAGCNCAGCACCTGGGCACCTGCAGCTGGTACAAGCTGAGGTGCTGCAGCTACTCTGTTTTGGGACACGGAAGCAGAGCGTCAGCCAGGCAGAACTGTGCTACTGCACCCTGCGCACTTCTCTTTCTGGGGCTAACGTAGTTCTCTACAGTGCAGGAGTAACCCTGGCACCTTTGATCCAATGGGGTTTTTTTGTTTTCCAAGCCCAGCGAAGAGCATCTCTTACTTTAAAAACCCCAAAACTTTACACAAGCAGTACGTGATCTGACCCCACTTAGTTTCTGTACGCAGTGGATGGCTGTTTATAATTTATGACTTATTAAGGATCTTGGATCCAAGGCTAGCCATGTCTTTGTGACAGAATGCATAAACACGAAAATGGGTCCATGGTCATGGAATTTATTCTACTGGAAGAATTATTTTAAAATAATTACATATTTACAATCTATAATATAGTCATTTATATCAACAGCAGACGTAGTAAAAAACTGTAAAAGTGCACAAAGTCTCTGTAGAGCCAATACTACTGTTAACGTGAACTTAACTATTTCAGAAGAAATTACAAGCAAAATTTATTCATAATAAAATACAATATACTAGGTGGTATTTTCTCTTTCCCATTTCTGTTTCATTCCCAAATAAATCCTGTGGGTTTTTTTTACTCTGGAAGTGGCAGTTTTCTCCAGAACCAGGTTGCTTTCTAAATGAAATGGTTCTAAAACTGTTATTTTCCAAATAGCAATACTGAAATGAGCAAAAACCTGCTGACTTCCGTGAAGTTACATCTTTGTTTCTGAAGAAAACATCAACTCCTTATAGGATTCAACAGATAAAAGCATGCACAGGAACACATACTTTTTATCCTCAAAAATATGTAAAAATGAAAATACCAAGCCAGTGTCTGTACATGAGGGAGATTATCTGAGTCAATGAAGTACTCTAAGGCAAAATAAGACAATATTAATGCAGCAGTGTATAAATATGAATGATATTCTGTGGATGGGGCAGAAGCCATAAGCTGCTCTAGAGAAATGATAGGGGATGCCTGGTCATCTTGAGTACAGCAGTTAAGATCACTATGTAAACCTAATGTCTTAATGGCATTATTGACATGATTTTTTAAAAGGTACAATGCAACTCAGGAACATGTCTGTTACTCACCAAACTCCATCCAAAAAAGTTTAATAACATAAACCCATTTATTTTAAGAAGTTATATATACAATTATTTTTCTACATACACTTAAAGTGATCAGGTGAAAAAATACATTTTATGGACAAAAAATAGTTTGTCTTGCACCAATTTTAAGAAGGAAGACAGTAAAAATAATAGTCACAGAACTAATCTGAACAAAGCCAAACAGGTAACAGTTCAGATGCAGCTGACTTGGAGAAAGCAACGCAACTCAAAATTAACTCTTGGTCAGCTTGGGTTCTAGTGCCACCTGCTGAAATAACAGTGTTTTTCCCCTTGCAACCATAGCTAATATGCAATTTAAGTTAATCCACTGCATTAGAGGGCAGTACATGAAGAAAGGTCACAAAGAAGATGAGGTGCTTGAGTAATCTAAGTGCACATCCAGAGCGCCATACACCGAACCTAGTAAATTGAGAACCTTCTCTTGAATGATGTCAACCTGCTCTGAAGGGCAATAGTCATCCAAACTTGATCTGTAACAAGGAATTGAAAAAAAGCATAAGAGAGTACAGATATCACCACCATCAGCACATTTTGTATTCTTGTAATGCTCTGTGTCTAGGCTGAAGCTACTTTCAAAATGTTGAGTTCTGCCTCCCAGTATCCCTTCAAAGCATAGTGGTGTGCTTCTCCTCCCTACTTTCAATGGTAACAGTTTGCCTGAAGCTGAATAGAAAGTCTGGAGCAGATTAGGAATGTGACCTATTCATCCCTCCAATTCTACTCTCTTCCTGACTCTGACACAGAACATGCTGGCAGTTAAAGGACTGGTGGAAAGTTAAGATTGAAAAATTCAAATGCTACTAGTAAAACAGGTAGGAAAACTTGAAAAACAAATATTCACAATCCCTGGGATATAATGTTATTTACAGTATCTACTAATGAACTGCAAACAGATACTAGTAAAAAAGCAAGGCTGACATTTCTTGGATTTTATATCTGTCAAGATCTACATAAATATTTTCTCTGCAACAGTGGATGACAACCCTGCAGCTGGCACAGGAAGTACAGCTTTCTTTTATTGTAGGTATTAGCCATACTATTTTTTGACAAAAACAATTTCATGTTAGCTTCTGCTGTTGTTGCCCGCCCTTTAAGGTCACATTTAGTATTTTTGAAGTAATTGAATTACAACAATTTGTCAACAGATACACTGTGGTCTTCAAAGTAAGTTTTCCCAGGACAGATCCCTCCTTCTCCCAGGTCCCTGGCCTCAAACTCCATCCTCCCACTCCTTTGTCCTCCGAAATAATACCCTTACGGTCCTGGAAGCATAACTTTTACCCCATACACAGCTTTACTAGAGCCTTCTAGAATATAAATCCGTTTCAGCCTATTAGATGAAAACCACTTCCATCAGAAGTTTCACTGAAAAAAGAAATCCTATCTGTAGTACAATGAACCATAGAACAAGAGAGTAAGGAAGGTGTGGTTTCAGCCCATGCAGGCTTGTCCAAGCTAGCTTTGCTCTAACTAGCACAAGTAATAAAGGTAGTGTAGATGTATGAACCCCAGTGACACCTATCAATCTCAACACACACAAGGCCTCATCACAGTCTTTATATAGCCTGTGCTGAAGCTCATTAAGTCATCATGTTTTCACTGCTTTTGAAATCTGTGCTAGCTACTCTAAAGCCCATTAAAACTGGCCATCAGCACAGAACCTTCCCTTAGCTGCGCAGATACTGTGACTGCCTTATGATCAACATTTTCAAATGTCAATTTTCACTACACTGTAAGGCTTCCACTTTAAGACAGAATTTAAGCCAACCAGTGCTATATTGATGGAATCATTTAGCTTTGAAAGCACAGTCTGAGCATTTTAAAGTAAAAATATCTACATAGTCTTACCGAGCAACTGTCACAAGCGTGGGCTTAGGCATATCTTTTAGTAGAACTTTAATGGATTGTATGAGGCCTTTGATCTCCTCTTCAGTGCTAACATGGTGAGGAAGCTCCATATAATCACAGGTCAGACCAGCCTGATGGACCTACATGTAAATTAAACACAGATTTAATTTCTGTTGATGAATTATTGATATAGCTTATCTGTGTAAAAAGTCTCTAAGATACGATCCCTAGCCCAGTAGGTAACTTACACCTCTTCCGGTAGTAAGAGTTGTTTTTTTTCCCCCAATTTGTTCTTTAAACAAAAAGAATAAAATTCTGGAGGTTGTATGGATTGTTTCATTATCTCCAGTACACTGTACCTCTCCTACGAATTCAGAGTATGCTGCAGCCCTTCAAGATGATAGGTCTGATCTTTTACAAATAGGTACCTGAACTTAAGTTCTATAAAGTATATCAACAGACCCTGGTGAAATGAAACCTTCCTTCACCGGAAGCAGCCTGAGACATCACAGTCCTGAAAGATCACATTAATGTTGCCTAAATATAGACAAGCAGAGTAGAATTTTAGAAGCTTTAAAAAGAAAAGCTGGCCTAAGTAATAAGATATAAAAAAAAAGGAAAACTGCCAAAATCTCACAAAGTCCTGAATCAAGAAGCAAGTCTGAAATGAAGCATGATCTTTTCCCTCCCTGTTGAAGTTATGCTTTTGAAATCTGTCTACTTTCTGCTCTTTTACCTAGTCACCTACCATTTCGTAGTCTGGGCTTTCCATCCTGGTTTTCAAACTGTGAACTAGTTGAACAAGTGACTTCATTCTGGAGTTAAAACAAAACGAAAACTTGTTACATAAACAGTTGGAAACACATATATTTACCTTAAGCGGGTTAAAAAAAAAAAGAGAGAGAAAAGAAGAAAGTAGAAGTTATCATGGCCTAGGATTTGAAAATGAAATTTACCCCTCTATGTCATTCTCCACCTAAGAAAAATGGAAATTATCAGTACTGTTTCATCAGGTCTTTCTTAGAAAGCTCCTATACTCATACCTGCCTCTGTCAAGTCCTCTTTGCACTTCTTTTAGGGCAGACCTGGAGACAAGCTGTTGTAGCTCAAAGTTGTATGAACTTGATAGGAAATGCTTGTGGTCACTGTTACCTAGGTCTGGCAGTAACTGCTGCATTTGATTGGGAAAATGAGTGATTTTCCTGTCAAGGGGAAGCTCGGACTTTTACTGTTTCTTTTCAGCTTAAAACATTTCGTTTAAAAGCATAGCGGATTCGGCTGAGATGTTTTGTGGACACTGTTGCTCAGGTACAGCCTTTCATTCACTTCCATTTTTCCACAGAAAGCAGAACCTTCGGGAGCACCAGAGAAGTCCTTCTCCATATCCTCCGTAGTTTGTTGCTTTTTTGAGAGCTCTGCTTCACACAGATCACTAAATTTTTAGTCACCAAACGTGCCTCCCTCCACAGACAACAAAATCTGCATGAAGCTGTACAAGGCTGATCTTGGAAGGCTCACCATGGCACTAAAGACAGCAGACTGCCTTTTGTTTTGTTTTGTCTGACTCTTTCTCCTCTAGAACTAAAGGAAAAATGGTAGCCTTGCATAGATTCTATCCAGCTTCTCTCCTTTTCTGTTAGCAAAGTGCTGGGCTAATCAGTTCCCAAACTACTGTTTGCATTTTAAGCCATTTAGACCTACCCAGGATATGAAGCCCACTTCTGTAGGGTCTCTTCATCATCATTGTCACACAAATCTGCAAACGCTGCTTCCAGATCTTCTAGCTGATGAACA
Source organism: Fregata magnificens (assembly GCA_013389945.1). Lineage (NCBI taxonomy): Eukaryota > Metazoa > Chordata > Aves > Suliformes > Fregatidae > Fregata > Fregata magnificens. The sequence goes on from WAAD01031529.1 coordinate 71,915, forward strand.
CGGTTTTCAACACAATCCAGCAAGCCCTCCTTTAAATAAGCACATATAAAAGCATGTTAGGAAAAAAAGAGGCAAGAATGTCGTGGCTTACCCTATGATTTAAATTCTGAAATGATTGATCTACTGGAAGTGGGGAATCAGAAAAAACTGATTCATTACTACAGAACATCTTTTCAAGAGGATCAGAATGAATGCCTGCAGAAGCTGTTACACCTTCAGAATAAATCACATCTCTTTGCTCTGTCTTTCCCACAACAAATGAAAAAAAGCCACATCTACATTCTGGCAGAATGCACCAAGGAGAGCTAAGAAACTATATATGACTAATTGTTGGATTTGTTTCTATATCACTGAAATGCTCAGATGAGTACAAGCTTTACATTTTTATAGTGAAAGGAGAATTTAATTTTTAAAGTTTTTTTTTTAAAAAAGATTATTATTAAATCAAATGCATTTTCAGAAAAACAAACCAAAATGGGTTATTTGATGTTTTGAGGTTGTTTCAACCCTGTGTGCCTGAAAAAACATGGAATGAATTTGAAATGTCAGTTATTGCTCTGATCCTGCAAAGGTTTATGTCCTTTCTTAAAAAGTTCAGAACACAGCTGGAGTGAGGCTAAGACATGAATACAGTTGTACATGCAAACATTTGCAGAAAGAGATCCTACCTAACATATCAACTGAAAAGCAATGCTTGGCATATTTGGTATTAAAAATGCAGTGGTGTGTGAAGGAAAATTATTAAAAAGCACATTGGAATAGATGGGTAACAATTAAGAACACAACAATTCCTTCTTAAGATTCTGCTGGCTGTATCATATAACAGATGCTGCTTCTTTTGGCCAGTGATGTCAACTTTGGGGTAATTTTTAAGAGGAGCTGAGGGTATCAACCATTCATGGAAGTACAGCTTTATGATCCTATCCTGGGATATGAATAAGATACTTTTCTAAGCAGCACCAGTCACTAACCTTAAAGACACGTCCAAACCTCCCCTATACCCCTTAAAAAACAAAACCAAACAAAAAACCCACAAACATCACACTATTATCTTGTAGTATGACAGAAATGTACATCTAACTGTACTCTGGAACTACAAAAACAGATTTTAAGAAACTAGACATCTAGGATATTCTCTGAAACTTTGAAAAACACAAAGTTCATGAGCTTTCTACCTCCAAACCCTTTAAATTGACTGTCTCCCTATAAAAACATCCATGAACCTAGTCTCACCTTGTTCAGTTCTATACCTATCCATTACTCACTGTCTGCTAAGCATTTCAGTTGCCTTCTATAAATTTGTTGGCTTTTGTAAATAACTTATGCCCTGAAATCATATTGGGCACTTCAATCAAAAGCATTTAACCCTTTTACATTTAACTACCTTTTACATAGGTACCTGTTTTTATTGCTGATTGACTAAGAAATATGAAAATCAGTTTGACAATCTTCCACGTATCTCAATTTCTTTATACACACATATTAATTCGATTCATTAATCTGTGATAATTATATGTGTTGAATCTCTCTGTAAGAGCGTTCAGATGAGATTGCGAAAACAAAGAAAAGATCTTGTTTAGAAATTACTTGGTGTAATGACCATTAATATGGCTGTCTCCATGGTTTGGGCTCAGGGCTGAATGACTATTTTGGCAGCTTCAGCAGGCTTACATTTCCATGATTCAGAAGCACACAGTGCGTACAACGAAGAGTACATTACAGTGGTATAATACCGGCCTTTCCACTTAGATAAACAGGTAAAACACCAGTTAGGCATTCAGCACAGCTCTGACTATCAAGGAAGAGCAACTAGGGCAAGGAAGGGGAGAGCCTGGAAGGAAAACAAAAAAAAGAACAAACCAGAAAAAAACAAACAAAAAAAAGCCCCAAACCAAAGCCCTGTTGAGCCACAAAAAGAACGAGGTTGCAGATGACTTACTCTGTTTTCATTTCTTCCTTGTCAATTACCACTTGTTTACAGAAATTACTCTTCACACTTATGCTAAATATTTATGCAATTC
>WAAD01031529.1:83199-101542 GCA_013389945.1 Fregata magnificens
AGCGCCTCCTGCGGCGGCCGGCCTGCGGCTGAGGAGGCCTCTCCGTGTGGGGAGCGGGGCCGTGCGGCGGGAAGGCAGCGCGGCAGAGCCTGCCCGGCCGGGTGTCGCTCTCGTCGCCGGGTTTGTCTCCGCCGACCTTTCGGTGGCCGTTGGAGGCCGTTACAGACCGTTGGGAGTCGGTGGCTGGGTGTGGCCTGCTCTCAGTCCCCTGTAGCCCTCAGCTGCGTGTCTGCAGGGAGAGGAGAGTTTTTTCGGTATTTTTTAAGGAACTGATGTTACTTTTGTATGTGGTGGCTTCCACCAGCACAATAAATTTCCTCTTCTAGGTGACAGGAAAAGGAGAGTTTGTCCTTTACAGGGTTTTTGAACTTATTTAAATTTAAATGAAAATCGAACATGACCAAAGTTTGCAGCAGAGGGAACTTTAAAATAATTTGGGCGTTTAAAAATAATTTCATGTATCTTTCTTGTATTTTTTTTGCAGCTGTGATTCTGTGCATTCTGAAGCGGTGAAATTAAGGTGGTAGAACCAGAGTGATTCTCTGGTGTTGGGGGAGTCTCAGAGCTCTATTTGAGAGAGCTGATAAACATGACCTTTTGTTTGAATCCTATGACATGTTAAAAAGAAATGTGCTTTAAGGCAAGGCAGTACGGTACAGTGGCCTTTGCTTTAATTTGTTTAAGGTAATATGAGTTTACCTCAGCCTGTTCAAATAAAATGTGTACGTAAATGTCAGCAAAGTATAAAACAGTTTTCTCTTACAAGCCTGAGCTGTGTAAGATCATGGCTGGAGAGCTAAACCAAATTGATTCAGTATCTAATGAATTAGAATTAATAATGGCAAAAGATTGCACTATTGCCAGACAAAATAATGGAAATGGACTCTTGCGCCCCCCCCCCCCCCCCCTTGTTTCTTTTTGAGAGCCTTTACAAGGTTGGATGGTACTGAGCAGGCACAGGCTGACTGGAAGGAACAAGTGGCTTTACTATCATGGCCGCTACCTCCTAGAAATGCAGGAGACTCACTTTGGCCTTTATCCGGTTGCCCTGGAGAGGGAATGAATGCCACTGCCTCCAATTCCAGTGGCTTCCACTAAGCCCTGCGTGTGTAAGGAGAGACTTAAGGTCCTCTTGGTTCCTCCTCCTTGAAGTCCGTCCTTTCTTCCTTCACTCTTCCTTTCTCCCTCTGGTTCACCAGAAGTTGTGTGCTGTCTCTGAGCAGGTTACATTTTTTGCAGCACTGGCACCAGAATGCAGCTGAAAGCAGTGCTCTGAGCAGTCCAGGTTGGCCATGTTGCATGGTAGCAGGTGGGAGAATATTCTGTGCGTGTACTTCAGCATCAGCAAAGCCTCAGTAAAGGAGGCTTTGTTTTCTTTATCTGGTGATCTTTCCAATTATATGTGTGTGTGTCTCTTTCTCTCCCTCCCCCTTATGGAAAACAGGATTTGAGTTTGGCAACTGCTTGACTAATTTTTTTTCTCTCCCTCTATTCCAGCCAAGACACCATGAATGATTTTTTTAATTTTATTTTAAATGGTTTTTTCCTTTTTTCCAGTTTTGAAACTTAACTTTGTAATTAAAGAATGAATTTTAACTTTAATGAAGCACAGTGGTTTTCATTTATAAACATTAACACAATGCATTAAATACACGCATAGTTTTGAGCATGGCTTAAGCCTTCTTGAAGCAGTGGCAATTGCTGGAAAGGTAACGGGGTGAAGCTGGCAGCTGAGGGATTTTTTTGGGAACCATTTATTTCAATGAAATGGGAGTAACAGCACAGTCTACATAAAATTTTTTCTGTAACCTGTGAGAGTCTCATTCTACAAAAATATATCTACCTAACTTAAAATACTTCAAAATATCTGCTGAATTCAGTCCTTTACTAAATTGGGGTCTCAATTGTGAATGTAAACTGCTACTATCTCATTTAAAATTTACATGATTTGTTGGACCATGTAACTTGCAATGAGGTGTTAGTAAAGTTGTTCTGCCTGAAGTTTAGAATTGTGTTCTAGAAAGGACTCCTTGTTATGGGACTTCGGATGACAATTGTGGTTGTTAAAATAGTGGTTTCTTTGGTGTGGGGTATCTGAAGGCTTTATATCAAAGTGTCTAGTGAGTACTAGTAGAGGCGCTTGTATTGGCTGGTCATATCAATCATTTGTTGAAATTAACATTGCTCTTAAGTCGGAGAGCGTGGTCCAGTTTGGGTTCTGGATTAAAGACAGTAGAGTGCTTTCATGGATTAGAGACTTAAAGGAATCAAAGGGGCATAAATGACCTGTACTAGAGGCCCGAGGAGCACAAAGCTCCCAGTGAAAGACAGTGGACATTGGTCACTGTTTCTGTTAAAGGAAATTGTGGAAACTAATTTCAGCACTTGAGGAGTTTTTCCTGCAAATGCATTAAGGACATCCTACAAACATTGTGTGACGCTGGACTTTTTATTTTCCTCATTAAAGGTGAGCCATGTCTTTCCATTCCGGGCGAGGATGTCCCCGTGGTCAGGGGGGACCAGGAGCAAGAACTTCCACACAGACCTACCGCCCTCAGAACCTACGGCAGCTTCACCCACAACAGCCCTCCGTGCAATACCAGTATGACCAGCAAACTGCCCCTCCAACAACCTATTCAAACCCTCCATCCACTGGTTACATGCCTCCCAGGCCAGATTTTGTGCCCTATCCTCCGCCAGTGCCCCCTTCCACGCAAAATCCCATCAGCCAGTGTCCCATGAGGCCACCATTTCCAAACCACCAGATGAGGCAGAGCTTCCCAGTGCCTCCGTGCTTCCCTCCTGCTCCTCCACCCGTGCCAAATCCTAGCAATGCTCCTGTGCCAGGAACTCCTGCTGGGCAAAGCACCTTTCCTTACATGATGCCTCCTCCCACAGTACCACATCCTCCCCCCCCACCGGTCATACCACAGCAAGTCAACTACCAGCCTGTGTACTCTGCAGGGTATTCACAGCAGTCGTTCCCACCACCTAACTTCAATAGCTATCAGCACAACTCTGGCTCCTTTCAGAGCAGCACTACCAACAGCAGTGGCGGCAGCAGCCATTTTCGGCACACGGGTCAGTACCAGGGAGAGAAGTTGCAAAGTGATCGACGGTCTCCAGAGAGGAGCAAGCACTACGATGAGCACAGACATCGTGATCATGGTCATGTCCATGGTGACCGGCATCGGTCTGCTAACCATGGGGATCGTCGGGATCGAGGCCGGAGTCCAGATAGGAGGAGGCAGGAAAGCAGTCGGCACCGGACAGATTATGACAGAGGAAGGATATCGCCTCATCACAGAAGTTATGAGCGTAACAGGTAACTTGAGGTATCTTCTGCCTGCAGAGGGAGAGCTGTCATTGTTGTCCCATAGTATTTGTTTGCATCGATGTTTTTTCCCTCACCCTTGTTTTTCCATCTAGCTTGGGAGGTAGCCGGTACTCAGGTCTGACGGAAAGAGCTACTGTTTTGACGTCTTTCAGGTACACTGCTTCTGCCTCACCTCTGCAAGCTTGGCAGACTTGTTGCCCTTGTCCATGGAGACAGCTGGAAGCAAAGAAGCTATCGTTTGAAAACTGAGTGGATTGCTGAGTAGTGCTCTATTCTTATGTGTATTTACCATAGAAACTTATGCACATGTGGAGTGAAAGTAGAGTTGGTGCAACTTTGTGCAAAAGGCTGTGTTCAAAGTTGAGCCTTACAAATGCTTAAGTCTCAGCGCTTCAAATTTCAAGATTTAGTTACCAGAGTTAGGGTTCCATGTGTTACTTGAATTTGGTTTTTCTTTGAGTAAGCCCTGTATTTGTACAGAACCAGCACTTGGAGGGGTTTATACTCTGATAGGTGCATGTATCTAATCCCTGCAGTGAGGTGTTTTAGTGAAAAGCATGTTGTGCAACATTCTTCATCCTGCTCTGTCCTCATTCTCGTGGGACACCGGTGCAGACACGTGCAGGCTTCATGGGACCTCCCAGTGGGTGCTTAGACCTCTCTGTGGGATTCTGTTCAGGATGAAGACCTCAGCAAACCAGCCTGTGATCTCAAGAGAGGACTGAGGTGAAAATTAGCGTATACCAGTTAAAAGAAATAGGCAAGTTGTAGGCTACGTTGACGTCTCATGATTCAGATGGATGAGTGTGGACTGCTTATTTTAGGATGTATCATGAAGTTTCTGTCCCTCTGCTTCACAGACACAAACAGCTTGCAAATTATGAGCTGACCTGATGCACTTTGGTGCATGCTGGTGTTTTAGAGCAAATCATCATCAGTTAAATCTTTCAGATGTCTTAGATTTGCTATCTTGGTGGCTGTTTTTAGAACAGAATCATAGACTCATAGAATTGTTTAGGTTGGAAAAGATCTTTAAGGTCATTGGGTCCAACCATGAACCTAATGCTGCCAAGTCCACCACTAAACCATGTCTCAAGTGCCACGTCTACATGTCTGTTAAATACCTCTAGAGATGGTGACTCCACCACTTCCCTGGGCAGCCTGTTCCAATGCTTCACAACCCTTTCGGTGAAAAAATTTTTTCCAATATCCAATCTAAACCTCCCCTGGCACAACTTGAGGCCATTTCCTCTTGTCCTATCACTTCTTACTAGGGAGAAGAGATGGATACCCACCTTGCTACAACCTCCTTTCAGGTAGTTGTAGAGAGCCATATGGTGTCCCCTCAGCCTCCTTTTCTTCAGGCTAAACAACCCCAGTTTCCTGAGCTGCTCCTCGTAGGACTTGTTGGCTAGACCCTTCACCAGCTTCGTTGCCCTTCTTTGGACATGCTCCAGCATCTTGATGTCTTGTAGCAAGGGGCCCAAAACTGAACACAGTATTTGAGGTGCGGCCTCTCCAGTGCTGAGTACATTTTGTGTCTAGTGATCTAGGTCAGAATATTCAAAGAGAGATACTGGAAAGTTAAGTATATAATTATTTATCAGGGCACCTCGATCATATGCTCTAATTTGGAAGCTCTGAGCTTTCCCATGTCACGTGTGAAACATGAATTTACACATAGCGCCTGTGGAAATGAAGCCACTTTGATTTAGATATGCAGAGATTTAATTGCAGAACCTTAGACAGCTGTATTCCAAAAAACCACCCCAGACCTCACATTCAGTAAGTTTGCTTTGCTTTCCAAAAGAGGATTTTTCCTAAAACTGAATACAGCTGGCATTAAGGCACTGGCCTTTTCTGTAGGACAAGCTTGTGGAATTTTTGCCCTTTCTGGTGACTCAAATATTTGCCACATAATTTCACAATTTATTGTTTAGATTTTAACGTTCAGTTTTAAGTTTTGAAAAGGCATGTTTTCAGCAGCTTCTTTCTCAAACACTTGTGGATTACTGCTTGAAGCCAACAGCTTCCAGGTCTACTTGACAATGTGTCTGCTTATTTTCATGAGAACTGTTTGCTGGCCTTGATGTGTTTTTTGCGCAGCATCCATCTCTCATGCAAATCAGATGGCATAGAATATGGCCTCTCTGAAGACTGAAATCCATGCTTGAACAAGGCACAGGCAGAGAAGGATGAATGGGTGTGGGGAAGAACAATAGATAATTTATATGAACTTTGTGCTTTGTAAATTTGCATTCTATTTCATGTTATGCACATGGAGACATACATATATATGTTCATAAATAATTGTGACTCATTCTATTAGCCTACCAAACCACCTGAAGCACATATTTATAATTCCTTGTGTATCAGCAGACTCATTTACTAGGAGATTTGACAATACACAAATGATTGTGGACTAACAAATTGTCAGCTGTTAGCAGAGTATGAAAACCACCGATCTGATCTTTGCTGCCTCATGTACACAGTAATTTCGTAGAATCATTTAGGTTGGAAAAGGCCCTTAAGACAAGTCTAGCCATAAGCCTAACACAGCCAAGTTCACTGCTAAACCATGTCCCTAAGTGCCATGTCTGCATGTCTTTTTAATATCTCCAGGGATGGTGACTCAACCACTGTTCCAGTGCTTGACAACCCTTTTGGTGAAGAAATTTTTCCCAATATCCAATCTAAACCTCCCCTGACACAACTTGAGGCCATTTTCTCTCATTCTATCACTTGTTACTTGGGAGAAGAGACTGACATCCACCTCACTACAATGTTTCAGGAAGCCATAGAGAGCGACAAGGTCTCCCCTCAGCCTCTTTTTCTCCAGGCTAAACAACCCCAGTTCCCTCAGCTGCTCCTTGTAGGACTTGTTATCTAGACCCTTCACCAGCTTCGTTGCCCTTCTCTGGACATGCTCCAGCACCTCAATGTCCTTCTTGTAGTGAGGGGCCCAAAACTGAACACAGTATTTGAGGCGCGGCCTCACCAGTGCCGAGTACAGGGGCACGATCACTTCCCTACTCCTGCTGCCCACACTATTCCTAATACAAGCCAGGATGCTATTGGCCTTCTTGGCCACCTGGGTACACTGCTGGCTCATGTTCAGCTGGCTGTTGACCAACACCCCTAGGTTCTTTTCCCCAAGCCTTCAGTTAATTTAAAGCTCTTTAACCCCAGAAATACGTTTGGGTGGTCAAGTTCTTTATGTGTATGTGCAAGCTGAGTCTTGTAGATCAGATTCATAGTTTCAGCGTGATGCAGTTTTTATGTGTTTATCAGGTTTTTGTGTGTGCTTGAGGTGGCTGTCAGGAAGAGAGGGCTTGCCTGAAAGACTTGAATGACTGCTGGGCTTACAAAGGTATTGTGCATGGAATATGTTTTCTTTCCCTTTCTTGAGGCATTAAGAATGGTTTAAGATACAATAATCTTAACCTTTGCCATTCGTAACAGAAGAGGAAGAATGGCAACGAGTCCTGTGGTGAATTTATAGAAGTTACCTCTGTATGGTATGAATTAGCTGTCATATTGAGATAGATGGCTTTATGACGAAGGCAGAGGAGATAGGTGACTGTCTTTTACAAATTTCTTGAAGGTCGGCATTAAGAATGTCTGGGGTTTTAGCAGTCAGCATGTGTGTCATTTTGCATAACATGATCTCGGTCTGCTTCTGTGCTCCTTTCAGGTGTGGAATGTATGAAATGCCAGATTTCTCATTTAATTTATGTTTTGAACTCTCCAAGGGAGCGGGAGAGGGAGAGGCATAGGCACCGTGAGAGCAGAAGATCACCATCACCAGACAGATCTTACAAAAAAGATTACAAGAGAGCAGGAAGGTAAGGAAGTTTACATTTGCTGTCTTGTGTATTTGAGGCTCTGTGTATCCATGCATGTGAATTTTTGTGTATTTATATGTGCATACATGCCTGCTTTGAAACTCAGAAAAGGTGAGCATCTTAAATTTATAACCATCCGCGTATACATGCAAATGTCAGTTATCTCAAGACCTTATAGAGTTAGAAACGGGATTAAGCTCTGGAGAGAGGGCTTCACTGCTGTGTCCTAAAGACTTCCTCTTACATCTGCTTCCAGTCTGTAAAGTACCAAGATTATTTAAAGTCATTCTATGTTTAGATCATCTTTTAGGAGCTTTTTGTTATATTGATATAAAAAAAAATTCCTTCTAAATCCTGGATAGTTGAAATCGGTGCAACATTATTGGCTTTGTAGGCAGAGGAGATAGAAAAAAGTAGTTTTCCTACATTCAGCTTCTGAAAGCATTACTCTTGCAATACATAAGGAATATCACAGGTTGTGTTGTTCAAAGGAGTGCCAGAGTTAGAGTAACACAAGCAGTGTGGCTTCTGTATAATTCTTCTAATAAAACCCTAATTCTTTTCTTATGCAAATAGTTTGTGGGCTATGTATTAAAACTTCTTTATGTTGTAACTTTTAGTTGTGAGTGATGTGACTTAGTTTTTAGTGATGAGTTTCTAACTTTGGAACAAAATTAAAAGAAAGTAATCTAGAATGCAAATAGGCGTTTTAATCTAAAATAGCATATATTTTTTCATTCTAGTTCTTGAATAAGGTTTAAAATACAAAAGCACTTTCAATTTTAAGTCATTTTTTATAGTAGGGTCAGAAGTTAAAAGCAGGAAGAGGCAATTGGATTTTGCTGTAGTTTATATGATAGAATGATGTACTGATCTGAAGGAAACTATGTTTTTCATTATAAAACTGTCACTGTTAAAATAATAAAGAAAATTGCTTTTGTTTGCTTTCTCCCACTAAGCCGGTCTCCAAGCAGAGAGAAAAAGAGACCCCGATGGGAGGAGGACAGAGAAAGGTGGTCTGAGAACCAGAGCTCCAGCAAAGAGAAAAATTATACTGCTATCAAAGACAAAGAAACAGAGGAGAATGCATCTGAAAAAAATGAAGAGGAAGATGAGGAATTGCTTAAGCCAGTCTGGGTTCGCTGTACCCATTCTGAAAGCTATTATTCCAATGACCCTATGGATCAAGTGGTATGTTTGTGAGAGAACTCTAAAATTACTGTACACAGTCCTTTATTGATTATTTGATTACTTGATTAATATGAACCCTTCAACAGGATCATGTTTTGTGCCACTTAATCCTTCTCTCCTCCCAACTATCTCAGTCTTTTAACCCTGTTAAGGGCTTTATTTGTTGGTGTTCTCTATTTTCATCAGTTTCTTCTGTCTGTTTTCATTCAGATTAGTGGTACATGGAAGAGGGGTACTTTTTTTGTCTCCAGGAGGGAATGGTGGGTTTTTTTCCATTATACCTGTATTTGAGCAAAGATACCTCAATCACCATATATTCCCACAACCTTGGAGAAGTTTTGTACAGAAGCAGGAAGTCAGGATTCTTTGTATTTGACAACAACACTTGCTGGTAGAGTAGTGATAGAGGAGGGGAGGTTTCTGGGGTTTTGTAGGTTTATTTTTGTTTGTTTGTGGTTGGCTGGTTGTGGGGGGTTTTTTTGAGAATGACATGGAGAGTGAATTCATGGTGATTCAAAGCAGGCAACAAAATGAGCTGAGCTTTGTGTTTCTTGTGTGTGATAGAATTCTTTTTAGTTGCAAAATACTTCCACAAGTCTCCTGTTTCTTCTGAACCTGTTAAAAATCAATGCTGAGCTGTACTAAATATGCTTAGCCATAGTTCTGCTTTGTTAAGCCAAAGGTTTGATGATAATGCACCAGCAAATGAAGTAATTTCTCTGCTAATTCATCTCATGGAGCAATGTAATGGTATGCTAAAGCCTTAACAAGTATTTCAGTTCATTGAACTACACTGAGATCTGTCTTTTACCCCCCCCTTGCTTTTAATTGTGAAACGCTGGTGCATGTTGTGTTCATGTGCTCTTTCAACACTGTCTTTTTGTTGTTGTTGTTCTGTTTTTTAATTAACAGGGTGACTCTACTGTGGTAGGAACAAGCAAGCTCCGAGATCTGTATGAAAAGTTTGATGAGGAGTTAGGAAAGCGACAGGCAAAGGCCAAAGCAGCCAGGCCACCGTGGGAGCCTCCAAAGACCAAGCTGGATGAAGATTTAGGTAGGCAGAAATGATGACAAAGGTCTGAAATGGAATAATCTGTAGTTAACCTGGTTTTTGGCAGTTGTTTGTACTTAATAATGTTGATAGGTTAATACATGTTTTTTAAATCCTTCCTTTCTGTTGCATATCCATGCATATTTTCCTGTTGCTTTTGACTAAGTAGAGCTAGGGTCTTTACCCAGAAAGCCTAACAGAAAATGGAGAGTATCCAGCACTGTCTTATGCTAAAGTCTCTTCCGTGGCATGAAAGCACCCTGAGCATGATCAGATAGGCCAAAGCATGGCGCACAAGAGGCTTTGAGGAGCTCCTGGTCTTATATTTCTAAAAAGGAAGCGAGAGTAGTGGTGGTAAACTCATATGGCTGCTTGTTATGGCACTGAGTTCATCTTTCTTTGGAATGTATTTTGGTTGTACAACTCTGCTTACTATGATCTTACGCAGAAGTATCAGTTTTCAAAATATAGTTTGTCTGCATTGTCATGTACCACCCATATGGATCTTCATGCAGTGAAATAAGTCTGCTAGCTGTCAGTTATTGGGGAAGTACTGGTTGAATTAGCAGGCCATACTTTTTGATAGCAATTTGTCTACTCAGAAGTCAGTGAAAGTTGTTTTTCTTATTTTGTTTTGTGAGAACTGTTAGCTGTTCTTACTATACTTCCAGCATTTCAGCATTTCATAGTGTGTTTTTCAGTCAGTTGCATTAGTTCAAGAAATTCTTAGGCATATCACATTAATTTAGATACTCCACTGGGCTTGCTTTTTAACTGATGCTTCATGTTTGCCCCTTGAGCTGCTCACACTCTCGTATCTGAGCCTACTAACTCTTTAAAAATCACATATCAAAAATTCTAAAGTTGAAGTACAGGTATATAATGACATGGTCAATTATATGCGGGCAGTATAAAAAATACAGTAAAGATGAAAGAAAAATAATAAACACAGGTTAAATAAAATGTGAATTCATTTTTATAAAGGAAACACCTTTTTTACCTTTTTTTGAATAGCTGATTTGCACATATTTAAATTCACTCAAGAGTCACTATGAAAGTTAACTGCAGCATTTTTCAGGAGGTATATTTTCATGTGGATGAAGCGAGGACAAAACTACTACATTCAACATACCTGTGTAAAGCTTCACTTCCTCGGATCTCTAAGAGTTCCTTTGCTGCTCCAGGCTAAAATATAGGGCCAAGAGCAACTTCTCTGTGTTTCTTTTTCCACTCTTTCTGGAGGACCCGAAGGCTCTGCATTTGCATTGGTCCCCTGGGCTGTACTGGTGTCTGTGCCAGCTTCTTCTACAGCCATGCTTCTGTAATGTCGATTGGTTTGTCTTATTTTGTACTTAAGTAAATGCTGTCTCTGTTCTGCCTTGTGTTAGCAGTAATTGTGTACTGTAGTGAGATAGTGATGCACTTGAAGAGCACTTCTAGATTATGAAAGGCTGATTTCAGTACATGAAATCCAAAAGTTCTGCATTGGTCTTTCAGAATTCCAGCTTACTCTCTGTCCTGGTTTTGGCTGGGATAGAGTTAATTTTCTTCCTAGTAGCTGCTGTAGTGCTGTGTTTTGGATTTAGCATGAGAATAATGTGATAACACACTGATGTTTTAGTTGTTGCTGAGTACTGCTTATACTAAGTCAAGGACTTTTCAGCTTCCCATGCTCTGCCAGGTGCACAAGAAGCTGGGAGGGGGCACAGCCAGAACAGCTGACCCAAACTGACCAAAAGGATATACCATACCATATGACATAATGCTCAGTATATAAACTGGGGGGAGTTGGCCAGGGGGCAGTGACTGCTGCTCAGGGACTGGCTGGGTGTCGGTCGGTGGGTGGTGAGCAGTTGTATCACTTGTTTTTCCTGGGTTTTGTTCCTCTCTCCTCTCTCTCTTGTTGTTTTCCTTTTCATTACAATTTATTATTATTTTATTTTATTTTATTTCAATTATTAAACTGTTCTTATCTCAACCCATGAGTTTTCTTACTTTTGCTCTTCAGATTCTCTCTCCCATCCCCCCGCGGAGGGAGTGTGAGTGAGCAGCTGTGTGGTGCTTGGTTGCTGACTGGGGCCAAACCACGACACTCTCACAGGTCCCACACTCATTTTGCACCTAAAATTAGACTTAAACAACTAATTAATGTTTATCAGAGAACTTCTAAAACTCAAGTGTTTGTGAATATTTGTAGGAGTATACGGGTATGCATGTTCAGGCAAAAACTCAGGCAACTGAGCAGATATGACGTATGTAAACCATATGTCCCAAGGATGTATTTTAATAACACCTTATGCTGAATTATGGACTGTATAAAAATACATCTTGATTTAAAAGAAAAAAAAAAGAAAAAAGGGAAGCATATTTTACTCATTCTCTCATTTTCTCTTTCTCCCTCTTTTTCTTTTAACTAAGGAGAGTCTTGTATTCAATAAATACACTTATTTTAAACCATAGTTTCATAGTATTTCAAAGCACTGGCAGTGTAGTAATACGTTTTCTCTTAAGTCAAAACTTAGAAATGGAAGAAATGTTGCATCCCTCCTTCCGAGAATAATAAACCTTACTTGCTTCGTGCTCTGTGTGTTGGCTATGAAGGCATTTATTTAATTTGGAGCTGAGATCACCTGTGGAAATGAGTGACATCACATACATAAGAAAGGGAGTCACTTGTAAGTACCACAGGAGGTTAGAGATGTGTGAGATTGGGCCCTGGTTTTTTTGTGGGTTTTTTGGTTTGGGTTTTTTGTTTTTGGTTTTTGTTTTTTTTTTTAATTAAGACCAGACACTTCTTAACATTACTTTGACAGGAACACAAAGGAGACATTTTAACAAGTCTAAGACCATCTTCTGTTGTTTTTTTTCTTTAGCATTGTTCTCCCCTCTAATATATCAGAAAAATTGTTTCAGCTAATACAAAGAAAAATGTCTTTAAAAAAAAAAAAAAAAAAAAGGAGGAAACCTTATAGAACAGGGCTTCCAAAAGACTTATGGCTGGATTCACTCAGTTAGTAGTTCCAGGTTTTCTTCTTGTCTGTGATTTCTAATATGTGATAATGAATTTATTAGAAATAATTGATTTTGAAAAATGAGTCTAATAGTATATGTTCTATAACAATTCTATCCATATGTGCTGTTTCATAACTCTTAAATAGACAATATCCTGCTACAGACAGGAGCATTTTTAGGTAAAATGAAACTAGACATAAGCACTTTGCTCGTAGCAAGCAGAATTAACTTTTAAACAAGAGGTTCTGTTTAGCTCATGCTAATGACCTTATGTTATTCTCTTTTCTCTCTCTTTCTTTTTTCTTTTTCTTTTTTATTTCAACTTTGCGGTCATACTTGTGTTGGTTATAGCTCTATAATCTTTAATGTCAAGTAACTGAAATTGCTTTTCTACAACTGAGCAGTGGTGCTCCTGGACAGCCAAACAGTAATCTGATGCATGCAAACAGGTGCAGTTGTTGTAGGCATTTAATATCCATAGCATTTGCTGTAATTTTTAATTAAAAATGCAGTTGCTGTCCCTCTTTTTGTTAGTGTGACCGTCATGCACAACTTTACTAACTTTCAGTATGCCACGGTTAGTTATATCATGTCAGAGAATGCATTGCTACTGGAGAAGAGAGTGTGTGGAAGTGTTTTTCAGCTGGTTTTATTTTCCCTGTGTGAATCAGAGAGCTCCAGTGACTCAGACTGTGACTCTGAAGATGACAGCAGCTGCTCTAGCAGTTCAGATTCTGAAGTTTTTGACGTCATTGCAGAAATTAAGCGTAAAAAAGCACACCCTGATCGTCTCCATGAAGAACTGTGGTACAATGATCCAGGACAGGTATGGTGAGAGGAAAAAGTACTGTATGTCTGAAAGTCATTCTCCCCTGTAGACCTAAAATTCTGCATTGTTGTCAAACATGCTGAGTGACATCTATTGCAATATTCATTTTTTACCCCCCTTTTCTCTCTCATCTTCTTCAAAGCACTTTTGATTTCAAGAGTGTGGTTCCAGCTCATAAATCCTGGGGATTATTCAGCTGGAATCACGTCTGACAGTGTTAATAAAACCTGAGTCGCTAACAGTGTACTAATGCTGTCCTCTTAGCCCTGAGATAAAAGTACACACAGATGAATTCTGGGATGGAGAAAAGGCAGCATGCTTATCTCCTTTACAAATTTTCACCTAAAAGCTCTCAGCTCATAATGATAAATAATGTTTTAAATATGCGGTTAATGCTCCTAATTTCTTGTCTAATGGTTCTTTTGTAATTGCATGGAGATTGTAGTTCTCATTAAATGTAATTGCTGAGCTCATGAAGTGTTGTTTTGAATGTATACATTGCACAGAAGACTAGGTTTTGTTTGCAAATTTGCCATCTTTATATTTCTTACTTAAATATTTTACAGTCTATTCTAACTCATTGTCAAATGGCATCCCAGTAAATTTATTTTTCTGGCACTTTGTGTGATGCATGAGTTTAGCATGCAACAAACCATAATGCCAAGAGATACCGCAATGCTTATTGCCACTGTGGTAATTCAAAGGTCTGTTGAATATTCTATTACAGACTCATATTTATGCTTCTAGTTAAAAAAAAAATAATTTGGCTGAGCATAGCTAGCTGTTTTTATTTGTATGGAAAACAAAATTAGTGAACTGTTTAGATATTGAACTGAACAAATTGTGTAGCTCTTGGGCACACTTCAAAGTAATGTTCTAGGCCAGAATATTAGCTAAATAAAAAGAAGTGAAATAACCGTAGGATGAATAGATTCAGGAATGTGTGGTTTATGAGTTTCCTGCTGAAAAACTTTCTTTCCCAAAAACTTTCTTGAGACTGACTCTTCATTTTTCTTGAACGGCCTGAATTCAGATCATGGTGAGCTTGTCAGTGCTGTACTACTTTTGAGTAGATTTTATTTGAAAAGGTTTGAAGTTTTCCTAGGTATTTATCTGGTATGCCAGAATGCTTTCTAACTATCACTACATAAAACAGGAATGATTGCCGTGCACACTGGCACATACAAGTACACCGTCTGACATGGAACTAGATTTTTAGGATGGATCTCCTCAACCCTTCAATCTGAGCAGCGTGTTTGTTACTTTGGATAATCTCCAGCAGTGCTGGCAGTTGCCAGAAAATAAATTGTTAAAGCTGATGCCACCACAGTGGCCTTTTGCCTGCAAGTGTTACCTGCTTGTTTGTGTTGCCCTGTTGGCCAGAGGAATTAAGAAGCCATTACCTTAGTTTATGTAAAATTGTTATCTTTCAACATCATTTTATCATCACTTCATGATTGCTCTTCTGCATTTTTTTCCATGAGCTGTGTCATTAGGGACAAGACAGGTATGTATCTGACTTGCTTCTCAAGTCCTGGGCTTTACAGGTGCTTCATATGACCCTCAGTTTCGGTCTGTGCATTTAATGTAACAGAGGCAGCGTTAGTGCTAAACAGTTCTAAGAATTAAGATGGTGAGATTTTCAAAAATAAGTGATGATTATTTTAATAGCCTCAGTAGGCTCTTATTTTTTGGGGAGTGATGAGCAATTTGCTATTGACTGCCTTTTTTAACTCTCTTCTGTTTTGTGGCTGTATAAGCCAGTGAGGAAGTATGCTTTTACCTATAAGCATGATTCAATTTCATTGAGCCTGTACTTTCCTCAAGGGTCTCGGAGTGTGGAAAAAAAAGTATGAACAATAAGCTGTCATGTCACTCTGTTGTTAAGATTGCATGACTAAGTTCCCAAAGGAGTAGAGAAGTGCCCTACTTCTTAAGTTCCTTTGCATGTATGCACTGTGCCAGTCTGAAGAAATTAAACTGAGATTAACATTCGGAGAATTAACATCAAAACTAAAAATTGCGTCCCTCTCCCAACTGTCTGAAGACTACATTGACAGCAGTTTGGTGGTTCTTGCTTCCTGAGGTATCTTCACATTATATCTGTTTGCTGATGATACTCCTTAGCCCCACCATGGATGCTGTTTCCATTTTCAGGCTGCTTATAATGGCGTGGAAAGTTCTGATGTTTTTTGTATTGCATTGTAAGGTTGTTGGATTTTTTCTAAGTCTAAAAAGAATGTTTCAGTTCTTGGATTCAAACTTTGAAAAACTCCACTGAAGCCTGGGGTTAGGAACTTCATTTGTTTCTCTGGTTTGGTTCTGGGGTTTTTTTGTTGGATTTCTGCAATGCGCATGATGTTAAGAGCAGAAAGCTTTAGGGTATTGCAGTAATTAATAGTCTGCATTGAACTTGGTCATAAAAGTGAAAGGAAAGACACTAGCTTTATACCGTGTGCAATGGCCCTTTTTGATGTAGCTACTTGATGCACCCATACAGAATACTGAAGTGGGTATTTTTTTTCCCCCCTTCCTCTTTTTTACTGATCTGTTTGTAGGATGCATATGAAGTGTTCCCATTACTTCTTTAAAGTAACAAGTAAAATCTTCAAATGGTCTGCTTTGCATACTTTTGGTGATAGCCTTGCCACATTGCAGAGGGGTTAATCAGGGATGGGATTTCAGTCAGCGATCTTAGTGGAACTGTTTGAACATGGAGATTTCAGCATGTAAATATTTGCATGTGCATGTTTAGGACCTGAATCTCATTTTAGGCAGACAGTGTGCTGTTTGTATGTATAAGAAATAGAAAAGATATATATGATAGAAGACTGGTACAATTCTGCTGAGAGCATTTTTCCGTCTTGTGCTTCTGAAACAGTGATGAAGTTCTAATGGTATTTTGCAGTTTTCTTACATTAGTCTATACTGTTTTCAGTTTTATTGGCTTAAGAACATCCACTTAATCTAAGCATGACAGGCTTTTAGAAGCATCAGCACTCCGGGCATTAAAACCAACATACTTTTCCAAAACCATTTTTCAATAAAAACAGAATCCTATTTTGTTTTTGACAGATGAATGATGGACCTTTGTGCAAGTGCAGTGCTAAAGCCCGACGAACAGGAATAAGACATGGCATTTATCCTGGTGAAGAGGTAAGTAATTCTAAGAATGCAATTACGAATACAAACTTGCTGCTGTAAACTCATACTTGGGTTGATTTGAGGGTTTTTTTCCATGATTTACAGCCTTAGTAGAAACTCCTGTGCAACTTTAAATCACTTAGTTGTGTAACCTCATATTTAAAATGCAATACCGGTAATGAAATCTACCTGAAAACTATGGAAAACTTTTGCTTGTATTTGTTTAGTTCTAGGGGCTTTCTTTAAAGTTTCTGAAACACAGTTATATTAATAAAAAAGAACTTGTCGTCAAAGACCTACCATCTTCAAGTGGATGAGTATGTTATGAGGGCCCTTTTTGTGAAGGGATTGCTTTAAAAGCAAAAGGAAAAATAAATAAAATAGCAATTCTGCTCCTGACAGGAGCAGGCAGGTGACAAGTCAGGAGGTGTTCTCGCCTTAGCACTAGGGCATGTTTGCACTTTAAACATTCCTTCCCACGTTGTCGCTAGTGTTCTTGCAGAGAAGGAGGGAGAAAAATTTAGCAGGAGAAAACTGATACATGAACCTTTCTGCATAAGGGCAGCTGCTCCCTGGAGCAGGGCCAGCTGGGAATTTGAGTTTTTACAGTGTCCTGTAGATAAAACTGCCTAGCTTTAAACTGGCTGGTTTGTAACTCTTGGCGCAGCAGTGAGAAGCTTAATTTGGGGCTGAACACCCACGCTAATTACTTATTGGTTGCGTTTTGCAAAGTGCACAGAGCTGTATAGCGGTGTAGCTATCTTGCCATCACCATCAGGCCAACTTTTGTAATGCTATTTAGAGTAGTACCCTACTTGCTGCAGTGATTTTTTTTTTTTTGCCATGCGGACAGATGTATTCTGAACAGGCTGGTGGCAGCCTCTGAACTGTGGCAAATTGGATGTAGGGCATATGAGAAACTGGTTTTATCTGACTGCTGAGGATTTTTAGGTCTTTAAACTGGACTGCTTCAGAACAAGCTGGAAGAAAACATGAATCCCAGGCATTTGGTGTTGCATCAGAGTGCATAGAGGGCTGGCTGCCTTTGGACCTCGCAGGCAGGCATTACAACCTGACAAACAGAGCAGGTTTACCAGAGCTGCCTCTTGGACATAGACTAATTCCTTCTCTTCAGGCCCCAGATTTGCCGCTAGCAGATGAGCTGATACCTGTCTGTCTTGATAACATACTTGGAGATCTCATGTGAGGTCCAGGTTCCTTTTCATAAGCTTTTAGAATCAATTTCCTGAAACAAATTTATATAAAAGAGGAAATTAGTCTGGTATGTAAACAACTAACTGCTGTGTGTAAGAAAGATGGAGAGTCAAATGGAAAATGAAAAAATGACAGCAATGTTTTTCACCTTTTTTTCCTTTTGAATAGCTTTAAAAATATTTCTGAAAGTGAAAATGTAGATAAGGCCCCACTTTCCCTCTTCCCAGAACGCTTAATTATGACTACCTGCTTTTATTTAATTTTTCCTAGTGCGTATTTCATGGCTATTAGAAATGCTTTATTCTTTCTTTTATTATAAATTTGCCTTGACTCTACACATAATTCTACTTATCTCTTTCTTTAAGCCCATTAAACCATGTCGCCCCATGACCAACAATGCTGGAAGACTATACCACTATCGAATTACTGTGTCACCTCCCACAAACTTCTTAGTAAGTACTTTATAAATAATTCTAACTAGGACTCTTAATTTTGTTTTCAGTGATGGAAGTAGTACTACTTCTTGGTTACTCCGTGGTGGTTTTGTTTGCTTTTTTTAGACAGACAGACCTACTGTTATTGAGTATGATGACCATGAATATATCTTTGAAGGGTTCTCAATGTTTGCACACGCCCCACTAACAAACGTAAGTATGTTCATTGCTGCATACATGGGATTTGTTTGGAAGGCAAGCTGTTTCTGCCCTGAAGTAGAACTT
>WAAD01031531.1:0-17358 GCA_013389945.1 Fregata magnificens
CTTAATGATTCTATGATTCTATGATTCTATGTGATGAGCAGAATAACTTGGCAAGCTCAGCCCATTTGTTTCAGGCTACTGGTACCCATGGGAGAGAGCTGAGGGGAGGAAGGAAGAATACTCAGTCATTTTCACTGTCTTCTAACAAAAAAGGTATATTGGGCACATTGGGAAAATGCATTTCCAAGCAGTGGTTATTTCCTTGTTGTGATACAGTCCTTGATGTTGTCTACTTCATTAATTCCTTTATATCCTTGGTATAAACAATCTTAAGGACAACCAGATATATTTAAATAGGTCACACTGGAAACTGATCTTTTATTTTTCCAATGTTTCTATTATTTACTAATTAAACCAAATGGATATGTACCCAATAGCAGAATTTGGCACTGAATAGTTAATCCTGCTGTAAAAACTGTGAAATCAGTGGGAAGAGCTGACTTCAACCGTCAGGGTTTCAGTGCAGAGGATAAAGGTATATTTTTGTTCCCCTGTGGTTCGGATCAGGCATGTCCAATCTACTGAACACAGATACAGTTTCAATTACTTATTTAATTTGGACTCTATTGGTAAAACTAGAATAACATTTTAGAAAATATAAATGCTTAAAAGAAAGAGCTTGAAGAACTCCCTGCTGAGGTATTATTTTACTGCCTTATATAGAGCAATTCTGCCTCACAAAGTGAAATAGTGAAAGATCCAACTGTAACTGGATATTACACAAAAGGGAGGAATAAGGATTTTGCTCTAAAATTAAAAAAAAATATTTTTATAACTGTTTTACATTTAATTTTTTAGCAAATATTTTCTGCAAACCTCTGAAAAAACTTTGTAAATCCATCTATACAGCAGCAAATTTGTACAAAATATTTTATTCTTCAAGTTTGTTCAAACTTGTAATGAAATGCAGTAAAGAATGCTCTGTGCCCTGTTGTCAAAAGCTGCCAAAAAATAATTATAGTGCCTCTCTGATAGATGACCAGAAAGCCCCGTGTTTTAACTACTTTTCCAGCTTATAAGAAGATCTTTAGGGTTTTTGCACTGCACCCTTGTTTACAGCAGTATTTTAAAAATAATGATAATATTTAATAACACTATTTGAAAATGAAGATGATCCTTTATAAAGTGCAAGTTATTGAAAAACCATTCACAAATAGCAATAGCAGAAGCATTAGTTTTTCTGCTTACTATAAATGTCAAGCTATAAAGCCTCCTAAAGCACCTGTTAAAGAAAGAATGGAAGGCCAGACAGAAACTAGGCGTCCTCATTCAAATCCACGATTGTTTCCCACAGTATTTTCCACCATTCTGCAAGATTCCAGGCTTTAACTTATATCTCCTTTAGAAATTAGTGCTTTTGCCAGTTTAGGCTGTATATTCTAAATTTCACTAAGTGTTGTGAGCTGGTTTAACTGGTTGGCCAAGAAGTGACTTCCCCAGTAGGAATGACTAGGATCAGCTTGGTGAAAGCTAGACTTAGGTGATGCTGTGCCCGGGTGAAGTTCTGAGCCACCTTCAGCTCCCAGTCTGTCACAGGACTGCAAATTCACCCTCTAGAAATTATCACCCTGTTTACAGTTTATTACATATCAGTGTAATGAAAATTGTAGATTAAACTTTTCAGTATGCACTGAAATACACCAACCTCTCATTAATTTCCAGTGACGTGCTCACAATTTCCTGAACCTTGAAAACCTGCTGCTCGGGCATTTAATTGAGAGAGCTACACACTACTTCTTTTCCCTGTCTAATTCAAATTTTCCTGTCTAATACAAATATGCTTTGCCAGTTAAAAAGATGATTTTCAGGTGATGTCCATTGTTATAGCTGAGGACTCTGTTTACGGTGCATTGTCAGCTGGTACTGTCAGAAAACATCCCTTCCTCACTTTGGTCTTCAGTAGCAACACAGATTTCTCCCTACCTATGGTGTTCTGACAGAAGCCCTGAAATGTTATATATAGTTTTTAGATGAAAATCCTAGAAGTAAAACAATTCTTATAGTTATGGAAATAGCACAGATTTTGAAGCCTTTGAAGACCTGGCATCCTTTTCAGGAGGGTAATGGAAGAAATCATTGAGTTTGTCTTAAATGCCTAAAGCCATTCTGGCGTTCAGGGACAGAAAATACTATGCGCATCATTTGAAATAATCAATGACTCAGCAGCCTGGTTTGCCGCTCCCAGGATGATGGGCTCACAAGCCATTGATCTACCATCCAATATGCAATTATATGTCTGCCTCTTCCACTCTTTCCCTGGGGTTGCACCCATGATTATTATGCATTAATTCTGTATCAATGTGGAGATGTGTGCATTTTCATACTTGAGGGGGATGCACACAATTTACTGAGTTTCGCAGAGCTTAGATGTTCGCCTTTAAAGGAAGGCATGTTTCAGAGGAAATGGATGTGGAGGGTCAAAGTGAACAACTGAGGCTTTTCTTAATTCTACTTCATTTTCATATAATGGAACATCATTAAGACATCCAGTGAAAGGATGATAATGCTCACAGAATTTAGCTGACATCTGGAAAAGAAATTAGGGTGTTGGAAAACCCCTGTCTTTTAAACTGTTCTAATTTCCAAATTCACTGTTATTTGAATTAAACATTCTGTGCTAGTTTTTCATGTTGATATTATCTTGGAGTTGGGAGGCTATTATTGGAATTCCACTCTCTAATACAGCCATTCAATTATTTTGGAGTTGTGTACTGCTTATGACCTTTTTAATGTTCTGTCATTTGACTGACTGCCTATTCTTATTCTTTTTGCTATTTACAGTTTTACAGCCCCATGGGGAAGGAATAACTGCACTGACTATTAATGAAAATGTAGACTGCTGAAATGAGCAAAATGGTTTCTCAAACTGCTACAGTGCAGTATATTCATGAAGCTTAGGAATAACAGCAGCCTTGTCGCAATGGTAGCTCTCAGCTCTATTCCCACTGAAGTTTCTGAGTGTTTTTGCCATTGTCTCATTAATTTGCGGAGAGCAGAAACAGCACTAAAGAGCTGTTCCAACAAAATTTCTAACAACATCATGTAAAACCGTAAAGAAAATGAGAAATTATGAATACAGGCGTTACTGGGGTTTTCCTCCTCAAGTTCATCACAGGTCTTTTTTAGAGCAACACAGAGTACAAGTAATAAGAAATGAAGGCTTAAGATGTGAACCTAAGAAAGAACAAGAATCTCTGCAAAAAAACCCCAGGTTAAGATTAAGTTTATGTGCCTGGTCAGTGACATTGAGATGAGAAAGATACACTTGGACTTTAAGTGCAATTTTTTTACTGTGTGAGAGCAGTACCAAATAGGAAGGAAAATTGGCAGAGACCTCTTGGTCTCTGTCGCCCTCAGTGCCTGGCCCATGATAGCATGAAGATGACTGTAAGCATCTAGAGCTGAAGCAGCCCGGAGGCTGCTGAGGATGGTTCCTGCCCCCGGGGAGAAGTGGTCCGCTGTGAACAGTTACAAGGTCTCCGTGTTACTGAAAGATTGAAAAGTGCCAGGAGACACCTCACTCCGCTCCTGGGGGCTGGCTTGGGGAGTTAGGTGTTCTGTCCTGTTTTGAATAGTTTATTTTAGAAGAACCAAATGTTAGCAGAATTTTGAAGATACGTTATTGCTAGTATTGTGTACACAGCTGAAATCCAGGTGATGGATTTAGAGCAGACAATTAATAGTATGTATGCTAAGAAGCAATTATGAATTTATGAAGTTAAAGTTTATGAAGGAATTCTTTTACACCTGTCTGAATGAAATAGTGCAGATACTTGCACACTTCAAGAAGCAGAAAAGGAATATGGGCTTAGAGTATAATAGGATCCAATTTTTTCTAGCTGTTGCATTACAGTAGCTTTGATAAGATGTGCAGGGCAGCACTCCTGGGCTGGGAGGGTATTCTT
Organism: Fregata magnificens; assembly: GCA_013389945.1. Lineage (NCBI taxonomy): Eukaryota > Metazoa > Chordata > Aves > Suliformes > Fregatidae > Fregata > Fregata magnificens. The sequence goes on from WAAD01031531.1 coordinate 3,906, forward strand.
CATTTGTGTTGCATGTGGCACAGAATAGAAGCTGTAACACTCATAGTTAACTTTTGATGAGTATGTGCAAAGTAACCAAATAGTGGAGAAAATGTGTGCTTCAACTGAAGGGAGAAAATTACCTTGTACCATGAGCTATGTGCACCATATTTAGCCTCTAATTTTCCCATACGTGTGCCTGCATACTGTACTTTATCAGGTATATGTTTGGCTAGAAGGTTAGTTTTGCTCAATTGCACACTTTGTATCCTGCTAAAGATAGTGTGGTAGCCCACAGGAGTAACCATATAAAATCACAGGTTGGATTAAAAGTATGGTCTCCCAATGCTTAATTCTTTTGACGTGTTGTCTGTCATGAAGCAAATTACCCAAATTACAAATCAGGTGTGACACAGCAGGAAGATGAAAGAGGAGAGGCACATGCTTTTCATTGACTTTGTATTATCATACATAAAGAGTATGGGAAGTAGTGCTGAAAGAGGGCCTCTAAACTTGTACTGGGAAATTTGTAATCAGCAATGGCATGGTTTATATCCTTCTGTATTTCCAATTGTACTGTTATCTGATCTATTCTAAAGCCTAAGGTTTCTTGCTGGGTGAAAATTGCATGTGGAAATAGAATCTAGATAAGATGCCTGTCATGTTAATATCAAAGCACTTGAGGCCAGGATGAAAATGGCAGGGTTTTATTTTAGAAAAAGAAAGACTTTTTCTTCTGTGGGATTCTGTGAACAACGTGATTCAAAATGTCCCAAATCGTTGGACTGCAGAAAGTCGGACAGAGTCAATTAGGTTTCAAAAACATGGCCATGGCAAAGTGTAACTAATCAACTAACCGAATTCAGTATCTCACCAATATATATTTGATAGCCATTTCTTACTGTCTTCGTCTCACAAATGAGAAGCATAAAATACCTGCAAACACTGTTTCCAACAGCATTTTTGCAGTTGTCTAGAGTTAATGGAGACAGTTGGCAATAACTGGTTCTAGCCATTTCTTCCACATCTCTCGGCTTTCTGGAAAAGCTGCTTAAAATCTGTACCAAACTGAAAGTGCCTTCTTGCAGAGATTTTTAATTTAGAAATAATGTCTTTTAGATTTGCTTTACCCAAATTATTTAACACCACATCTCAGAGTATTCCAAACAATGAGAAAACTCATTGAGACCCCTTAATTGCATAGCCGAAGTGGAAACCCAGTGCAGCACGTTGCTGCAGGCAAAATGTTTAGACTACATACCTCTCTGATTAGTCTTTAGTTTCAAGGCAAAAATAAATGCGTTTAGTAGCAGTCATTTTGGGGTTGTCTTTGAGGATCGCTGGAAAGAGAAGAGTGATGACAGGTAGGTGAAACATATGACCAATAAGTGAAAGATAGCAGTGCAAAAGCCTGGTTAGGGCCAAAGCTCCTGTATGAGGAAAGGCAGATATCTATAAATAAAGTACATAAGATGTGGAAGCTGATAAGGAGAGAGGATAGTGTGAAAAGTGGGCCCTGTAAGCCAAATGAAAACATATGGCTTAAGCTTTTGTTGTGTGTACTCCAATTATCACTGTAAAAGTTTTCTTGTTTTCCTCCCATAGGAAGAACCAAAAATATCCCTTTTATCCCAGAATTAACAGAATCAAGAAAAACACAGAATCTCCAGGAGTCCTTTTGCAGCCCAGTCCCCTGGGAGAGAAAGGGAGAGGGTGAGACACCCCTGACATTCAGCAGAGGAATCCTAGTTATGCCTGCTCTTTGCCAAGTCCAAATCTGTCTCTTGTGAGAATGTTGCTGGATTGGTAACATTCAGCATCAAGGAATTTCTGTTCAGAGCCACTGGCTCCCAAACAGTGGTGGCTGTAGGCTGATTTCAGGGGTCAATAGGAAACGCACAGCCTTTCACTCCTCTACTAGCCTCCAATGCACCAGGAGGACCCTTTCTCTAAAGTTATTTTGTCCTAATCAAAGACAAAGAACTTGTATCTTTATTATCTAATGGAAGAAATCCCCTTTCTCACATAGGTACATGAATTCTCAAAACAGTTGGAGTGGGTTCATGTATCTTCTCACAGTTTGTGTGTTAGAATTTTTCTAGGCAATTTTGACTTCTCCATAATGACATACCATAATGCACGAATGAGGATGATTGCAGTGGTTGCTAATGAAAGCAGGTTAATGTATAGAGTATATTGCATCTGTTTTATAGCTCCTATAACATTGGGACCACTTGGTTAGTAGACAAACCCAAAGAAAGTTTCCTACCTGTCCTAAGGCAACTCCAAAGCCTGTTCAGCCTCCTACAGGGGGATCTGTGTGCAGAGTGATTAACTTCCAGCTTTGCATTCTCTGCAGCACCTAGCAGACTCTAGAGCAAACATGGCTGACACAGTTAACATTGGGCACCTTCATTTAATGGGATGGGCTACTGCAGTTCTTCTGTTGAAATGAAGAAACTGAGAGGTATTCTGTGACATTACAGATTAATTTGTCAATGCAGGAAGTAATTGAGTAAATTGAGAGTAATGCTCTTTAAACCATCTATAACAGCCTTGTGGCCTTCTGATGAGGGATATATTAAAGCAAATACTGTATTACAAAAACACTGACAGCGTACCATCTCAGCTGCTTTTGCATAACTTTGTGTTTTCACTTCACTAGTATGTTTTTACAGTAAATAAGTGAGAAAGGGATCCTAAAACAGCTCAGACATTACTCCTGTATGCTGCTCTGTAGAGTGTTTGCTAGCAGTCTGCCTCCTGGTTTAGCCTTGTAGTTAGAGACTTCTCATAGCTATTAAATGAGATTAAACCTAAGCAAAGAGCAAATTGCACAATTTTCTGACATTTCTTCCCATATAAGCAACTGCTGGAAAAGACTGGCTTGGCAAGGAACTGTCTCAAATCCTACTGCCCTCCTGTTCCTCTGAGACCCCGCAAGTGCTTAGAGTGCTTACAGCAAGCTACTTTCCCTTTGGGATCTGGATTATTTGGCCTTCGCACATTGTACAGTTCTTAATGCCCCACGTCCTCAACCGTTCCCGGGAGCCGTGGAAACCAGTGAAGACTGGACTTCCATTTTAAGCTCCAGACGTCCACCCTACAGTTGCTGAGGACCAGCTGCATCTAGATGTGGGTGAGGCACAGTCGCCTCTTTCTCAGGCTATGTAATTTCTCCATTCAACCCCTAAACACCTCTTTCTGCTGGCATCCCCTGGTCAGAGCGGAGGATCAATACATGATACTTTTCTTTCTAGTGTTTTTTCAGGTTGCCAGGGAGACAGTTGTCTGTCTGCACTTTACAATCCAGGCGTTTGGGCCCAAGTCCTCCAAGAAATAGTCAGGGGTGGGATTTTTTTCCTCTCAACCTTAACTAATTCCCCCAAATCACATCTTCCTACCTCTGTCCTCCCCTGTCGTTTCTCTCAGCATTTAGAAAGCCCTGCTTATGACAGGGGAATGGCCTGGGACGGAGAGTGTGGTGGCCCGGACGGGGGCTGCTCCTGGGAAGGAGAAGAACCGTTTGTCACGGACCTGTGTCTCTGCACCCACGCATCAAAAGATTTTCCTCAAGACTCAGTGACCTTGCATAACCCTTTCAATCATGCTTCTCTTTCAAAGGAGCTACAGGATAATGTGTGAAGACATGGTGTCACACAACACCACAAGACAGTGTTACATACGTTTGCTCTGTCATAGGGTGGATAAAGAGTGAAAAACAGATGTGTAGCTGATATCTTTTTTCTTTTTGGCTCGTCCTTGGCCATGATCAATTTCTCTGTCGTTTCACGGTCACGAGGAAATTGTGTCCTAGGAAATTCTGTTGGTCCCATCTTCCTTTCCTTTCCTGCTTCCCTAAACATTAAAAATCTAGTTTGATAAGACTTTTTCTGTGTTTATTTCTCTCTGTGCAGAACATAGCTCCTGTTGTGGAAGGTGGTCTTGCTGGCCATAAACAATGCTGGAAAACGTGGTGCTGCAGGCGGATGAGTGAGAGTGCTGGTCCGGGAGTGTTCTTGAGCTGTCTGCAGCTTTACAAACACAGATAAAATAGCTCCCTAGTTTGGAGAGGGTACACTCTAAGAAACATGACATCCAGAAATATTCAGGAGACTGATATTCAGTGAGAAAAAAGGAGATGCTTCCACAGAATGATGGAGACAGGCAGAAAATACACGTTACTAGACAAGGGTGGGTAGATATTTTCATGTGTAAGACCAAAGTGGGAGACAGTGAGAAGCTGAACCTAGGAAAAGAAGACTACTGTTCTTTGATACTATGGGTAGTGAAGGCAAGGATGACAACAGAGCATAGCAACTAGTTCAAACAGAAGGGTAGATACAATACTGAAAGCATCACCGTTTTTGGAATACATTCTAGGCTAAGAACACATGTTGCTAGGAAACTTTTATATTAAAAGGCATTCATCTTTAAACCTTGGGAACATAGTAATAGCTTTTCCTCTGTGCCTAGAAGTTCTTTTAATGTCAGTCCTGACGTTACTTAGACAAGTAATATGTGAGAGGGAGAAAAATACCTTAAATTGTCCTGGGCAAAGATTAAAATCTAACATTATTTTTAGATAGCTTACAGGGTTTAACTGAGCTTTAGTCATTCTGGTCTGACTAATAACAGAATGATAAACAAAGATGACCGTGTTTTGTTTGATAAGATGTTATATGGAATAAGAATTGAAATACGTCTGGAAAAAGGTTTAGTTAGCCCAACCCAGAAAATAACTTTGGCTTATGGCAAGATTCAACAGACTGCCATCCAGAGAGGAGGACAGCTAATCAAATTCCTTCAGGTTATTGCATTCTCATCCACAGGCTTTATGGCTTTCAGTTTTCTCATTTTATACAAGTTTTGTATACAAGTCTTGATAGCTCATATAAACTCCTTTTAAAATCCCCAAGCATCTTGGGGATCTCTTGAGGCTGGTTTCGAATAGATTTCTAATATTTTTGCTGATGTTAGACCTGCTTCAGGAAGCAGAGAAATCTTTAGAAAAGAGTGGAGCTATTTATGGGATTCTCTGCTCAAATGAGACATCCAAATCTGGTTCTACTAGTTCCTAACCCTAATACCTTAAGATGGTATTACCTATTTTTCTCATGTGCTTTACCCTACATTTTGTTCACTCTTTTTTCTTTGTTTGTTTGTTTGTTTTTTCTCAGTTTTTCCTTCTTTCCCTGCCTGGCTTGAGGGTTGCTGCCATCCTAACACTCCCTGACTGATGTGATTATAAGCCAGCATCCTGAGATGCCTGATGGCTGCAGTGGCAACTTCAGCACCTCCCTCTTACTGCTGCCACGCATTGTGCATCATGGCTTTGTGCCAATTAAATTGCCTGGGGAATTGCACGGTAAACCAAAGTTACTGCTTTTATTCCCCCAGTGTGCTCTCTTCCTCTATGTCCTGGGCACACTGAAGGTCTATCATCTGGCTTGTTTGCCATGCTAAATTCAGAATGTAAAACATGTTATATAACATGTAATTGTCCCTTTAAAAAAAAAAAAAAAAAAAAGAAGCACTACTGATAAGAGTATTATCACTTATATGACTATGTGACATGTCCCACAGTATTGGGAGCTGTACATGCTCCCACATATGGGAGTCATGTGTTGATAACATCTCATGTATGTTCAGCCTCAATCTCTTCACATGTGGCAATGAGAACAGAGAGATCTGCCTTTCTGTCTGGCACCACCAGAATGCAGGAAATTCTGTTCTGGGGGAGCACTGCAATTCTGAACAATTCACTGGGAGGGGAAAACAACGTGTTAGGATTGATATTAAATATGTTGTTAAATGAACCTAAAAGTAACATCCTTGAAATTCTGTGCAATGAAGTTGGTTGGTTTGGGTTTTTTTTTCTGGGGGAAGGTGGTAGCCTTTATCACATCAGCTGGTACAGCCAGAAAAAGCAGACAAGCTTTTGGACTCAACCTAATAATAACTTAAGACCTGTCTAGTAAAACCAGAGTGGAAAAGGCAATCTGAACCTGTGGGACAGAGTAGGGCTTCTGAAGGTGTTCCTCCCTTGAGGATCAAGACTGTCAATTAGCTTTTGTGGTATGCTGTTGTCTTTGTTAGCTTCTTTTGCATGCTATCTACTTCTAATGTTTTCATAAAGGAATATGGGATAATTTAGCAGCTGGAAACCTTTCAGGGCAGGACCCATCTTTGGTTTTTGTGCTGGTAACACCACCCATGCCCTGCCTGATACACTGCCAGAATAGAAATGAGTAAGTCCAGATGTTTGTGTCCCAAATGTGTACATTCATAGAGGCAGTGGTTCTGCAAATAGTTAGGCAGGAGTGTGACACTTGCACAATTAACCTCATAACCAGTGGGATGGATGAGTAAACTTGTACTGCAGCATCACGAGCCAAATATTATATGAATAATAATTATATTGCAGGGCATCTTTCCCCCAATGCCCTGCTCATCTTCCATGTACGAGTTAGAGAATAAAAGTAGCTGCATACTTAATTATGGCAGGCTAAAGGGAGATCGCAATCACCTTTGAAACCATTCCAAAGCACGAATATTATGGTAACACCTTCTCTCTTATGCCACTTGGTGGAGCTTAGTGATTTTGGCTATCACATACATCATTTTGAAAACTTAGTGTTTGATTACACAATCAGTTGTCAGTGTATCTTGAAAACTGACCAAATACCTACTAAGGAAGTAAAACCAAAAGCATACCATAAGTTCTAACAAACAAGGTGCTGATTCCTAGCTGCTAATGAATTTGGTAATCATCCCTTCTCCTCTTGAAAGCAATAAAATATATGGTGTCTTAATTTTTCAAAGAAAAAGTTAAAATACGGGCTTAGGATCTTGGTATTTATGATATACAGGATCAGAGATGGGTAGAATTATGTCATGTTTGGTTTCTTTTTCAGATTTAAAATAATGTTTCAAATTTTAAATTTTAAATTTTATCTTCCCTTGCAGGATTTTGGGGATGTGTGCATGTATCTGGTTGAAAGATCTCACATTTCTTTGAATGTGTGCTTTTCCTCAACAAGCATGCAAACAGTGAGCAAATCGACAGTTAAATAGGGAAATGATTATATCACACACTGATCCTGCCTTCATCTAAATCAATAGCTAGTCAGGTCAATAAAACCAGAATTGGCACCTTGGCTAATTGTGTACGTGCTCAGCCAAAACACTTGTGCTCAGAGCCTATCTGGAAATTCAGGATATTATACCAATTTGACTCTGTTATCGTCTAAAACATCTGTTGTTAAATATAAATTAGTTGCTCTACAAATCTTACTGAGTCCTAATTTTGAATGTTTACTTAATACTTTCTTTATTCTAAATTATCAAACAAATAATGTTGTCAGATGAATGCTATCTGGTGTTTTGGGGATACTGAATTTTGACGTCTGAATCTGAACTTCAGACCTTGGAGTTTGGTACCCAAAGTGAGATCCATTGCTTTTATTTTTGTAGGTATGTTGTAACTAAAAGGTCTCGATGATTCTTCCTAAATCCTTTCTAATGCAGGATGCCTACTGTCTAAGCAGAGTTGTGAGAAACAAAGGTTTCATACGCAGTCTTTTTGCTGTTGTCAAGGAAGAGAAGGAAAAAGAACAGAGGACTCAGTCCTGAAATCTGTTGTCTGTGGTCTTAGGTGTCTTCCTGTGTAGGCGGCTTAGGAGAGTCAATGGTTTTTCTGGCTCCATCTTAGGAACTGGAAGCAGTAACTGGTGCAGCTTCTTTTCACCATGGTATAGCCCAAATTCTTTTTTGTTGTGTTCAACTGAGAGATGAGAAGGAAATTTTTGACATAGCAATATACAATACATATTTATCAAATACTGAAAACTGGCAGGATATCAATGGTCTTCTGGTGTGGCACTTTACAAGGGATAAGGGTAAGAGCAAAATTCTGTTAGGAGCTCTAAAAGCAATCCCAAGCTGGCTGTAACTCTCTGTAACACACATGTACCAGTGGCTAGTGTTCAGTGTCTGTCCAGTAGTGCTTATTACAAGAAAAAAAGCAGTGCGAGTAATTCTGCCCAAAAGGATGATGCAGCTTAAATTGACTCTTTCAGATGTTTACAGGGGAGCTGGCAGAGAGAAGAGCAAGATTATACTAAGCAACTACATATGACTGTATGTGATGACATTCACAGTGCACATGGCTACCTCTCTTGTATAGTCCACACTCCTTGTCCATGCATTGTTTCTATTGATGAACCTCTCTTATCCAGATCGTATTGCGTATTTTCTAATGATCCCCTAGCATTCCAGCAGACCAGTCAGTACTGAAAGGCCAGACTTTGTGTACCTCAGTCACCCTGGGAATGTGGAAAGCTCCTTGTCATTCTTGTGACTCCTTAAAGGGGCTTGGAGTTCCGTGTGTCCGTATGGTGACACCTCTTGGGAAGTCAATGGTGTATGCTTACTTAAAAGTACTTAAAAATGAAGTGCCAGTGTGCTAAATAGGAGACTTCTTATGAAGAGGGTGGAGGATGAAGACTATTGGGAGCAGAGGTGTTGACTCTTCAGCTGTTCTGTTTTCATCCATGTGCGACAGTCTCTGTATTACTTACTTATGTGGTTTATCTTTGCGTACGTTGTTTTTAGTTCAAGTTACTGCCATAGTAGACGTACTTCTGACTTCTGACTGTTGATCATAGTGGTGTGTTCAGAGTCACTGGAACCAGTCAGATGAATGGATGCATTCCTCATACCACAGTGCTGGTTCTTACTCTTGTTTGTAAAATGAACCTAGTCGCTTGAAAGCTCACTGCACGAAGGGAGTTTTCTGTGCTAAGGTTATATACTCTCATCACTTCTTCAATCTGTAAGAAAAAACAGGATCAAAGAGCTAAGTATAACAAGCAGCACTGCATAGAGATGAGATCAGCAGATGTTCTTACTAAACTTAGAACTTATGCCTCATCTTTTATGTTAGGAGGAATAATGGCATTGTCATTATGTCTTAAATCTGCCTATTTTGCAACACAATGTGTTAGATGGGCTTTTTGATAAAATACAACTTCATGCTAAAAAACAAAGTAAAGGCTATTCACTTACTCAATAAAAACTTTAACATTTTGGAAAGTCCTAACTGTGCTATGAAGTGCCACATTTGACTCATCGATTTGGTCTATTTTGCTCTGTTCCTTATTTTGCTTTAATCCTTACTTTGCTCTATCCATCTATTTTGTTTTCATTATAAAGGTACTGCAGGGGTCATAGCAGAAAATGGCATGAGAAGAGGGAGAGAGGTTTTAAAAAAACCAATGTGTTGTTTGAACTCTTACAATCCTCGTGGCCACACAGAAGCATTGGGAAATTAATTGCATAGTTTATCTGAGTTTATTGCAGGCTCAGAGCCATCATTTCCTGGCAAATAAAAGCAGATAAATAATTAAATACAAACTTTTGAATTACGCAGTAATTCTAAAACAACTATTAATCATTGGTCAGATTTGGGGTGGGAAAGGTGATAGCCTGCCTGTCTAAAAAATAAACCTCACCTTCATGAATTGGTGTGGAGAGTTGATGCTCCATGTAACTCATATAGAAATGCAAAATAACTGTGCCTTGTCACTTTCCTGACTCAGTTGCCCTTCAGGGAGGCCCGAACACAGCTCCCTGGGGCAGAGCTGTTTCTTGGGCAAGGGTGCAGGGAACACACCTCAATAAATCCATAAAGTAATGAAGATACTGTCCATTAACTTCTTTGCAGCACCATTAAGTGTGTTTATTTTAAGGAACCTGAGAGGTAATATCACGGCGTATTGTTATGGGCTGTATAAGCTACTATCAAAATCTGTAGGAATAAAAACCACAGAACATGTTTTGAGTTTAAGGTTGTCATGCATGTTAGAATGATATGTTGTACCAGTGTCACACCTGAGGGAAAACAAAGATAAATGGAGTTTATCCCCTCCTGAAGTGGGTGATGTACATCTTCCCCACCACTTGCTGCTTGGCTCGCTGTACCTGCTAGGTGAGTTTGCCAACAGCATTCATCATTTTGACATACAGAGAGTCTTTTTTAAGCATTTGCGATAAGTTTGTATTAACTTGTTGACTTGAACTATTGTATCTATAAACAAATAGTTAGAACAGAATACAGATGACCTAATTGAGAATATAATGTGAAACTGGGTTTTTAAATTATTACTATTGTTCTTTTAAAGAAAACACAATTATTATATAACACTGCATTAGGGCCAGTAGCACATGTGCAGTGGTAAGAGCGCACCCTCAGTGCAACTGAAAGTAGCTCTCAATAGGTATTTGACCCGTTTTTAATCAAGTTATAAATTATATAAAAACCAAGTTAATAGAAAACCGGAGGCCAACATAAATGTTTCCACAGTCTCCTGCAAACATTTATTTTAAACGAATAAAAAATTTCTCAGTATCTGAGAACCTGAAAGTCAAGCTGTTAACATGGAGAACTGGACTTAACTTCCTCACTCAAAACTAACAAATACAGAAAGAAAATAATGGCTGTTATTAGGAGAAAATGGTTATCTTCCTCCCTTTTAAAAATAACACTAGCTATTAACTCGGACAAGCTGTCCTGCTCTGTGTTAGCTAGTGGCTGGCTGTTCCTGACATCAGTCAGTGGAGTGGTGAGGGGAGTCACAGACAGAATGGTGTTAATCTGCTTGTCAAGTGGAAATATCCATCTGTGCTCCGGGGGCGATGTGTGGCTTATTCAGCTTCTTGCATGGAGAGAGAATTTCATCCACAGGGATGAGCAGTTTGGCTTTCATAAGTACAAAGAACAGTTCTCCAAGTCAAAGGCTTGATTAAGGTCGCTATGTCTGAAGTAGCACCTTCACTACCTTTTTGATGAAACATGCTATAATTTACAATGCCACCTGCATACCAGCATGTTCTCGGTGGTGAATCTACTTCAGGCTTGCACTGGTGATGCTCTAACAATCAGGAAAACTGTAACTGTTTATCTTTTTCTATGCCCTTTGGTAATAAAGCATACCCTTGTCTATCTGTCTGTCTGTCTACTGGCTCGCACAGAGTTGAAATCAGGACAGCAGAAGAAGCAATAACGCGTTTCTGTTCTGGGTAAATTGAGGCAGGTAGAAGAAACTCAATAAAATAGCTTATGGAAACGTAGCTTGTGAGACAGCGGAGGAGTCTTTGGCTAGGTGGTAGAAATGAAGAATGTGTCAGTCTTTACCTTTAGGTTTCCTTAGGGTCCACCCTGTGTAGTTGTCAAGTTCTCCTTGCCAAGCAGGAGTGCACACTGGAATGGCAGGCTGTCTGTGGGACTGCCCAAACAGAGACCATTAGAGAACCAAGCCCCGAATATCTCTCCAGCTGCCGCACCCATTGTGGTCACTGACACCTGGGAAGGCCTGGACAGGCAGCTCCTGAAGGGTAAAGAATGATTTTCTACCTGCTAGGGAGCATCATTCTGCTGGGAAAGGCCATCATTAGCTGCCATAGAGCACTGGATCAGACTATGCACCAGTTCCAGAGCTGCTTATGCTCTATCATGTCGCTCTGTACACGTAATACAGCCAGAGTGCTGTACTGGTCCCTGATCCTCTTGATGCTGCACATTGCCACATGTTGTCAGACTGCTGTCCAAGGTTACTCACTTGAGGATGTTGAGCAATGAATAGCAGTGTGGAAAATGTCAAACAGTAGGAGTGTGAAGAAGCTTTTTCTTTCTGTTTAAGTACTATTAAAAGTCATCCATGTAAACAGATTCAGAGCACTTGATAGTGGATCATGATTAAGTTTGTGACCTGCAAATTATGTTAATTTTTCAGCAGCCAAATGGACATGGGAAGAGCACTAGGCACCTTCTTGACATAGGACAGCACAACAAACACCAGAGGAAACTCAGCCATGAGAAAGCTGTTGCAAGGACGGGTCTTGCTTCACTTGCCCAGCGCTGAGGACTGGTCAGGAGTCACCGGTGCAGTTGAGCAGTGCCTGTGTGTCCTCCTGAGGCTGGTTTGTCATGCTGTCCTCACCTGTGAATGTATAGATACTTGCTTTCCTCCAAGAACGCCTGGCAGTGAAAGCCAAATGGGGGAATCAAGTCTTTTTTTTTTTTCCCCATTTTTTTTTGATTGCAGGTTTCCGGTTTTGGTATTTGGTCAACTCCAGAATATTCCCCATATTCCCCATTTTTTTCTTCCCACCTGCTGAGTGAAATGTTGCCTGCTACTTATAGTCGTCTCATTAGCCTGAATCTTGTCCTTTTTTCTACATGGTGGTGGGAATTTCTCTAGCTGGGAAGAGAGTTCTAGGTCAAGTTTATGTAATAAGTAGGAGAAGGTGTCAAAGCTCTTAACCTTCCCTGCTTTTCTCTTGGTAACTTCATACTGCTTTCTGTTTATTAAACCTCTGTCTGTGGAGTAAGAAGAGCCTGGCATACAGAACTAACAGTAGGTAATTCTGTATTTCGATACATCATGCAAACCTGTGTTTTATGCCACAATTGCAAGTCCTAGAAATATTGTATATATTTGAACACTTCAAAAAACAAGCCACTGAAAGATTGAATGTATCCATAACGCTGAATTATTAGTCATCAATGCTGTTTTTTAAAATTAAAACACCAGAGAATCTATTTAAAATAACCACCTGTTTTCTTATTTTAAAAGCTTTTTTAAAATCATCCTTAACTAAAAATGAATTAATTGAAAGAAAAACTAATTATGGTTGCCTGGCAGTCAACTTCCTTTTCTTCAGAAATCTCGGGGAATAATTACGTGGTAAACCTTCTAATTTTTTTAAATTTAGTTAAATTTTAATTTCTAAAACATATGGTATGTTTGTATGAACCTAATACTTAAGAAAGCAGGCTTGACAGTAGTGGAGACCAGAGTCCTTTCATGAATTTACAGAGCAGAAACGTCACAGCTGTTGATGGGTATGGCCTTTAGCAAAGCAAGCATCCCATGTTTCCAACCTAACCCAAGGGGAAGCACAGCTTGGTCTTCAGATCCAAGTTTCCCTCAGTCTAGTCTAATGCCAAGTGTCAGTCACAATGAACCATGAGGTCAATATTCACAGAATGATTCACAAACTGCTAGGAATGAAGGAAAAAAAAAAAAAAACCAAACAAAGAAAAACCCAGATACATGTGGCAGACAATGTGTTCAAACCCACAGCACTGAAACGCAGGGTGCTATGCTGTGTTACCAAATGCTATGTGTGAGTTATTCCCTATTCATGATTCATGTTTGAAGGATTCTGAAAAATGGCGAGTATGAAGAATATTTGGTTTCTTCTAAGTAACCTTCCTTTTAATTACACCCAAGAATAACCGGCTGTTCGGTGCAGTCACCTCCTCCCCATAGGCGAATGGAGAGAGCAGATGGAGCCGCGGGCTGTGGCCGGCACCCGCACCCCCTCGGGCTCGCAGGACGGTGCTCCTTGGAGGAGCGGTGCGGGGCGGTGCGGGGGCACCTGCCCGTAGGAGGCGGGCGCTCCCCCC
>WAAD01031531.1:18028-102539 GCA_013389945.1 Fregata magnificens
GCCGCCGGTGCGTCAGGGCGCTGCGGTCTGCCTTGCCCCTCGCAGGTGCCGGTGGGGCGGCTCGGCGCGGGCATGGACCACGGTGACTTCCCCAGCCCGGGGGCGGCGGCAGGCGCTGAAACCTCAGACCTAATGGAAACTGGGGGCGATGCCAGATCGGCACCTCGGCGGGGAGGCAGAGGAGGAGGCGGCGGCCGTGGCNCTGCCGAGCCCAGCGCTCCCCCGGCTGCGGAGACGAGCATGAATATTGATGGGCCCGTCGGTGGCAGGAGGAGCGGGGCGGCCGCGGGCGCTGCTGCAATGCCGGGAGCCGCGGGAGTACCTGCCCGGCCGCTCCGCGCCCCCTGCTCCAGGGATCCCAAAATGGTCCATCAGCGGTTCCTGCGGAGGAGCGTGGTGGACTCGGACCAGGAAGAACCTGCTTTCGACCTTCCCGAGTCAGAGCATCAGAGGAAAATTATCCTGCTCCCTAAAACCAGGAGGATAATAGCGGAGAGGGCAAAGGCAGGGCACGGGGCCGTGGAGAAGGTGTGCCTGGAGGCTGAGCCTTCTGGGGAGCTGAAGGCAGCGCCGACCCCTGGCAGTGTCGTAGGGGCTGAAGAGCAGAAGGAAGCTGGCAAAGATGTGGAGAGGAAAGAGGCGTCGGATGCTTCTAAAGATCAGAGCAAGGCTAAGAAAGAGGAGCCTGAGGAGGAGGCTGATATGAAAGCGGTTGCCACCTCGCTGGATGGCAGGTTCCTAAAATTTGATATTGAACTGGGGAGGGGATCCTTCAAAACGGTCTATAAGGGTCTGGACACGGAGACGTGGGTGGAAGTTGCATGGTGTGAACTTCAGGTAAGCCGAGCTGATCCTCCTGTGGTTTTTTCTGCTTTGTAAGCCTAGGAGCTAAGGGCAACATGCCGGTGTCATCTACAGAAGCTCAGCTTTGAGCAGCCTTTATAGTCACCATGGCTTAGTATCCAGTGTCTAACTATAGCACAATATTCTCATTGGCTCTGAATCTACCACCTTATGTACACTCCTCCCAGGCTTAACCCTCTCGGCCCTGGGATCTGACTGCCAGCACTAATGATGTTAACATAGGACCTGTCATATTGCATAAAAGGGTCACGAGTTGCTCTCTCCGAATGCGCAAAGCATGCCAAAAAGAGCTAAACAGAGCTCCTCTTCCTCCCTACCCCCACCTGCTTCAGAAAGCAGCAGCTTGATTTAGCAGGAGTGGAGCAGCAGGTCTCTATTAAAAAGACACCGAACATAAATGAAGTTGGAGAGCATTTGCAGGAGTGAACTTTCCTTCTTCTACAAATGCATTATTCTTTTATAAAGATTGAAGATCTGCTGCCCCCTTACTTGCCCTTTCCCCTGCTCTGAAATTGACTGTCGCCAGCTTCTTGTGAATCAAACCTCGGAAAGCACCTGAGTGCTTTCTGTTTTGGGCATCATGAGCTAGTGCTTCAGTTAAGTCAAAGACCTTTCTCTTCAAATACCTTTTAAAAGGAAGATTTTAAATAAAAGATCTGATTTGGGCTCTAGATCTGGAGTGAAGTCATCCAGTAATATCTAAAGGGAGTGAAGGTTTAGATACTGTCTTTTGCTGGTTTGGGACATAGCTGTTACCCTTTTCTTAGTGATTTTTTTATATTCTTGCTTCTGTAAAAATGACAGTAATATATGCTTTTTTTCTTTGTGAAGCTTTTAGTGTCTGTTACTTGCCTCATTTCTGAGGCCATTCTCATTTGAATGAGACCTATCTAAGAGAAAAACCTGAGGGTTTTTTTTCCCTTGAGCTATTACTTAGTCTGAGTTACTCTGCAATTTTGGTGAGAACTAGAAAATTTAACTCTTAGTTATAATTTGGGGTCCTTAAGCTCCCACTGATTGACTAAGCTTTATGGCCTACAAGAGTATTTGAGAATAGCATGTAAATAATGTGATATAATAAGCCTGAACTCCTGATTGTTTCTTTATTTTTTTAATGTTGGCCCAATCTGTTTGTAAATCACTCCTGGCTTTCTTGGACAGGTGGGGATGGATGTACAGCCACATCTTTATTCCATAATGATTTCATTACACAATATAATCATAATTCACTGCAGCACTACTTCCTTAAGAAGTATGGGGAGCACTTCTCAGTCTTCATAATCATGTGTTCCCATGGCTTTTATTAGAGAGAAATGCAAAATACAGAGCCACAGCAGTTGGGCAAGGTAAGGCCCCAAGCAGAGGACCCGAAGGGCTGATGGTAAGGGGTTTAACCCCTCCTCCCCCCCAGCCTGGAGGGGGTCCTGGAGGGCTCCTAGGGAAAGGGGGAGAGGGTGTGGGACAGCCAAGGGGACTTACAGGGGAACAGAGTGAGGCTGGTGCTGCTGGGAGGAGAGCGTTGCAGGCAGGCCTGGTCTTTGTCTGGCTTCGGCTTGAAACTGAATCCTGAGTGTGTAAGGCTTTTACTTCAGTAGCCTGAAATTCATTTAGGATGATAATTGGGATGCTGTTGGAGGGTGGGTTTGTCTGTAGGAAGAGCTCGATGTTGTTCAGCTGTTGGTCTGACCAGCGCAGGCCAGCTCTGTCACTGCAGAGCAATTGCGCAGATAAGGAATTCATCTTGTTGCCAAATTTTTCAGTATGGTCTATCAGGGGAACTGAAATAGATGTACTTTCAACATATTTTCTGTAACAGAATAGCTTTAACTACAGAAGACTGCCAAATGTATTGGAGAACACAGTGTATTGAAATTCCAGTGTTTGAGTCATTTACACTTAAAGAGATTGGGGAGGGAAAATGACAGTATGAAGCTTACGTGGTGACTGGTTTTCTTATTCCTAGTTATGCTTGTTTAGGAATTCTTGAACCGACTGCATGTGACGAAATAATCTGTAATAATTCCCTAATTCCTACTAGTTTTCATTATATGTGCTTCAGCTTAAATCAGATCTTACTACTAGATATTTTCAATTTAATGCGGAATTTGTTTTAGGCCTCTAACTGTAGAACGAAAACTCTCTTTATTATTCAACTGCTTTAGAGAAATTGCTGTGAATCTATAGAAGTAGGCGAGGGCTGCTGGTTCTCCTTAAACATTACTGTCTGTTTGCTGTGCAGATTTGGAGGTGATGCCAGAGGCCAGGTAATGTGAGATGGTATGTAAATTTTGAAAGCCAGTACTTTGGTCTGGATTGAGAGTCTAACTGAATGATAAAAGTCTTTAATCACCATGGGATTAAAGCCTGTGCTTCTATGATGGGTTTGCATGAAGGAAGCAATCACAAGAAGGTGTGAATAGCTGTGTGTTGTCTTGGGGTTTTTGACTTGTAGGGTACTCTCAATTCAGCTAGGGAATTTTATTGGGAAAAGATTCAGAGGGTGCTGTCAAGTAATCACTTTATTAATGACATTTTGAAAATTTTTATGTAAACTGTGCCAGTTAGATATGCCCCCATTTATCTCTTTCTCTGTAGAAATTTTAAGTTCAGATATGCATAGCAGAAGACTGAGTGGAAACCATTATCATCATGCTGTTGAAGACAAAATGACTTCCTCTGCAGTCTCACACCATCAGAACACATCCCAGAGCCTTTGTGGAAAAATTGCAACAAATTGTACTCTGTCTTTCTCCTGGAGATGCACTTGTACTTGTTACTTTTAGAGCTGGAGAGTTAAAAACTAACAGTATTGAGGTTCCACGCAGGCATTAATCCTATGTCTTTGCTCAGCATTTTTTTCAGCCGAGTTGTACTGTTGCCTGTGTGTCTGTCTTTTTTTTTGTCTGTCTGTACAAAGACCTTGCAAGCCATTCTTGTTCAGTGGTTTTATTTAATTGAAAAGATGGCTTTAGGGTTCAGAACCAAAATCATGGCTTGGATTAGGGTAGGATCCAAATGCTAACCAAACTAGATCTGGGGTGTCTGAAAGCTGTAGTCAAATTCTAGCTAGAAAATAAGTTTTTTGTTCCTTCCTGAAACTGAAGTATTGGCGTAGGATTAGTGTGCCCTTGCAGTTTGGAAGGGTTTGCATTCTAAGGTTTTCAACAGCTATAATTAAAATTAATTGGTGGCATACAATTGATGTGTGGTGAGGCTTCAGCATAACAGTATTTCAGTGTTGCACTCCTAAGTAAAATGTTAGGTCATGAATAAGGAATATAGGCTTTTGCCAATCTACTGCTGGCAAGCCAAATATTCTTTTTAGTTAGATGAATGGTTTCAAAATTCCCATCCTATTTCCCTTTGGGAACATGTAGGGAAACTGCAGGAGAGTCAGACCTGGTACTATCTCAAATGCAAAGACTTCATTGTACTTTATGGTTCTCGCTTGGACGGTGAATACTGAGCTTCTGTGTGATTGTATTTAATTTTAGTTTTCTTTGTTGAAAATGTGGAAACGATGGACTGTCTCATCCTGCTGTTGCTGTACCTGTGGTGGGGAGATGAGAAATGTCTGTTGGTGAGCACTGCAGGGAAGCCAGGCTTTTTCTGCCAGTTGCCCAAGACTTGTTCTCCCCTCTGCATACTGGTACTTAGATGGACGCTGGTTTCTTCAGGACACTTGGACTCCAGGTTCTCCATGTGAGAATGCGTAGGAGTCCTTCATGCTCCCTGGGACAGAGGTCAGCTCAGGTATTGGATGTTAGAAGTATTTTGGCAACTATGTAAGAGTGAAGGATGGGCATAAGTCAATTCTCCTTCCCTGCCTGTATAGCTGAAATTAGAAATCAAGGGTATTAGAATAGCTCTGATGGCATTTTCCAAACGGCCACCAAACCAGGGGTCTGTAATGATAAAACAACTGCAAATAGACATGCTGGTGTAAGGTGGCAATTTCTTGCCCCCTGCACCTGCAGCTTTTCTGCCAAGCTTCTGGTAGTATAGTTCTGTAGGGAAAAACTTAATTATCTTTACAAGGTAAGTGTTTTACTTCATAGTTTTATGAACCAAAGAAAAAAGTGGAAGTACATTGTATGTCTTAAGTCACTCAGATATTCAGGAATTTCAAATTTTTGGCGGGCACAGATCTTAAGTGAAAATTAAGTTCTAAATGTGGATGCATTTCTGAACACTTCTTTCATTTGATTCATATGCAGTATTAATATGGGAACAGATAATGTATTTTCTTGATCTCAGTTTTTATTCCTTAAATGAGAAGTTCATCCAGATTGGCTGATAGCTGGCTGATTTTAATACGGCATGAATATTCTAGAAGTAGAAGATGAGATTAGACTTTGTTTTAATGTAAGGTGAATAAAAAGGGCATTTAAAATCATTAATGCTAGACCTATATCAACTTGCTATACTTTGTTTCTAAGGCTGATAATCTTTCCTTGAAGCAAAATTTCTAGTTTGAGTGGAAGAAGTTTATTTCGAAGTGTGTTATCTTATGTATGAGAGAAGGCTATGATGCCTCTGTAACTATTTGCTTAAAAGTTTAAGTGGTGTTTTCTATCTTATGTCTGCTTAAGATCTGTGATAGTTGTTTAAAGTGATATCAAAGGTCCATGGCTCAGATGTTTTTGTGTGAGCAGATATGTTTGCATGGTTAAAAGTGGGAGCCTGTGAAATGGACAGTGTTAAAGCAAGTTCACTTTGCTCTAGCTGGCAAGTCACTTCTGGCAAAATTAAATTATGTGGAAGGAGGAGGACATCCTATACCCCTGTATCAAGAATCCAGGGGATTTTTTTCTGAAAAAGGTAACATCTTCAGGATTTTCACTGGTGTGGTAGTTCGGCTTTTGTAGTGTCCTTGTTGGCTGACAGCATTCATCTGATGTCGAAATAGTAGCTGATTACTATCTGTGCTGTTAATTTATTGGCTGGGTAAACTTTGTAGTGTAAATGAACAGAATAATATAGAAAATCTGTTTGGGCGAAGAAAGGAGGGAGACTGTATCTGTAAGCTTGAATCTGATATTACTGTGTGCTCATATTAAATTAACTCTGAGACTAATTTTGTCTGTTTTGAGTTAATTCTTGAGATAGTGACTTCTGTTTAAATTTAAAAAATTGGTTTAGCTCTGCTTTACAGTGTCAATATGAAAACATGTGCCTGTATCACTGGTGTTTGTTAGTATAGCTGTTGCCCTGACATAGAGAAGCAGGATAGGGATATGGCAGTAAACTATTAATAGACTGCTTCTCAAATTCAATAAGCGAAATAGAGCTGGGTCAGACTTCACGTTTTGCCTTTGAGTTGAGTAAGACTCCTTCCTTTTGCTTTTGAGTACATTTTGCCTAAAGGTTGGTTGTATCCTCTCTTAATCCTGGTTAAATGCTGAATGTGTGGGATTCAGTTGCAGTAAGAGGAAATGACTTAAAATAAAAACAGAACCTGGTGTAAAGGATATTTCTGGTCCCTTTGGTCATCTCTTGCCCACAGCTGACAGGGAAAAAAGTTGATGTTGCAAGCTGTAATCTTAGTAATGTTTGCACTTGACATGCAGTCTGACTTGTGTGTATAACATGCTTACATTTATGGTCTGATTGCTGCCTTGTTTTGTGGTTAGGATGTAACAGAGGTCTGAGGAAAGCTCAGTGGCACTGGTAATGATGTGCTAAAAGAAGGGTGGCAATAGCAATCCAGCTGTCTATTACTGGAGTTACCAGGATTTTTTGCATGCTCTGAGAGATCAGAGATGCTGCAGAGGTTGGGAAGAGTGATTCTTGGGTGGGTAGATGGAGGGTAGAGGCCCTACTGTAAGGATCAGGCATGAAGGGATTGTTGAGGAGGGAGGTAGTTATAAATCTCCCATGCTTCAGGAGCCCAGCTGGAGTGATAGGTTTGGGTTTGAGTGCTGAGAAGAGCTTGCTCTTCCCCTGTCTACTCAGGGGAAGTTTGGTTTTCAGACTTGCCATGAAATAGGTGTTGATTGCAAGCAGCAGAATACTTACCTGTGTGCTTAGTAGGTTCTGTGGTGGGTCTGACTGGCCAGAAAACATAAATATAAGGTAAGTGCTGATGCATGATACCTGGGCAGCCTGTAGGCATAAGAAAAGGGCAACCAAAGGCATGTCATGTGAGATGTATGACACTTAGCACTCCTGTTGGAAGAGACATCTTCATTCCTCTGAAATAGGAGGGGTTTATGCAAATAATGTTTGGACAATATCTGAAGTGGTCATGCAGAAGCAGAACTGGTATTCCTCTTGGTTAAGTTTGTAAATGTGGAGTTGAAGTTACATCTGGAAATGCCTTATTTCCCTGAAGTGATATTGGTCTATTAGAAAACATGGGTGCTATACCAATGTTGATTTCAGTGTGCCTGAAATCTAGCTTAGCAAGGAAGGGGAAAGTTTTTTGGTTTTCTCCATGGAGTTGAAGTCTACTAAAAACAACCTTCATCTAGTATCTTGCTATTCCTATGTAGCTCTGAAATGGAGGAACCTACTCACTACTTTTGTACTGCCCTTCTGCCTGCTCTGAGACAAGAAACCTGCCTTTCTGCCAGGAGTGAGTTTTACAATTATATTCTCTGCAGCATCTTAAACAATGAATGGCTGTAGACTCTTCTGCAGTGGCATCTGGACCAGTTGTTGAAACTGCAAGATGCTGGATACTTTCAAATCTCTGCTGTATACGGTGTGATGATTTTTCTTTATATTGTTAGAGAGGAGGCTTAGCTCCTCTTTACCTCCATTTCACTTCTGCAGAGCAAATAAAAAGGCTTTGATCAGTTGGTGAAAGTGTGAGCTGTTGGAGACGTAAAAAAAGCAAGATGTGCACCCTCATTCTCCATACCTCTCTCTTCTTCCTAAAGAGTACTTGTAGAGCTTCCTAAATCCAGTTTTCACATAAACCACAAAATAGAGCCTGTTGTGTGTTAGGTTGGTCCCTTGCTCTGGAATGGACCAATCTTCAAACCATAAGCAGCTTCCAATATCCCTGAATAAAATCTCACTGTCCTCCAAAGAGATCAAGTCCATACCTCCTTTTGGCATGATGTTTATCCAAAGCAGCTTGCTTGTTGGGAATTTTGTCCATTACAAATTAGCTTGGGTGCTGCATAGCTTCTGAGCTGTTCTTCTGACTTTCTCCTTGCAGATGATCATTCCCATGTAAAAGACACTGAGAATTTGGTGCAAGGGGAGGGTCACAAGTCCTGTGTCTCCTGCCATCACCTGTGTTGTGGACACAGGGTGTCACTGAACTGCTCTGAGCCTTAGGAAGCATCTTAGTTGCCAGCCAGTCGTCCATAGGGATTGATGAACTTAGACTGAGTTCTAAATCAGCTGGCAATAAATGTGTACCAAAAACTTTCTAGAGCGATCGTTTTGTTTGTTAGCAGTGACTTAGCTTACTCCAAATATCTACAGTTAAATGGTGTATGATGATATCCCTTCTATTCAATCCTTGAAAGAAGAAATAAGTAAACTCATATAATTGTGCTCATCTTGAATTTTATTTTTGGAAGATGCATAATTTCAGGCTTGAATGGTCTTACATACCTGGGTTTTCAGTTCACAATCATCCCAACAATGCTTTTTAAAAAAATTTATTACCCCTACTAAACACACCATAGTCTAACCCCATTGTGGCTACAGCATTATTCCAAACAAGCAAATTTCTGGAGCTGATGGGATTTCTTTCCTCCTTCTCCAGAATCTTCCATACAAGTCCGCATGCATTTTAATTCATATCAAGTGTCAGCGTACACAATCAGATTTTAAGTGATTTACTGGAAAATAACTTTTCTGTGTTAATACAGCAGACTGGCTGTATAATATGGTGGTTAAATATGCAGTGGGAGTAATGGGTAAAATGAAATGCCATATTATGGGAATATACATGTTGCTTAAACTATCAAGGAAGGAGTAACTTAAGACCTAATACCATCTGTTCCTCAGTTGTTTGCTGCTGAGGGATACAAAACACTTATTCATTAACTCTGAGGAAAACAGATAGGAGAATGCAGGCTCAAATAACATTTGTGGGTTTTTCTTATTTGGCTATTTTTTGTGAATTCAATCATTCCTCATTCCTTCATTCCTGACTTCTTAAAGGAAGATTAAACACACTTTAAGTAGTATTTGATCCCATTATGAATCTCTGCAGCACTTTATCAAAGTTAATTTGAATTTTAATGTAACTTTTAGTTAGGTAGGTAAACTTAAAACTGCTTTGATTCCTAGCTTTTTCTAAGAAAATTAAAACCCAAAAGGAAATGGGCATTTTTGCTACATACTAGTCTTTTTTTTTGCAATGCTTTTTTTGGGGGAAAGCTGTACTGTAGTTGGTTATTAAAGCTACCAATTTGCCTTTCTCAAATTCTGAAAGTCCTGCTGTAGTCTAGCTCTCCTGAAAACTACTTAAAAGGCTTTTTGTTTCATCTTAACCCAGAGAATTTGAATGTAAATCTATATGAATGATGGCTGACAATTTTTATTTTCTAGCTATGTTTATACTTTTGGGGAACTATCTTACCCTTTCCATTAACTATTTAGCAAAGTATGGGCCTTAAACTGTGGTTCTGTACTGAGCACAGTAATGTGTTCCATATATTCCTGTGTTAGCAGGGCTTGTCCAACTGCCATTGTCAGTGTTTTTCAAGTGCTTAAAACTGTCTGAAACCCAGTAAGACTGAACAGATGGAGGAGGGTTTCTTTTAGCTAAATAATAAAAAATTGTTTATATTCTATAAAATAAGGTTTTATTAAAAAGAACAAATGACAGTTGTTCACCTCGTATATGGAGAACTGAGTATTTATACTACAAAAGCAGTATAAAATGGGCATTGCCTATGTCTGCTTCTGAAATGGATGTTCCTTTCTCTCTGGCATGTGCTTGAAGGATTAAAATTATGGTGTTTATTCCAGATTTTTGTACAATAAGCAGCTTTTTAACATTGCTTTTCTTGATGCTGTCTGGATTTTCTCAGTTAGAGCAACATTTCGGGTGACCCATTGTATTTGCTGGAGCTAATACAGCAGTGGTGGTTGACTGAGCAGAATCAATTTTGTCTGTTAAAATAGAACAGTGTAGAAGGGGGGGTTGGGAATCACAAAATTTCTGGTGGATGTATCTCATTGCTGCAGGCCTGTGCAGCTCTGCTGAAACATTAGATAAAATCTAGAGCTTGTAAATCTGATTCCACATAGGTTTGTCTTGTTCTAGGCTTTACTGATTAATTAAGGAAAATTGCCATGGTTATGTGCAGTTGAACTTGTTTTGTTTCTTTTTCATATCAGTGTTTGTTTTGAAGATTGCTGTAGATAATAAAGCAAGTGTTGGACTGACAAAATGGACTTGCTTTTATCTCAATTACACTAAGACTTATATTACCTTCAATTACTAATGGAGCATGAGAATATCTTGTCCTTTGGCAACAGTGCAATCATGACTAACATGGGTGGTTTTGCATGTACTTAATGTTGTTTGTGCATATATAAAATTAGTAGTAGAAGTAGAGAAAATACATAACCACTTGTATTAAGCCACAGGATATAGGGTAAAATGAATTGGTAAGAACAACCTACTATCGTTGCTTATAGCCTATCTGTGATCCTGGCTCTTCTGGTTATGTTCTCCCTTGTGTGGTGTGTTTTGCACATGCTTCTGGGGATGTAGCATCAGTCCCTGCTGCCCTCCAGGCTTCTAATTTTATTTTTGCACAGGTTGTAATAACTTGTATAACATCTTTTATTGACCCTAATGAATTTTAAAAGTCATTGTGGCAGTTCAGCCTAACCGAAGCCTGTGAGGTCCAGGAATTTCCAGCACAGGCAGATGGGGGCAAGTGAGGGGGGAGAATATCATGCAATGTTTGGGAGTTATTTGTATTGTAAGGGCCTTGTTAATCTGAAGCTCTTGTAGCACTGTTGCAGGAAACATGGGGATTTTTCTGTAATTTCCCTCTAAACCAAAAAGTGAGAGGAAAGCTTCTGCTGATAATCTGCTGGTCCTCAGATGCATGGCAGACTCTTGAACTGGACTGAAGTTATCTGAAGCAAGTTTGATAAATTCTTCTAAGCTGCTGAGCTTCTGAGCCCCATCAGTGTCAAGTAGCGGTGATCACTTAGTCCTTAGATAGAAAACTCCACTTTGGAGTCTTCATTTCAGACCTTAAGGACTGTCTGCTTAAGCTGGTTTCAGACCTGCATCAGATGGCGGGTGGTAAACTCTGACAACTGGATCTAGTTCCTATAAAGCTGGAAAGTGCCACTTGTAACCTGTTGTTATGCATGCTGCCAGCAGTGCGGGTAGTGAGCTGCATTAGCTCAGAGCAAGGATGCAGAAGAGCAGCATGCTGATGGGGAAGGCTCCATCTAACAGCTGGTTGCTCCATCTTCAGACACATGAACTGCCTGGGAGGGACGTGAGACCTGTCACTAACCACTCTGCTGGAGGGACATCCTATCCAGCAGGCTCCAATGTTTCCTCTTGGGATTCAGTTCTTATCTGAGAATGGAAGAATCTCCTGTCTTAGAGGCATGAAGTCACAGGTGGTGTGCTCCTCACCCTTCCCTGAGCTGCAAGTGTAGTAGTTTGGAGGCTTTGGTAAAGGCTCCAATGACTGCTGTAGGTGGGGATGGGAATTTGGGATTAATCTCTCCTGTTCATTAAGTCCTTTGGGACTGCAGTCATGGGAAGAGAGATGGGCAACACCTCTTCTAGGTGTCATGTAAGAGGAAAGTAGGTGCTGTCAGCCAGCTCTTTCACAGTGTTGAGGTGTGCTCTGCAAATGTCTCTTGGCTTCACCTATTTGGGGAATGGATGAAGAGTTCATTTCTGGGTCCCAGCTGTGTTTATATACAAGATGGGCACTGACCTAAGTTAAGACTGAGGCCATATGGGGTGTATGTGAGAGACCTTAGCTTCTGCAGGCACCTCATCTTAGGAAAAGGCATGGTGCCTTCAGTACACTGGCAGCTGGAGGACTGGGTGTCAGATCCGCAAGTGCTTTCAGAAGAGTGCATTTGGACTCAGGTCAATTTTATGCCTTATTTTTATTGTCTCATGTGAAACTAAGCCGACTGGATAGATTCCCATGTGATAGAAGATACTCCTACAAGGGCACCCTGTGGTTTCCTCTAGGCTATAGAAAACTCTGAATCCTTCTATGTGGAAGAGGATTAAGCCTTCTTTTCAAATAGTAGCAAATATCTGTGGTTGGGAGAGGGAAATGAAGTGAAGCCTCTTTTTAACTCTCTGGAATAAATGATAGATATTGTGTGAGATTTTTTTTTGCGTCTTGACTACTTGAATTCCTGTTCCCTCTCTACCGCCCATTCTTGAGTGCTCTGCCAAAGCCACCAAATACACTACATTGACACCTGGGCTGCTAATATGGAAGGCTTGTATGACAGGAAGAAAGCAGCTGTGCTCACTACTTCCAGAGATAATTCTGACATCCCATACCATGAGAAATAGTTAATACTTAAAATGTGTGTGTTCTGAGATGTGTATCTGTTTACTTAGATGAAGTCAGCATTACAAGTTTTTAACTACTGAAGCTACAAAACTATTAGAAACATAAATAATTCTTCTAAGTAACATTGGAGCATTAAATACAAAGCTTCATTTATTGAAGTGTGTGTATACTTTTTTAGAGTTATCTTTCAGGTGGTTTGAGGGAGGGGGAGAACAGGCTAGTGTTCACTCACATGTAAGCTTCAAAGAAAACTTTTCCTTGAAATGGCTTTGGGTTTGGGCTGCAAACTTGTGTGTGTGACATGAGACACCTGGCATGATGGAGTCTGTATTCAAAAAGCAGCTCTTGCAAATAAATGTGGATGTTTAGTGACTTTTGCCACACTAATATCTATCTGTACTTTTCCTTTTTTTTTTGTGATGTTGCTGAACAACAACTTAATTTATAGCAAGTGTTGCTGGGGAGTGCAGTCTGTGTTGGAGGGGGTGTGACTGATGCTGATCTGGTTTTGTTATAGATTAGGGAAGGATTGCACAGGGTGGTTCATCAACCCATTCCTGTGTTCCTTTATGCATTTTTAGGGAGGCTTTATTAAAAATGGATGCTACTTCATAAAAACTTTCCAGTAGGCTTTTAAAAATCAGTTTAATGTCTTCCTTCTCATTCCTCCTCTTTCTTGTCCTCCACCACCCCAAAAGTTACAAGGACAGGGTCCTGCTCTTTAACACCTTCTGCACTGCCACAGGGTGTGTGCAAATACACTTGCTGTTTTTTCATGTCCCTTTCTTTTCTTTAGAGGGTCATATTTGCAATCACATGAAACTATGTTCTTTGGTTAATCTCATAACATATTGTTTCACCTAACAGTCTTCCAGCTGTGCAAGGTGTTTTCTTGGGCAGCTGCTTTGTGCAGCAAGGAGACTGTCAGTCAGTGACAGCTGTGGTAGCTTTTGATTTTTTGAAAATCCTGGTGAACCTGAGAAGAAAATCAGAATTTGGAGAGAAATAAAGGAAGATGAGGTAACACCTAGTGAGATGAGATGAAAAGGCATTTTATAACCTCTTGTGCAATAATTGTTTAGTTTCTGATTCTTAGTGATAACTGATACTCGTAGTCTTTCTGACTGCCTTGTTGATGCTTAGCTACCCTAATTCCGATGTTGCAATTAATGATTTAACAATACACATGCTGGAAATGCCTTTTTTTTTTTTTTAAAAAAAAGCTTTGGTAACATTTATATATTGTGTATTTTATGCATGCTTTATCTGCGATCCTAGTTGCATTACCTCTGATTTTTAGAGCGAAATTGTAATTTATGAATTCTGTTAGAGAAAGGAAAAAAGCCATTAAAACATTTCCACTAAGCAAATTTTTGTTTGCAGAAAGAGAACTCTGTAATTTCTTTGTATCTTAAAAGATATATATAGTGTATATTTCAAAATGGATTTCTGTCAGCAGGATAACTAATGAAATCATCTTGTAGTTGGAGTCCTCAGTACCTAGTAAGATGTGAACTCCCTGTGAAGCTGCTTCTCATGGTTCAGTTATTTCTGAATGTGCTTTTCTGTGGATGTTACAGCTACTAGGGTTGTGCTTTTTCCGCAGTTTTTTCCTTCAGTGGTGGCAACTAGAGAATCTATCTTTCCCTTTTATATCAATTTTCCTGAAAATTGAGAGTTGCTTTGTTTCCCTGAGTCGCTACCCTGATTTACTCACTAAATGTATTGTGGACAAGAGAGACATACACACACAGAGCATCAGTGCAGTCTTATTTCCTGAAGAAACAGAGGCTGAAAAAACACCTTTGAATTTTTTTTGACAACCACTGGAAATAACTAGAAGGGATGAGTTTTCTTAGTCTTGTCTTGCTCTTCCTAAACTTAGTAAGTTTGTGAAAGATGCCAAACTCCCAGTAATTGGGGACGAGTGCTGTAACGAGAGCTGCAGCCTGCGCTGATGGCAGTGGGACCAAGTGTGTGTTGGGGAAACAACAGGTCCCGCTGCTGCTGGAGCAGTGCTCTAGAGGGGTAGTGCTCTTCTGCGTCCCACTGACAGCCTGGTAAAACAGAGAGTGTGCTGCATTATTTATAGTGCTACAAAGAACATATTTGTATAATAATGCATGTGTGACTATGCAATCTATATGGAGGACGCAGTGGAGTGCTTCAAGTCTGTTTTAAAGTAATTTCCCAGCCTGCATGAATTAAGTAACAACCACTCCTTGTTTATCATCATTGCATCAATTCTGAACAACATGTATTCAGTTTTCCCATCAACTTAGTACAGTTTTGCACGTATTTTTCTCAGAGGATACATATTTAAGGGTCAGAATGAACTACAATCTGTGACAAAGCAGAGTGTTTAATTGCGTGAATGGGAAAATGGAAGGACTGGTTTAACTAGAAGATCTTAAATGTGCTGAAATGTTAATTACTCTTAGAGGTCTAAGACAGTCAGATGAATAATAATGGATGAACTGTTCACCTGTTTTAATGAGCTCAGTTTGAAAAAAAAAAAAGCTGCATACTATTTCTAAGGTGCTCATGTACCAAAGTTTTTAAATCCCTGAGCCAAGGTTTATGAATTTGTTTCAGTAAGCATTATATTCAGTCTGTGTTTTAAGCATGCTATATATTTTGAAATGTAATAACATTCCCAGAGCAGCTAGCTTTTATTCTTGGGTCTGCCCAAAATTACCATGCAAATTTACCTGGTTTTAAAATAATTCCTTGCACTGATAGTGATGCGATGATAGCAGGTCTTGAGAGTGTTATTTCTCTTGCAAGATTAAAGTGAACAAACAATTTTTTTTAAAATTGGAGATAATGAAAGCAACTATATAACTATATACAGTATACAGCAGCGGCAGTATGTAAGCTTGTAGCAGAGCTGTAATCTCCACAAAGGAAAACACAATGCAAAATCAGCATATTTGTAAATATATATATTTTTACAACATAGCTAGAGAGTCAGTGATTCAGTTGATTGACTTGTCCTTAACCCTGGATGTGGAGGTGAAAATATATGCTCAAATGCTTCCCTTGCTTTTCAGAGAAAAATCCAGTAATTCTACCTTTCTTTAAGAACCATTTTAAGGAACATTATATCTGCTGTCTGGGTTCATTTTGTAGTGATAAGCCTTGTTAAATAGCTGACGTGATATATCTGGTAACAATACTGCAAGTGGGGAATTCATTAAGTAATGGCTGTGTAGTGATTTGATTTAGATTACTTTGCTCTCACCTGTTGAGTTGCTGTCTTCTTTCATATTCATGGCAAGTGTTTACTGTTCATTTGCTTGGTCTTTGCTTATTGTATATCTGTAAGATGGATGTGAGAGTTACTTTAAAAAAACCACACAAATGTGCAGTAGTAATCATAATAAGGATAAAATGTTTGTACAGGTGAGATAAATACAAGAATGTAAAATTGTCAATGTCCTCCTAAATTTAGCAACTATTAAATAAGATCACCACAATGAGTATTATTCTTTGTTAAAAGACACTTTAAAGTATGTGGGTTTTTAAAATTAATTGCAGTATTTGGCACTCGTAATTGTAGTGGTGCAGAATATATAATGTACTTCTGGTAGGCAAAGCATGCCTGAATGATTTGGGGGGGGAATCTTCTTTAGTTTGTGAATTCTCAAGTGCTTTCTTTAAAAAGTACCTGGAGTGGTTTAGGTGGATTGTGAACTTCTTAGGTAGAGTTCTACCTAAGCCTTGTTTTTGCAAATATTTTAAGTGTTTCTTTACACTGCAACTGACAGATCAACTTTCTGTTGAATACTGTGTATAAGATGGTGCTGATCATGTGCTATCATAGCCTAAGATGCTAGAAAGTTGAGAAATTTAATCTTTAAAATGAAATTGCAGCTCCAAGGAAGGCTGTGCTAAAACACTTGTTTCACTGCAGTCAAATTGTTCTTAGAATTTCTAATTATGAAAGCTTCTGAAAACAAAGCTTTAAACTATTTAAGTACATCACTTTGTGACTCATAGGAAGTTTTTCTTTGATCTTAAAAATGCTCTGGTGTTTTTTGTATGGGATGATAATCCGTATCTAGATTTTGATGATTTATTACTTTTATTTCTGATATTCAAATCATTGAGTTCTTTGGAAATTGGCTGAATCTGCTGGCAAGGCTAATCCAGCCTCCTTCTGCAAGAAGTCCTTTGCTGAATGCTTCTGAGCACCCTTTTCTGAGATATCTAGAATTTAACTACAGCTACATGGAACCTCTTGGAGCTCCAACTTCTACATTTTTAGTCTTGTAGACTAAAAATACATCTTTCAGAAAAAGAATGAGATTTGCAGTAAATCAAATTATATTTGTTTCAAGAGTGCTAATATAAAATGAGCGGTCTTTGAAAACTTTCTCATCTACAGCTTGATGAAAACCAAGCTTTTGTCAAAATAAAAGGCTCAGCATAGTGTGCTGATAGTAATTAATTCCCAGGGAGGCAGCCCACTGCTCTATTTCTTTGTGCTGTGGCAGAGAAATGCTACAGATTATAATCAGGTTAATTGAAAGAGCAGAAGGGGCTAAGGAGAAATTTTTCTGGATTTAATGTCATAGTTGGGGCAAAGAATGGGAAGGGCTGATCTGGCATGCGCTGTGATGTGCTGCTTTCCTGAGTAGGAAATGTGTGTTGTGTCTCGGTAGCTGGCAGCCTGTAACGCGTGCTGGGAGCTAGCTCCTGAAATGGTCTTTTAATAATATACATTTTACATGTATATTATTAGAGTGGGAATTAATGGGTCTTTCCCATGGAAATGTCTTGGAAGAAAGGGATGTGATGAGAAAAATTTCTTTAGCCAGCCTTTTCTCAGTTTTTGGGGAGAAAACTCCCAGACTCTTTCACTTAGCCTTTTCTAGAGCTGGAGAAATTTATGTGAATTTAAACACAATTAAGAAACTACTGTAGGGTTGGGTTTTTTCTTTTAAAGTTCAATAGGTAAAGGCGTTTTATTACGTACACCTGTATTTCCTGGTTCCTTTCAGAAGCTGCAGATTATGGCTAGTCTTTTCCCATGGCAGCCTCCTTAGTTGAAAGTCGGCAATATTAAATCCTACTAAAGGCCTGAGCCTGTGAGGTTTTTATAAAAGTTTGGTTGTGTGTGTTTAATAAGTTGCAAAATCTTATCTCCGTGTGAAACATCTTAATACTATGGCACGTGGACTTAGTGTTTGTTTCTTTTTGTCTGCTTATGGTCTTACCTGTTGGTGCCGAAAGGTGCCCCGGCAGCAACGGCTGTACTAGGACCGTGCTCGTGCAGCCAGGCTCTGGACTGGAGGAAGGCTTCCGGTCTGTTACAGCAGGACCAAGTCTCCCTTTGGTCATCTGTAGGGTGGAAATCTGGGAGGTTTGTGAGTTGAATTTGTAGGCCAAACCTCTGTTGATATATTTATTTCCTATCCTATTTTCGTCTCTTACATTTGAAACCATTTTTATTCAGAGTAATGTTCTGGAGGACCTAATGGAGTTAAATAGACTTCAAAAAACCTGAGCAACTGAAACCAAAACACCCTATTGGGAATGAAGGGTCATCACGGAGCTTTTAATTTGAAGTCCAACCAAACAGACATGGTATTTAATCCATCTTTCCTTGGAACAGCAGCCAACATATAAAAGCAGTAATAAGAAAATTATTAGTTATATCCTCTTCTCAGTCTAACTGAATGTCCTCTAAACTAATACATACAGGCCTGTGGTGGCTTCCTTTAGATGTGGCTTTTTTTTTTTCTCTTTAGGTTTCTAGTAAATAATGAGAGGCTGTCCTGCCTTAGCCAGGATAACTAGCTGTGCTTCATCAGTTTATTTCCAGCTAGGTATTCTTCCAGATGGGTATCTCTGTTGTAAAGGGATCCCAATTTAACTAATGCCACAGAAAATATTTACATTATATTACCTGAATTCTGAAAAGACCTATTCCTATAACTTCTTTGAAGTCCTATTTCAAACTAGTTAAGCTCTGTTGAGTTATTTGAATTAAGAGATGGTTTGTGTTCTGGGTTGAAATGTTCCTGAATTTCTTTCTCAAGAGCCTGCAAATTTAATTGGGTGAGGAAATCCTTTCCACACTTTACATAATAATTTAAATAAACTATTATGTCTCAAATCAAATTTTTATTATAAAGAAAGCAAGGCACATAATAATACTTAACTGTGCTGTATATTCTACAGTTAACGAAAAATCTTCTGTATGAAGTTAAAGATATGAAAAAAATAAAGTAGATTCTTCTATGATAAAAGAACAATAATATTCCTCAGCTGTTGCAGATGAAGAGAGATTGACTTCAGAGGAATTTATTCAGGTATCTTTTTTTATTATCAGAAATTATTGACAGCAGAGGCTGAGAATTTGTCTCCCCGAATGGCCTCTGTACCTCCTCCATTTCTGCAGAGTGTGCAGAGCAGGTTGGTCAGGGAGCACCGTGTCACCTCCGCTGGACCAACCTCTCTGTCTGTAGGGCAGTAGGCCCTGGGAGAGGGAGTCTGGCAAAGCATGGAGCAGTGCAAGAAAACAAGAATTAGTTGGGTTACCTGCTATGAAATCTGCTGGTTTAGCACCACCTGCGTAGGTGTTTCAGGGATGGGAAACAAGCTGCGACAGAATCAGCGAGTGGTGGTTGGAGCCACTGGGCTGGGTTCTTGGTTGTTGTTGGTGGCCATGATGCTCCTGGTAGCCCTCCGGGCACCGCTCTCCTTTGCTGTTCTGCTGGCACAGGTAAACAGGTGAATAATTTGAGCTGTTTGGAAACAAGGAAGTCTAACAGAGCCTCTGGGAAAATAGAGCTTCGGGTTAGACTGCCGTTAGGACATTTTCTTCCCCCTCCATAGGTTGTTTCTGCAGAGGCTGTTTCTCTTGGTGGGCAGGCTTTGAAAGCATGGTCGCATGTGGTATTAAGGCAAGATGGTGATTCATAAGAGTGAGTTTCTAATGTTCTTTCCTCTCAAAATTGCTGTGAATGTGCATGGGAAGATGTGGTTAAAGCTGATATTGGAGAGATTTGTCCACATGCAGGGGCACAGTTACATAACGTGGATATAAAGGACAGCAAGTACTGTTGTCTGCTAGCGAATTGTAGGACAGCTAAAATGTGACCCGATAGGAAAGGCAGGCTCAACATTTAACACCAACACACAAAGCAAGGGGAATGTGATTATTCCAGACTTTGGTTTTTTTGATCCCCAAATGTTTGCATAATATTCGCTACTCTTTAGGCACAGCAGAGGGAAAATGCAATTCAGGAAAGACTTAATTAAGGTCTTCAGATGTGTGAGCCACGCAAGTGGCACTGCCTCTGTCTGTCAGGCCCACCAAGGGCTTTCTGCCCTGCTGGTTCGCCTATGGGCAGGTTATCGTTATGGGCTATACAGTAGCCTTGAACCTGATGCATACCCAGCTGGTGTCAGGCTGAATTTGGCCACTGTTGGAAATCACGTTGCATTGATCCAGTTTTTGGTTTTGTTTTTTTCCCAGGAGTTAAGGAGGGAATAATGTAATGTCAGTGCAGCAGAAAATTGAGAAGGCACTCCAAGTGATTTCCAAGGGAAGATAAACTGTATGAATGGATGCTTGCAAGGGGAGTGATTCAGGGACTCAGCAGGGCATGGAGGGAAGAGAGGAATGAGGGGTTGGGATAAATGAGGATGGGTGGTTGTGGAGACGGAGAAGCCCAGGAGCTGGGAACTGTGGGCAATATGCAGTCAGAGCAGGGGATGCCTTCCTATCCCCTCTCTCCTGGGATTGTCTGAATCCCTGTCCTTGCTCCTTCACCTGAGCTGAAGCTGGCTTGATTCTTTAATGTGAGCTGGGGCTTGGAGGATTTCTTCCCTCTGGGTAACATTTTGCCCAAATTACTCTTTCTTCTTGCCTACGTGTTACAATTGCAGTGAATCATGGAAAAGCTCTGAGCCCTCTTCTCTGCCTCTCTGGTGTGACACAGGATCTGTGCTGCTCTTCAGCTGTTTTTGAGCAGCACCTTTTCTGTCTGACTCGTCACCTGCCTTGCCATGGTGGGAAATGAAAGCACGTGCTCATGTACAAAGCAGTGGTGCTGGGGGGAAGGTGCAAATGAGGGAGCTTGCCCAGATGGTATGGTTGTGAACACAGTCGCTGGGAAAGGAGGATGACCTGATGAGAATGAGCGGCACAATCCCCTCTGAAGTGTTGGTTTAGGAGGGCATCTAATTGGGATGTATGTTCTGAAAAACTGTTTCTGTTTAAAGATTAATATCCCAAGTACTGCATTGCCTATAGGCTTTTCTGGATTTTTCCTCTAACTGGGGTGCCTTCTCTCGTGGTTCTAAGGCAGAGCAAGTGCACCAAGATACCTGAAAGGTTTTCCAGAAAATGAATTAGAGCAGTATTGTGTTCCATATCCCACAGGTAAACTAAATCAACAGCTCAAAGTTTGAACAGTCATATTAACCTCAGCTGGCTGCTGACCATTGAAATACTATCTGTTTTTCAGATTTAACATTAGTTAAGAATCTACTGAGTCTCTGCTCTTCCCAAAAGCAGGGATTATATATCAGCAGGGGGGTTGTGAACCATGAACTCTGCTTTCAGCTGTTGTTCCCCAATCTCAATATACAAAATGTTGGGCAATTCCCTTGGATAACTAACAGCATGCTATTCAGTGCGAACCACTTCATGCATCTCACTTCAAAAAAGATGTGGACTAGTCAGTCAGAATCCAGCATGTGGTTACAACAGCAAGCAGAGATCTAGAGTACATGGCTGACAGTGAGAGATGGTTTGTCCAGTCTGGGGAGGAGGTGACTGAGATAAAGATATTGAAGATAGACATTTGAAGAATAGTATCTGAAAAAAACCCAAGGCCTACTTAAAGGAGGAGTTGAATAAATGATTCTTCATGCCCACTATGTAGAGGCAAACAATTAATGGGCTTAAATTGAAACTAGGGAGATGTAGGTTGGACAAAAGGGAGAACTTTCCAACTAAGAGCTGTTAAGCATTGACAGATATTCCCTAGGGAGGCTCACTGGAGCTGGTGTACAAGTCTGTCAGGAATAATTTAGAAATCATTACTCCTGTCTTGGAGCAAGGGAGTAGACTACTGATATTTCCAGGTGACTTCCAGATCCACTTGCTGTGGTTCTCTTGATCTATGCTATGGCGTTGGTCATATAACCAGGGTTACAAGGTTTGCATTTTTATTGATTTGGTGAGTCCTGTGAGCACTGTTGTTTCAATCAGCACAAGGCTTATGTAAGTTTGGTAAGGAGCCAACCTAAACTGAACAGTCGTAAGTCACCTTTAAATTGAGCTGTTGGCAAATTGTATTTGCATTTATTTCATTAAGAGTGTGTTAAACTGGTTTCAGATGGTGCAAGTGTTATGGTGCAACTTCAAATTGCCCAGCCAACAAAAATTGTCCTCATTTCGCACACAGAGAAATCAAGCACCTAAGAGAAGCGATGACTTGTCTGGGTGCAGAGACTACCCTTACAGTTGTGGTCACTGTCTTCAAGAAGGAAGAACATGTCATGTAGGGCCACCAGAGCGACTAAGTTGAATGGGGAACCTTGCTTATAAAGTAAGGTTAGACTTTAGCTCGGTTAGCCTGGCAAACCACGAGGGGATGTAATAGCTCTGTAGAAAGGCAAAGGGTGGGCGAACTCAGTAGAAGGAAAAGAGCCATGAAGGCTAAAGGATGAAATTGGCTCGGGAAGCAATATATCTCAAGTGGCCTTGAGTAAACTAAACAAAGAGGAGGAATAAGGTTTTAGCACAGCTTTGCTTTAGGAGTGGCATGACAAGAATTCCAATTGTTTTAAGATTAAGGTTGCTGAATTGAACAAGATTATCTGGCATGTCTTGCAAATGACCTCAGAAGTTCTTATGTAGGAGGCTTCCAGAAGAAGAAACTCTTCCTGCTAAGAGCATGAGCTATTGCTTGTCTTTTATTTTTTTTTTTCCCCCAAAAAGTCAGGAGCCTTATTGTCAAAATTTTCAGGTTTCATCCTACACCTGCAACGTACTAGTGCAAAGTGGAAACTTCAGAGAGGAACAATTAAAAAAACCCCCAAAAATACCACTTTAATTTGGAAATGTCTTTTTTAAGTGCTCGTATTACTTCTGAATTGCTGGCTGTTTGTTTGTTTTAAAGGTCTGTTGTATCCTGAAGCTAGGTCAGGTTTCCAACTGCACCAATCACTGGGTTTTGAACATACCTGTAAAAATAAAACTTTGTGTTTTCCAGATAGTGCTTCCTATTTAAAAAAAAAAAAAAAAAACAGGAAGAAAGGCTCTCATTCTGTTCATGAGCCATGATGCCTCTCAGGTTATAAGTTTATGCTTTTGCTTATAAATTTGATTTTTGTTGGAATTATTGCAATGGCTGGAGGCTAAGTCAGAAAACTAACCCAAGTGTCTGATGCTAGTGGAGCCTTGAACTTGAGAGCAGAGATAAATTGATGTAACCTGATGGTTGCTTATCCAGCACAGAACCCAAACTATTTTTAAGTAAAATGCTCTTCTGTCCGACCTTCTCAGCATGCAGAGATGATCGCGGTGCTTCAGCAGCTGAGACACTGAAGCCTCTGAGCAGAGGAGCCAGCAAGGGGAGTGGGCAGTATCATTGCATGGCCCTGGCTCTTCATGTCTTGTCATTCCCCTGAGGCTTACCTTCCAGCCCAAAGTGATGAGGTCATACATGAACTAATTTTGTCATCCTTACTTTACCGAGCTTCATTTTTATGGCTGTGGAAGTGGTGGTAGAGCATTCCCTGTAGATGTTGACGTTTCCTGCTGTCTTTCTGATTTTGTTTTAAATAGCCTACTCGTCGATTCTTTTTCCTTTTTTTGTTTTTGAATGACAGGGTTGAAAAAAGGTTTTCAGTCAGTGTTTCTATGACATATGGCAAGTCTGCAGGATGAAGGAGCCTTTTCTTGATACTTTCTAGAAATGCTGCATCTGTGAGCATTTGCCAAGGTCACTGTTTGTGAGGACACAATCTTCCTGAGGATGGTGTATCAAGTGTCTTGTTAGATTCTGCCCAGCATAATCTGAAAATTTAGAGCTGGTGTCTATACCGTCAGAACATACATGGTGTGTTTTGGTCGTAGTGGAGGAAAAACGCAACGCTTCAATCTCAAAAGCAATGAAGCATTAATGTGTAATTTTTGGCCGAGGCTAAAACACTGAGGTTAGTGCGTGGTTTTCCACAAAGCCTTGTCTCTTGAGAGTAGATGTCCTGTTACTGGCTGGGCACATATTTAGTGAAGCAACCGAATAAATAGATGAGAAGAAATCATTGCTTATTAACTTCAGGTTGGTTAAGAGAGACAGTAGTAATAACAAAAGAGAAACTAATCTGATTTGTTATAGTGGTAAATGAGCTCTAAATTGGTTACTGTAGTATCTTTATGTTGAAGGGTTTTTTTGTGAAATAATAACTTTATTGGAAAGATTATTGCTGTTTTTACTAGGCATTATTTTAACACACAGTATTGTTTCTGTAAGGACACAAAATGAGTGTGCATTTGCCCTTCTCCCTTCCTGTCTTTGTCAAAGGTATATGATTGCTTTTCTTTCTTCTAAAGCCTTGACGTGGTGCAAGAATTGAATGGAAATGGTGTTCCTGTTGTGGCAAAGGTTTATGTTTGTGAGCCATCTCATCAATCACACCTGCTTTCCTTCTAAATGTTTCCTGTGGCAAGAACATCTGTTTAGGAGAATACCACCAATCCCTATGGGATGATTTTCCATATGCTCCTGTTTCAGGATAAAATTAAACCAATGGACCTTGACAGTGTTATCTTAACCAAAAATGGGTCCCTGGGCTTCTGTTAGCAGAACATGAACAGTATTACTTAATAACGGCATGAATCACTTCCACTAGTGCTCTTCTGGAGAGTAATGCAGCATCTATGTGACTTGAGCTGTTCTTTCGCACACGAAGGCAGATGGTGTTAACAAGTCAGATAAGCGTCATATGTCCAATCTGGTGCTGCCTGCAATGCTAACAGGGTAACGATTTCTAGGATTGAGAGCTTGGAGATATGGTTACCACCAGAAGGAAAAAAGTAGAGCTCCTGTATGCTTCCCTGCAAGATGAGTAGAGCTGTCAAATGCCCAAGTTTCCTTGGGTATCTCCCCTTTCTGAGTCTATAAATTTATGTCTAGAAAATGGAGGGCTTGACTGTACAATGTCCAGGGATCTGAGGCAAGTGGCCAGTCTGTGTTCAGACTAACTCTCCAGGGGGTGTGTGTTAGGCTATACATGCACAATAAATCCAACGTGTTCTGGGCGACCAGGCTTGCAGGGTGGGCTCAGGCCAGCTGCACCCCATGTATGTGGAATCTTGCAGAAAAGGACAGCCCAAATGAGTTCAGACTGGCTGTGATTTCTCCCTGCATCTGTCTCATCCTGCAAAATTGTGACCTGGCAAAATTAGCATCTGTAAAACACTTTGTGGTCCTGGCATGGCTGAGAAATGAACACTAATGCATTGCATGGTATTTATAATAAAACCTTTGTTTGGAAACTAGTATGAAGGCTCAGAAATCCCTCGCAGCTTTCATGAGTGAAGCCCATTGATAGAGCCGTGTGCGCACACTAGGATAAACAGCTACCAACTTGCACAGTGATTTTTTTTTGGTGTTTTCTGGACTTGTTTTTTTGTGCCTCTCACCCTAGCATACACGTTAGCATGAGCTGAGAATAAAAGCACAAACTGCTGTTTCTGACTTCAGTTGCGTGGACTGAAACTGCAGCGTGTGCTTTGAAGTTGTGTACAGTCAATTGCAAATGAGTGCATGGCCTTGGATTTTAATGTGCTGATGAGTTTTAAAGACAGCCCCTCCCTGTTATGTAAGCTTTTAAGGTATTTCCATGCCTTATTTGTGCTATTTATCACGGTATCTTACCTGCATTTACTATGCAATTATACTAAAAGGGTATGTTGGGAGGGTTTGGGAGGAACTGGGCAAGTTCTTGGGTAAGAATTGATGACGCATTTCTGATCGCTCTACGGATGAGTTGAATTAGACTCATAAACTTAAATTCATTAATCCTTTCTGTCTGCTATACCTTGCATTAATTCAGGTTTTGCTGAAATCTCAATAGAAAATGTGTAAAGAAATAAACTAGAAAATAATTAATTCAAACAAAGTGGTATTTTTTAATACTTCATATAAAGGGATGAAAATATTAAAATTGAGACCCATGAATGCACATGCAGAGTCTCTGAAACTTCTTAGTGCTGTTTCACAGAAGAGAGACTGTATCCCTTCAGAAATTCTGAGCAAAAGCATTTTATGCAAAACACGTACGTCACCACTTTCTTTGACTTCCCCAGGAAGCTTTGAAAATTATTCTTGGGGACAATTTGCCATCCTCAGGCTAAGCCTCATTTTATTGCATCCATAATGTTCATGACCTGCTCTTCCACATGAGCATGGTAGTTCCATGGTCTGAGATGATGAGGTGTGATGCTGTGTTACTGGAGGGTGTGGCTGCCTGGTGCCAGCCAGAGTAAGGCTGAGCGGTGGGGAAAGGCAAAGCTGAGTGAGTGTTAAAGAAGTGGTGCTATATAGAAACAATGATTTTATTGAGAAAGAGGTAAATAGAATCATTTGAGGGTATCTGTTTTGCTTTTAATTTCAGTAATGGTCTTGAACATTTTCCTGCAAGGATATATCCTCCAACATTTCTTTGCCCCAGGGTAGGGCAATTACTAGTAATGTCCTGTGATATGTGCTTAAATACTGCATTCTTTCTTTTTTTTTGTCTACTCTGCAGACATCTGTGCTTTCGTTTTCCCCATTGAGTACCATTTTCCCCATGGCTGAACAATAACTTGTTGACCGATGAAGCCCTTCTGTGTACTCACCTGTCACTTATCCTGGGGACTGTGGGAAACACAGTTCCAGGATTTACATTCTTTACAGTGAGCATCCATTACTGCTGGCAATTGAAAAATGTCTTACTTGAATTGCTAGTTCTCCTTCACTAGTAATTAAGCTGTTGTTTCATACTAGGAAAAAGCTTTCATGCTATGCAAACCAGAGGGACTTCAGAGAGACCAGCGTTTGCAGTCTTGAAAGGGCATATTGATTGGTCTTTATTAATAGGAAAATCTCTAAGGAGAG
Source organism: Fregata magnificens (assembly GCA_013389945.1). NCBI lineage: Eukaryota > Metazoa > Chordata > Aves > Suliformes > Fregatidae > Fregata > Fregata magnificens. Next base: position 44,520 of record WAAD01031531.1, read on the forward strand.
ATGAAATACCTGAATTTTGGAAAGTTTAAAGAGTAATTATAAAGCATTTTAAAATCATATGAAAACTAGGCAGAATTCCCAAGTCATTTTTCCTAACTTCTAGTCAAGTTTTTCACGATCCTGTATTTTATGTTTTATAGGCGGTTAACTTTTATTGAGCAAAGAGATTAATCTTTGGAAAAAAAGTCTATTCTTTATAACTCCTTAATGAAAGCATTTAGCAGTAATATTATTCATCTATTGAATACAGAAACGTTTTGTTTAATGTGCATTGAACCAAATGGATCTCCAGTCCTAAGTTTTGCAGGCAATGGAATTTGTCTTTAAAAAAAGCAGACCCAAGCAATCAAACCAGGTGGTGTCACTTAAATGAATATGATATTTGTATGCAGTATTGGTTTTTTTTCTTTAGTTGTTTGATTCAAAGAGATTTTAGTCTTTTTATTTACTGAAATTAATAGAGGAAGGCAAACACTTCTGTTGGGTTACTTCTCTGTAGGTGGGTTCTTCAGTTCTGTAGTACCTTGTTAGTGCGCTTGAAGTCAAACACTGGCCAAATTGAAAAGCGTTTTTATTTGCTTTGTGTAGGTACACATCATTACAGAGTGTGCAACATAGCCAAGAACAGCATCATCTTTATATACCCCCTTCTTAAGGGAGTTTGTAGAGTAAAGCCAGCTTTTGCATTTTTTCCTGTTTGCAGAGTGTTTTGGGGGAGGGAGAGAGAACAGAGAGGAAGGCTTCTGTATGTTTTTCTAACTAGGATTGGGTTTTATGAATGTAGGAAATAATGTGATTAAACATACTTGTTTGGCAAATAACGTCTGTCAACAGTATCTTCTGCTTGTACTATTCAATGAAATCTGAGTGTGAAGCCCAAACTACCAGGTCATTCTTTTCCATAACCTAATTTTCCCATTTGAAAGTCTTTTACGTGTTCTTAAGCCAACTGTATCCTGGTCTGCATCAAAAGAAGGGTGGGCAGCAGGTCGAGGGAGGTGATTCCGCCCCTCTACTCCGCTCTGGGGAGACCGCACCCGGAGCACTGCGTGGAGCTCTGGAGTCCTCGGCACAGGAAAGACTGTTGGAGCGGGTCCAGAGGAGGGCCACAGAAATGATCAGAGGGATGGAACGCCTCTCCTGTGAAGAAAGGCTGAGTCGAGGTTGTTCAGCCTGGAGCTGAGAGCGGAGAGAAGGCTCCAGGGAGACCTTCTTGTGGCCTCCTAATACTTAAAGGGAGCTTATAAGAAAGATGGGAACAGAGTTTTCAGTAGGGCCTGTTGCGACAGGACAAGGGGTAATGGTTTTAAACTAAGATGATAGATTCAGAGTAGATAGAAGGAAGACATTTTTTAGGCTGAGGGTGGTGAAACACTGGAACAGGTTGCCCAGAGAGGTGTTAGATGTCCTGTCCCTGGAAACATTCACGGTCAGGTTGGATGGGGCTCTGAGCGACCTCATCTAGTTGAAGAAGGCCCTGCTCATTGCAGGGGGGTTGGACTAGATGACCTTTGAAGGTCCCTTCCAACCCAAACTATTCTATGATTCTGCTATTGAAATCTTTCATAAAATTATACATAGTATTTTGTCTTCATGGTTTTCTGATTAATATTGCTTTCTGTAGAGTCTCTGAATGTCTGATGCTGTTTGCTGAATACAGTATATGGAACATTCCTTGCATCATGTTATAAAATCCATACTTTTGTAGGCTAGAGATTGTAGCTTATTAAACAGCTGTCATCAAGGGGTCTGAACACGCTGACTCTAAGAAATGTATCTATGCCCACCAGTTGTGAATCTGCCAGTGCAAGATATGGTTTTTGTTTTGGTTGGGGTTTTTTTTGCTTACTCAGTTTTCAAACTCTCGTCATGATGGACTGCAGGAACTCCTATCACTAAGCATCACTCACATTTGTTTAGATTTGGTGCTGCTGACTTCGTGTTTTCATAGGTCCTGTCTAGCCAAGATATGAACTATCTTGTCTGCATTTGATAACTAGCAGTCGAATTAGTATTCTGGGACCTTAGCCAAGGGCATGTGTCCTATAACATAACTATGACTGTAACATAACTATGTCACAGACTTCAAGTCACAAAGTACCACTGTGATTATCTAATCAAATCTGCTATGTACCTTGGTTCATAAGAGTTTCTTGGATGAATCTCTGATCATCCCTTACCCTCTCTCAGATAAATTGTGCAGACTGAACTCCCTAGTCATGGCCAGTATGGCCCAACTCTTTAGTGACTCTCATGGACCATCCTTAAAACTGGGTCCATGCTAAGGGGCATGTTGAAAAGTGTGCTCTGCACTGGGAGATGCTTTTTGCAGCAGGAACATACAGCATACTCTTCTAGCTTCACACTCCCGCTCCAGCCTCGCGTTACTGCTGCCTGGCAGGCTGTGCTTGGCTGCCCTGGCCTCCCTAGGTCTTGTTTAGGATTGCTGCTTAGCAAGGCTGGCTCTCCAGCCCCTGCGATGGCTGATCTGTCTCCGGTCCGAGTTACACAACCTCCTGTCAGCCAAGTGTTGTTAGACTGCTTGCACCCAGCTTACACAAGCATCTGTCTCTGTTTGTGACCTGTCATGTTTATGCTTCAACACCCTCCTAATTCTTTTCCAAGTGTAAAATTTGTTAGTAACGATGGGCTTTTTTCACAGTTCTTTAGAAAAATACAAATCACTTCGTTAGAACAAAACCTAAGCCCTGCAGAACATCTTGAAAATAATCAGGGACGTGTATTTTTATATGTGTAACTTATATTTTGTGACTGATTGCTTACCCAATTTTTAATCAATTTATGTAAATGGCTATTTTCTGTTTCATTCTTATTCTTTCTTAATGTGAAGCAAATGCATTGCAGAAATCTGAGTTTATTATGTCAGTGGCCAAGATCTGTTTCTCATAAACCCATGTTGATGTTACCCTTTCATGCTTTGCTGTTCAAGGGATGGCAAGTTAAATTTTTAGCTGCTAGTATGTTTTAGCTGACAAGCTAGTGTTATTCTTTTGGGCAGGGCTATAGAGTGTTAAGCTTTGCAGGAGGGAAAAGGAAGAAAAAGAAAAAGGAAATATTTTGTTACAAATATGCTTTCAGCTTAATTCTTAACTGTTATGGGAGACTTTGATTAATGTATCCTGGCCAGGAGTGCAGCGTTTGCCTTTGAGTGTTTTCTAACAGGTTGTCAAGTGGTGTTAGGAATGCACGAAAAGTGACAGCTCTTTTCAGCATTTAAAAAAGTTCAAGTAAGACATTTCCAAACTCCAGATAAATTACTACCTAAGTGTTCAGGAGCTGGGATACCCCAATCTGCAAAGTGTCTTTGTGGTGGTGAAAGGTCCCTGTCCCTACTTTCCAAGAGTTTTGCAGGCATGCTACAGGGAAAGCTTGTTTCCAGTCTCTGAGTTGTTACAGCAGAAAAGATGGCCTATTGACTTTTTCCTTTGTCTTTGCGCTATACCCTTCCCACATATCTTTCTTTTGAATCTTATTTCCAGCAGCAGCAAGCAGTTGGTCCTTGCTTGGCTGTTGTGTGCTGTGGAGCAGGGCTGGAACGAGAGCGAAATGTTCCTGGGGCAACTCCGAGGCCTCTGAGACTCTTGACTTTCCAAGTGCAGGAGTTTAAGTTGGGTATTTGCAATAATATGGCCCTCTGCAAGGATTTTTTTTTTTCAAAACAGAAAGAGCAAGTCATTTTAAAGGACTATTTTCCAATGAACTCCCCCAAAAGGTCCCTCGCAAAAAGCAGAAGCAAGTTGGGAGGAGGAAGAGTTCATAGTACTGCTGGATATGGTGCTGCTTATCCATAGATATCCAGGGTGTACTGAGGAACTCCTTATCAGTTTTTTGTGTCCTAGAGGTGCGCAATGTGAGCACAGACAAATTAAATGAATAGGTGTAGGTGGCTCAGCAGGCCACAGTGTGAGGGAAGAACTGAAAAAGTTTCTCTCCAGGATCCATTAAGCCACTATTAGAGTTTAAATTAAGGTCTGTGCAAAGACCCACCACTTTTCTGTTGTCTAGCTATTTTATATTTCTTTCCCTCAATATAATTAAGTTCAGCATGTATGTACATAGACACACATGCACTTGTTCACTCTTACTTGTTTTGTGAAAGCAAAGATGTGAAAAGTTATGAGATGCTGAACTTATATTGAAGGTTGCATGGGCAAGTTTTCCTTGCTTGCCTGGCTTGTGCACCAAGCTCTTCTCTGGGAAGAAAATAAAACATGTCCAGCTAAATAAAGGCTGCAGTCATTGGGGTGATAAAGGAGACAGAAGGTGCAAGTTGTTCTCCTGCACGAAGAGCTCGGGGCGGCTGCTGCAGCCCCAGCCAGCAAGACCAAGGGGACTTCCTTATGTTCTTGGTGCTCCCCTGGGCTCAGCTCTGCTTTGCTGAGGTGTTTTAAGGTCTTCAAGTATTATACTGCATTGGACGGACAGGAACAAGTGAGAAGTGGCTTTTAACTCTGCTTTTACGTGACACGAAGTGGTTTTTGTGAGAAGAGTGATCGAATTAAAGGTGTATTCCTTGCTGTGTAAGAGCCATGATTTGAAGAACTCTGAAAATATCTTTCTACAGCCTGCTACAGACAGGGCTGTTAAATGGTTGTTAGTCCAGCTGTCTGGTTTGGTGGGGAGTCTTGGTGTTTTGTAGTTTTGGGGGTTTTTTTAATAATTTGAAAATTTTTGAGGTCGTTTCCTAAAATAAATGTATTTAGTCTGTAATTAGAGACTAAGTCTGAAGACCTGTTCAGTGGGTATCTTCTAGGATTGGTAAGGCTGCCTAACCTGTGGTTGGCTAGCAAATCTAACACAGTTCAAGGGCTTAATTTTGGACGCAGAAAATATATGTTCTGACTTGAATGCTCTCCATTACAAATGTGATAATATATTTCCTGTTACTGCATTTCTCCTTAAATAAAACTTCCAAAGGGAATGGTATGTTTTAAGCAACTTTTCTATATTAGTGTCTTTCACCACATGATGTGAAAATATTTTAAAGTCATTATATAAACATCACATTTATGTTCTTCCATTTATATGGTGTCATCAGATAGAAAGTAATCTGGTTTAGCTAGTGCTCAGCTTTGCTACTGCATTTACAAAGCATTTTACTGAAACTGTGAAGCCCGTGTTATACTGGGAAACGCCAGCCCTCTGAGGGCAGTGGCATCTCCTCTCTTCCCTCTGTGCATTTTCAGCTCTCTGAAGATGATTTTTAGGCAGCAGCACTGAAATGTCTATTTCCACCCCTGCTGTGGCCCAGGCCAGAAGGACTGAGCTTCTAAGGGATGGCTGGAGCCACCTCCTCCTCCATCTGGCTGTGTGTTATAGACGAGTCCGGCACCGAAACAAGGGTATTTCATAACCACAGTGATTAAAATTGCAAAGTCATCAGCCATTGTACTTGGAGGTATTTGCATCTTCTTTCTGAGTCTTCCAGCCTACAACTCGTGCTCTTCCAAACCCCTTAGAAATGAAGACAGAAGTAGGAGCCCGCTGTGGGTGGGACACGGAACGAGGATCACAGGCACATCGGCATTTTGCTTCATCTCTTTGAGATGTTATGTCTTGTAGTGTTAGACATATTACAGGCCCAAACGCTGTTTATGGATAACATGAAGTAGGTGAAGCAAAATGCTTTTTAAAAACAGCACAAACTGTTGCATGAACTTTAATGAATGCTATGTTCAGAAGTGAATTCCAGAAAACACCAAAATACCAAATTCTTATGACACGTCTAAAATGGTTGTTTTGGTGGTATGGGTTTTTTTCTTTCAATGTGAGCAGAGGTGATCTGGTGTCGCAGGGTTTGTCCAGCTTTTTTCACGCATTGATTTCACGGTTTCCTTTGAAAAAGTCATTTTGTGAGGCAAGCCCGAACTGTTTCTGGTATTTCATCTAAAATCACAAGCTTATGTGGAACCTGTGAAGCAGTGGTAATTAAGAGAGTTAATGGGGTGCTTACCTGCAATTAATTCAATTGCTTGTGACGAGCTTTTTTGTTTAACCATAGGTTACCGTAGTGCAGTTGTGTTGGGAGGTTTTAATCTGTAAAACACGATCTCTGCCCATGGTGTTTGGTTTCTTAGGTCTTTTCATGGCTCTTGCATTGAGATTTGTGATTTGAGACATCGATTCTCCTTCCTCCTGCACCTTGCAGGACGAGTTTTTTAAGGTCTGATATTCAGTAGAAGACGTGATTCTCATCGTTCCTCTGCTATAAGACTTTGACGTATTCCTTAAGCAATTTAAAAAGTAGCAATCTGTACTTGCGTCCAGCAAAAAAAGCAAGCTCAGCCTTTTCTACAGTGCCAGATTTAGCCATAAAGATCCAAATTCAGCTCCTAATTTTCTGTAGATTTCTAGCAATGACTCAGGCAAATAATTAAATCTTTCTCAGCCTGTTCTGTAACTCCTGTTCATTGAATTGTGAGTATCCTTGGGGGCAAGGGCTGCTTTTTATGCATTTGGAAAATGAGTTACCACTGGGAAACCTCACTGTGCTTCACTAATACAGCTAACAAATAGCAGGCTGTAAGTTCACCGAGGGTGACTTAGTGAAGAAGAATGTTGGCTGAATGCTGATATGTAATGAAACTGTAAATTTTTTTCCTGACTTGCAAGTTGTCTAATGGCATCTGCTGTTTCTTCACAGAAAGGGGATTTTCTCCTTTAGAACTGCTTTAAATGATACATGCTTATAATTGAATGTACAGGGTGTGGGAATAAAAGGTCCTGAATGCTATTAAAAATTTACTGCATGGGCATAATAAAGGCATAGAGCTGGTGTATGAGAGCAGCTACTTCAGTAGTGTCTCAAGCTCTTCATGGTCCCAACTGCTGTGTGTCTGAGCCTGGTTTTGCTCCCAGTTATGTCTTTGGGAGAAATCCTAGATTCCTCTGATAGTGGATTAGACAAGTCTTAATGTGAAATGCAAAAGGTGATTGCACTAAATGAGCAAAGTTTTCATTTTAAATACAAAAATTGTTTTTATTATTTTCTTCTAAAATGTGTCATTGTTCATCTTTATTTTTTTAAAGGCCTTTGAATTTTTAAAATTTGAAAACTTTTGCAAAATTGTGATGTTTCCCTGAAGAGGTGGTACTGACAATACAGAATTTAATGAATTAATAGTTATATGCAGGTACCAACTAACGCGTCCTAAGTTCACTGTCAGAGCATAGCAAGTTCTTGGCTTACACTGCAGGATGTCTTGGAAGGCTGCTGTCTATTCCCACCAACCTGGGTATCTCGCTATCGAACTCATGACTGTAGGGCAGACCAGAACTGCACTTCTGTTCATAAATCCACAATAAACCAATAGACAGCTACACAGGAGAAAGCTGTCAATGGATCCCACTGCTGATTTCATATCTCAAAGTGATCTTTGATTAGAAGAGTAGTTGCGGTACATGAGCAAATGTCCAGATTTGGCACACAGATGTGAAAATGTAATGATATGAACAGATGTTCATTCTGCTGATTTAGATATTTGATTTCTGTTCCTGTGTCAGAAGTGCCTCTTCAGTTTCCTTTTCTTCATCACTAATATGGGTAAGAGATGTTATAGCTTCAGCATGACAGAAGATAGCCCTTCCCTCACTTGCTGACCTACTGCTCCTACTTCCTTCACCAGACAGACCTTAATCTGCTCCAAAATGAGGACTTTGTCCTGTTAGGCAAAATTAAATAACCATCAGTAAATACAGCTATGTGAGTTTAAGCATTAAAAAAAAAAAAAAAACCACTAGTATTTATAGGCTAGCTGGATACAGAAGTAGAAGTCCTTAGGCCAAGAAGTCTAGGTAAGATATCAAAGTTGTGTGCCAGGGAAGGAGACATGCTCCTACAAATGTGTGGGCAGGAGAGGAGAGGGCTTTCAGATGTCTTTAGCAAGGCTATAACACACGAAATGGACAGCTTGAACCTGTTGGGGCTGGGCAGGGATCTCTCAAAATAGCAAAGGGTGTTTTCAGAGTGAGACAGGAGAACTCCGGCTGGCTGGCTGAAACCAGCAGTACTGGCCTGGGCTCGCTCACTGGCAAGCATGAGTTTATTCTTAAGTCATTGCTACTTATAAAGTGTTTAAAGTAGTTTAATTTTTTTAATGTTACTGAAGATTCAAGACTTTAAAAGGAGGAACTTAAACACAGTGAAACTGCAAAGCAGCACAACTTTCTAGTTTGGTAACAGCTGTGCTTTTCAAACCCTGCTCTTACATGGCTATAGGCATTGCTATGTAAAAATGATGCTTGGGGATGACTAACAGAACATGTTCCTGCTGTTAATTTGAGTGTCATTCCAGAAATTTAATTTGTAAGCTTTCCCTTTCATTTTGTTAACGCATTTACTTACTAAGTCCAGTCTTTGCTGTTGTTCCCCACTAAGGAATTTAATGAAGGGATGAATTTTATATTAACGAAGAGAGGTATTTGTTCACCCTGCCTGTGATGAGTAGGGAGAAGCAGAGAGCATGTGTATGTTAGATTAGCGGAAATATGATTTACAGGTAGGAGATTCACTTCAATGTAGCTTCCTGCTGCAAACATTGTTTTACTCCAGTCTCCCTGAATGGGTGTGTAATTTACCAAGAGCGAGGCTATAAAGTACTAATTGGGAATTATTTCTTCCTTCCAAAAAGAAGCTTTCAGTGGTTTGATGCTTAAAACTGACCATGCAGTTATAGTCTGATTTGCAACAGGAAAGCTGGGAAAATTAATGAAGAAAAGGTAGCTTACAACTTATAACTTCTTCTTACCACATGTTTAATATCTGTCTGTTAGATTGCCCTCCATAGTGAAGGATACATTGTATAACCCCAACCCAATTAATGCTTATTTATCTGTGTGAAAGGTGAAATCATGGAGCCATAAGCCAGCCAGGCTGTATGTGTGACTAGATGGTGTCTGTGTGACTGGTGATGCTGTGCCCGAGATGCACCACGAATGTTTGCTGTTGTGGTTTGTTCCTGCACAAGCACTCCATAAGCACTTAACCGCAGGAGCCCAGAATAGCTGTAATAATAAAATGTCAAATTCTCTACGCAGGGTTAAGGCAGCCGACTACGGATCAATGGGGCTGTGCTGAGGAGTGCCTTTTTAAACCAGGCTGCTTTGTAACCTGCATGGTAGTGGATGCAATCTCCTATCTGCTCTTATGTTTTGTATGACTTACTATTTTTTGTTGCTGGTGGGCATGATTCTAGCTATGGCATTGCAGTAAAATACCAGGCAATTGATGGGTCTGCATTGTGTATGTATTTGCAAAGCTGATACATCTAAAGCTCTGAGGGTGAGAAAGCTGGTTGTTACTGTGTCTGCTCTCTGGTGCTCTGATTCCAGCTGTGCTGCTGACAAGGTCTGTACTGAAGCCTTTTAAGCTGACTATTCTTCACAGTTTATTAAGATGGAGAAACAAGTTAAATTTACAGATTCTTTCTTAGCAGTAACACAAACAGAGCAGCTGTCTTGCTTCTTGCTTGGTTCTGTTTAACTTCAGTTTGTCTGGAAAAGTTGAACCATCTCAGTGCGATTGCTGTGGACTTTTGAAGGTTGAAGTTTATTTTAGAAACCTTGGTGCTAAGTAGTAGGCTTGAGAAGCTTTCAATTATTTGAAATGGAATTACAATGTTGCCTCCTGAGCCAAGACTTTGTGTCCCAGCGAGGAGGGAAAGAGCCAAGAAGTACGAATGCCTTAAAAGGAGAGGAAGTGTGTAGATATCTGCAAACTAATATTGATATCTCCTGGATCACATTGAGAAAAATGTTTTACAAGTTTCAAGTCTCGTGTCTTGAAGAAGCTCAGAATAGCAATATTACCAAAAATGCAGTGGAGCAGACTGAGCAATGAGCTTGTTTGTCAACTCGGTGTGATGCTGCTGTTGCACTTGTGAAGCTATGGAGGAGCAGGCCATTGCATGTAACTCAGCATCCCTGAGCCTCCTTGTTCAGCTGTACGATGTTGTAAACATCTGGTGCTGCAGACAGCGTGATGGTTGATGACTCCTTGGATGAATCTGGAAACTCCCTTCATTCCCCCAAATTTTGATAAATTTGGGTTATGCAAAGTGATGCCTTAAATCCAGTTAAGTGGATTAGCTTTCTTTGGCATGGCCTTTCCAAAGAATCCTGTTCCCCATCTTAAAATTTGATGTCCTAAGGTTGTTTCAGGCTTACACCCTTACCTTCAGCATAAGGACATTTCGCCTTGTGTGGATTATATGATGGGGAATAAGTGTCTCTGACCCAGTGAAGGTTTTTTGAGTTGGGATTAAACCCTGAGTGAGTCACGCAGTTAAACAGGTGGTTTTGCTGCTTCAGGGTAGAAAACAGTTCAACTGTTAAGCCCTTTCAGAAGCAGCTTATGCTTTGGCCAACAACTCACGTGTCAGGTTCAGCCTGGAGGAATTTAGAAAAGATTGTTTGAGCCCTTACAGCGCCGGAGACCCCTCTCGTGGTGGGGAATGCAGCACGCGAGGGTGGCTGCTCTGCCCAAAGCCCTGCCTGTACATCTTCCCTGCCCTCACCTCTCTTCTCAAGTGTTAGTACTGGACCCAGGCTTTCTGCTGAGAAAGATGCTCAGCTATCATTCTGATGAAAAAAAAATCCAGGTTCCTTCTAGTGTAGTTGTAGATGAAACACATATTTGTCTTCTAGAATCACTGTGTTGCAGTTGCCCAGCTTGCCCTTTTAGTACTTTGAGTTCAGGCAGCAGCCCAAATGACCTGGCGCTCATAGTATGTAGAATATACAGAATGTGATTGTCTGCAATGTCTGAAGGATATTTTTAAAAGTTACCCTTAAAATAGCAGTGGAAAATTTCTCACAGGGCTCAGAAATTAGATTCAAGGGGTATGGTATTACTTTTTTTTTAATTAGAAGGTTTTTAAAAAACTGCTGGATCTGTGTCACTGCCTTTTCCTTTCCCTGCTAGCCCACACTCTGCTCTTCCTGTCTCACGCAAGGACTTGCTTCTTTTCCTCCTTAATAGCAGTGTGTCTGATTTATTCTACAGGGTTTAAATTAAGAGGAAACTCAGCAGTAGGGGAAGAAGCGATGGATTTGAAAGCAATTCTCAGGCTCTTCTGTCCTGGCTCATTAGACAGCCTGCCTTTTTTTTCTTTTCTTTTTTTTTTTTTAACTTAGAAAAAACGCAGCTGCTACAGAGCAGCAGAAGTACTGCCTTGCTCTTGGCTGTTGGTGTTCAGCATGCTGCTGCCTGCCTGTCCCCAGCAGCACCGCTGGGCGTGGAGTGCTCCCAGCTGCCCCTGGGGATCTGGGTATCTGTCCCCATGGGGCACCCCGCTGTGCCAGCCCAAATGGCTGCTGTTGCTCGGGGCAACATTAGCTCTGATGCTGCTCCATAAAATGTAAAGAAAACTGAGAAATTCCTCAGCAGCCACAGCGTAAAATGGAAATGCTCTCCCAACGCATGCATGCTGCTGGGGAAGGGGGTTTTCTGTCTTCCAAGAAGAGCCAAAGCATCATCATTTCAACCTGGGTTTTACTCTTGTGAAGTCTCTGTGTAAAGCTGACTTTGTAGCCACGGAAATTCTTGTTCCTGTATTGAGTTCTCTGCAATCGCAGATGAGGGCAGGCTATCAAAATGGCGGTGGCCTGATCCCTCTGCATGTCGCTTACAAATCAGCTGGGTGCCAATTTAATTCACTACGTATATGTTCTTACAAACATGCCTAAGGAAAGGAAAATGTCTGAGGTTAAAATATGAACTAATTAATCTTAGTGATTTGTGAGCCTTTGCTTCTGTAAGAACAGTTACAGAATTGTGCCTTCTAAGGGATGAAAAAAGCTTCATTTCTAGGGCAGTAGAGGGAAGTGCTCCCAGCCTGACAAACCGTCCAGGGGAGACAAACCAGATGGCGACAGTGTGGTCTTCGGTGAAACTCCCATTTTGCTCTTTTACATTGTCTAAAGAGGCTAGAGTGTGCATCTGAGCTGCTTGTTGTAGGGGTCTCTGTGTTGCTAATGAGGTCCAGGCAGCCCAGTAGGCTTCTGCTGACCTGTGGGGAGGAGTCGTCGGGCTCTGTGTGCTCCTTGCAGGGTCACTTCACAGCCTGGAGTTCATGGTAAACACTCCTAAATTGCTCTAGGAAAATCAGAGTAGTAGAACATGACATTGCTCACATTTCTAATCTAAAAGAATAAGTATTTCCATGCGGCCAATGTGCAGCCTACAGAAAAGGCTGAAGGACAGCTTTAAATCCTTCCTTTGGCAACTTTAAAGAAAAGTCTGTAAAATTAGGCAGAACAGCAAACAGAAACATTTATATGTTTGGTTTTTTTGGAGGGGGGTATTATTTTAATTTGTTGGCAGAGAAATTGTCGGCAGGATGGGCTGTACAGCCCAGTGTGGTTACTGGGGGACCTCACCTGCTGGTCACTGCCATAACTTCACAGGAGCAGTCATGGAAGGTGGTGAGCAGTCACAGCTGTGAAAGACAGCAGCACCTTAGCTGTGAGGACATTCATACCTGGAAATGAAATCCTGTGTGTGTTAATCTCTCAGATAACGAGCCTCACAAAACCAAAACAAGTAGTAAATAGCTGTGTGTTCATCCATCAAGCCGTGTGTGTTTATGCTGCCCAAAATATTAATGCTGTTGCATAGCATAGTGTAGCACAGACATCTCTTTGTTCGGAGGCAAGTCTTTGTCTTCTTGACACTGGATTTAAGGCGAGTGCCCTAGTTCATACATGCTGCTCATCTCTTACATAAAAGATTTTATAATTGCTCTTGATACAAGCATAAAACAAATCTAAAATTCTGAATACCCTAGCAATGCAGTGCCTTTGTTTTTGTCCGTTCACTACTAATAACGTCTTATTTTGTGTTATAGGACAGAAAACTCACAAAAGTAGAGAGGCAGAGATTTAAAGAGGAAGCAGAAATGTTGAAAGGTCTACAGCATCCAAACATTGTGAGATTTTATGACTTCTGGGAATCCTGTGTAAAAGGCAAAAGATGCATCGTGCTGGTTACTGAATTGATGACCTCTGGAACACTAAAGACGTAAGTACTGCGCTCCTGGTGAGGAGGCTAAGAATAGCAGTGGAAATTTTTAGAAAAATCCTACTTTCATATTCTGAAAAAAGGCATCTCCAGATAAAAGAAAAAAATGGAGCTGTTCTCTAGTGTCTGTCATTTGTCCCTGCATTTGAAGTGCATTGATTTGACAGGAAGAATTTTGGCCTCTATCTCTCTTTCCTTGCTCTCCTGTTTCAGTTATGCAACTAGAAGCTGTTCTCTGGTGTGTTTCATCTTCTGCCTGTGACGTTTTAATTTGTCAGGGTGTGTTTCTGTGATTGCTTTTGTGCTTGTATTTGCATGTTTCATTAGAAAATTCAGATAGAATAGCAGTTGAATGGTAGAATCTCTCTTTGAAGCAGAAGGTGCTCTAGGTTATCTACTAAACAATATTAATTAATAGCTTTTGGTACTGACAATCTTAAGGTTGATATAAAACAGTCAGCAGTGAATTCTGGAACAGATTTTCAGCTCCAATGGGAGCAGTACTCATCACTGCATATATCCAGTATGCTACTCTGCCAGTGCATTAGCAGGTTTTAAATTTTTCCAAAACGTACCCTCCCAATCAGTGTTTTAGGTAAATGCAAAAAATGCAGGTGCATGGTGCAGAGGTCAGTCTTGTGGTTAAAATCAAACTTCAGTATTCTTCTGATTTGAATATATGAAACATATTCTAAAGCTGTTCTCTGCATGAAGTGAATTGCTGTACTATTAGACTTGCAAATATTCGTTGTATTTGCACCAAAAATGCTTATTATCTTCTTCCCTAAAAATGAATGCTCTAATTCCTCATTTGAAAAGATCTATTTCTTTCAATTTTGTGATATTTCTGAGCTGCTATTATGGCATCTAATAAGGGGTTTTTATCCAGAATGGAGTTTCAGCTGTTAAAGCCCCTAGAATCTCTAATAACACTTCATTTTCTTATATCCACTTCTGTGTATGTTTGTGCTCTAGGTATCTGAAGAGATTTAAAGTGATGAAACCAAAAGTCCTGCGTAGTTGGTGCCGGCAAATCCTGAAGGGTCTTCTTTTCTTGCACACAAGAACTCCACCAATAATTCACAGAGACTTAAAATGTGACAATATTTTTATTACTGGACCAACTGGATCTGTGAAAATAGGAGACTTGGGTCTGGCAACCCTCAAGAGAGCTTCGTTTGCCAAAAGTGTAATAGGTAATCCTCCTGTTCTTCTTGGCTTCCTTCTGTTGTTATGGTGGTTATCTTTTTAATATCTTTCTTTCACATTTTGCATTAGTGGTTTTTTCACTTGTAGGTTGGTAGTAATGATTAAAGTGGTTTTGTGACGGTTCACTTTATACCACTATAAAAATCTCAATCAGTAGGAAACGGTATCATGGCTTCCTCTTCTTCTTCCTTCTGTATCACAATGGTAAAACACCTTTTTTGGTTTTTTTTTAATTGAAATATTACTTGGTATCCACAAATCCTTCTCCTCTCTCCTTCAAAAGGAGCAGCAAGGTTTCTCAGCAGCTTGTGTGCATCATCCTCCTGAGAACAGGCTCAGTGCCTGCTGAGAGGGGAGAAGAGAGAGAGGAGAGGGAAGAGAAAGGATGCCCTGCTCTCTCCCTAACAAGGGAGTGCTGCAAAGGCCTGGGAAAGCCCCCAGGAAGTCTTCTGCTTCCAGTGATGCGGGATAGGGACGGTTACTTTCGCTGAAGGGAGAGGCAGTAGTGCCCTGTGGAGCCAGGCTTCTCTCCTTTGCAGAGAGGTCGCAGGGGAGCTGGTCTGGCTGGAACACCTTGTCCCCATTTACTGGGGCATCAGCAAAACAGGCTGCTTCTCCAGGCAACTGTAGAGCTTGTCCCTGCCTTGACGCCATCCTGGCAGAGTTCTGCTGAAACAACATCTGCAATTTATTAAAAATCAGTAGGTACGACATTAAATTTCCACTAGGATATGCAATAGCTGATGCCCTTAGGTGGTGCCTGCATGAGGGATTTTAGAACTTGCGTTTGCTTGAACTGGGAGGATGTTTTCTGAATGATTGTCGAAGGACATAGTTTCCTTGCAAAAGCTAAATTTAATGTTTTCTGTGTAGATGTAAAGTTTTCCTGAATTCTTAGACATTTTGTGTGTGTTTTTCTTTTCTTTTTTTTACCCAAGCTTCTGTAGCAAATCTCCCTTGTTCAGGTCTGTAGGTAATGGTTCTAGGAAGCTGCAAATTTCTGAGAAATGATGCTGAAAGTGGGGAAAGTTATCATGCACATAGACGTATTTCAGCTTACAATG
Organism: Fregata magnificens; assembly: GCA_013389945.1. NCBI lineage: Eukaryota > Metazoa > Chordata > Aves > Suliformes > Fregatidae > Fregata > Fregata magnificens. The sequence continues at coordinate 59,832 of WAAD01031531.1, forward strand.
TAAATGGAAATTAAATTCTGGGTAATTATAGTTAGCAAACTGATAGTGACAACCGCTGTTCCCATGCTATATATGAAAATAGCATCCTATCTTTCAAGCAGTAGTTGCTTTAATTATTTTAGTATCTCAAATTTTCAGAGATTATAATTCTTTACAATTATTTGTACAAAAGTATCAATCTTAATGCTTAGGGAGCCCAGTATTCTTGAAGTCAAAATGGTAAAATTTTGGGTATGTGCTTGGCTATTGTAGGTCTGTTTAACCTAATGATTTTAGTGAAATCATGTTGGTTTATCTGTTAAGTTTCTCTAGTTTTTAACTTCTAATAATTGGTGGGGTGTTTTTCTGTTGAGGGCCAGTATTTCTTCACATAATTTTTTTTGCAGTATAACAATTGTCCATGGGACATAATGGAACAATTTCAGTAATACCAATACTGGCAATAATACCAGTAATACCAATACCAACAAAAGTTTTTGTAAAATCAGTTGTTACCACAACACTGTCAAAGCATGCTCGTGTCTAAAAGAAAATCAATACTGAAAAGGGCTGCAGGCTGCTGGCAAGGTGTCTGCATTCATTTTGGCAATATAACCAAGCTTATCTTTTTCACGAGTAGTGCTGCTCCAAGGAAAGAATTAGGAGGGCTTGGTGGGATGAGTAATTCTGTCCCCTCCGTAGATGTAGTAGCTTTAAAGGAATATTAGTAGCTGCAATTTTACATCAGCCTGAACAGAATGAAGTCAGCATGGCTGAGGTCCAATTTTTCCCTTGCTGCGTTTGTGCCATCGCTGATGCTCATCTGACCTTGCAGCGTATCTCTGCAGGGAGCTGAGCCAGGGCAAAACTTCTGCCAGGAGGAGCTGAATAGATGCTGAGCAGCTTTACATTTAGGTGGTCGGTTTTGTCTAAGGATACTTATATGTATTCCTTCCCACCCCCAAGGGGTGGGGGAAAATGTCATTTTCATGCTATTTTGGAATGGTGTCAAGAATTTCCTTTGCTTCTTAGACTATCACTATCACTTTTTCAGATTTGCTTTAAATGCTCCATAATTCATGAGATTCACTCTTGCCTCTGAGTCTTGTTCCTTCTAAAACAAGGTAGCAGCTCCAAAAAACATTCTCTATGGCATTTGTTAACCGTTTCAGAGCAGCAGCCATGGCCTGTGTGACAGCTGGGAGAAAACCCTGAGGTTTTTCTCTAAGTTAAGCTTTCACGACATGGGTCTGGTTGATTTACAGAGGTTGAAGGAACGAGTGTCTTTGAGGTGGAAGGAACATAAACAAAGGGAGAGGTAGATCCCGAATTTTGCAAAATGAATTTTACAGAAACGCTTGTGCTAAGGCATGTTTTGTGAGTTAGGCCAAGCCTACTTCAGAAAACGTGCAAAAGCAGACTTTTTACCGACGGACCCTAATTTTGAGAGACATCGTTTATGTTGCCGTTAAAAAAAAAAAGCTTATGTCAAGTCCCCAAATATGAGAACTATTTTTTTTCCCCGCTATATGTTACTTTAATTACAGTTGTGCTTTTGCTGCTGATGTAGAGATGTCATAACAAAAAACTAACGGACCTACTAGGCTGCCACGGGGCTCTGGGAGGCAGTTTGGGTGCTGAGGTGGCTGCTGCTGGGCTGGACGAGCAGAGTCTGTCCAGGTCCTTCACGTGGTCCAAGACCTCTCGCACTCCTTTTGGCATCCCAGTGCTCATGGCTTGCTGGTCCTCTCCCGCAACACACGACTGCATTGATCTCTCTTCTTTCATCTTTTCTAAATGTAAAAAGGAAATAAATTAGCCTTGACTCCTAAGCATAAGTTACATTACGAGGTAAAATTCCTGGAATAAATTACCTAAGTGTTAATTTTTTTCCCTTTTGCTTTATAAGAACGCACTTTTCAGAGTAGTTTGCTGTGCAAACGTTGCAGGCGTTGTAAGTCGCCACATGTCGTAAAGCTGCAACTTCCCATTATGAAGCAGTAAGTAAAGTGCTTCACTTAATGTTTATCCAGTTACATCAGATTTCTGACACCCTAATCCCTGTTGAGTAGGACCTTATTCTGTGAGCGGCCTCATTGATTTGTCCCACTAAACCAGTGACAGAATTATGTTTAATGTTTTATGCGTGATTTTGTAGGTGATTTGTGATACCACTTGCTTTCAAAGTGCTGTCTGTCTGCTGAACGGTTGCTATGTATCTCTGGAGGGGAAAAAAAAATATGCAAATTTGCATTGATAAAAGCAAGAGTGAAGGTTCTCGTTTCTTCTCTCCTTTTCATCTCCACAAGCCTGTACGCATCCTTCTGTCCACCCAGAAAAAGAAACCATTTCATGACTTCCAGTATGGTCAGGCAATGTGCCATATCTCATTCTCTTGTTCATTTTTGAAATTTTGATACTTTTTCTAGCCCCCACCCCCCCCTTCCCCCTTCTATTACCAGCAAGCCATGGGTAGGTAAGCATGTGTTGACTTTGGGTTTCTTCCCTGGAGGATGCTTGAGCTTGTTCTAGTTACTTCCCTCTTTTGAAATAATCTTGCATGCACCCTTACATAGCTATAATGGGCACACTTCTTATAGGTGAAAAAGATTGTGGTTAAAACCATTTAGACTTTATCAAAAACGTACATTCTTTTTGTGTGTTTCTGTGTAGGTACACCGGAATTTATGGCCCCGGAAATGTATGAGGAACACTACGATGAATCTGTGGATGTCTATGCTTTTGGAATGTGCATGTTGGAAATGGCTACCTCAGAATACCCTTACTCAGAATGCCAGAATGCTGCTCAAATTTACCGGAAAGTAACCTGTGTGAGTAAATGTCCTTAACTTGCGTTGTAATTTAAAGGTTTAAAAACATATTCTGATGAGGTGTCAGTACTGTCGAACGTGTAGTGTGTTGTAGAAGTTGAGGTATCTGAGCTCTGGGCTACGCAAACCTGTTGCAGGTTTATTTGTAAGCTTCCAATTCCACAGTTGGATTGTGTTTGACTGTACTGCAGCTGCATAAAATATTCTCAGTAATCTTTGTTGCTGATTTTGTCTCCATCAGCCAAAAATACATAAAACTTGGGAAGAATGAGCAGGGAAAAATCTTTGCTCTAGTCTTGCCTCCTAAATGGGGACTTTTCAGACTTGATCAAGTTTCCCACAAAACTAAAAGGACTAACTTTTAGGTTACAGCCTAAATACTTTTTTTATGGTGGAGGATGTTTGATTCAGATTTCCAGCACAGATTCTCTCTGTTTATGTGTAACGAATTACCTGAAGATATAGAAGGGAAAAGATAGCAATGTTTAGTTTTGGAGTCAGCCAGAGGAGCTTTATATCTGCATTTTGGAACTCCACAAGGTCTGGTAATCTCCATACAGGAAGCGTGGAAATGGGTTTGCTGCATTTTCAGGTGAGGTTAGGCTGGAGAAGTCAATCTAAAATAATCTGTACACTGAATAAAATACCCTCTCCAACGTTCTCACCCCCAGATGATAAATGTATTTGTCTATATGAGCTGTACTGTGAATGCCTGAAAAAACTCCTGAGTCTGTAAGATGCTGTCAGATTGCAAATCACTGACTACAGAGAAAAGAGACTTGCCAAAGGCTTTGGCAGCTGTGGTCATATTCTGTTCTACTTGGTTAGGTAAAACCAAGAGTTACAGGAGGTTTTTTTCAGGGTAGATTATGTTAAGCAGACTGGTTTGTCAAAGATTTTCCCAGATACATTGAGCGGATCCATCTCAGTCTCCAAAAGTGTGGTCCCAAAATTAGTTTGCATTCCTCTTATCCAACTGGTTGTTATGAGCAAAAATCTTCCCAAATGAAACTTAGTAATAACTGGTTGATTTTGAAAGGTGCTTGAGACCACTTGCCTTCTCCAAGAGGTTTGGTGAATCAGGCCAGTACAAATATGGTTCTGTGAAATCCTGCAGTCAGTAAGCACTGCTTGAGGTCAAAATTGCATTTTCTGATTTGCTGTATGCTAATCTCTCACACTGGATATAGAGATGGTTTCATCAGATACCCAAACACTCGCATATGCCAGATGATGGGTTTATGTGCAATTTAATTTTTATAGATATAGTTTGTATTGTTCAACATCTGTCTTTTCCCACCACTGAAGACTAGGATGCCAGGAAGTTGGTGCTGTTATTGAGTGCTGTGCTAACCAGCTGTGATGATGCTAACCTGGTGAGAGAGGGAGGATGCAAATGATTTGGGAGTCTGTGTTTAAAAGTTGAAGTCAGTATCACAAGACACAGGAGGATGTCTGTGCTGGAAATGAGAGAGATGCCGGATGGGATCCACCCGAGAGTGCTGAGGGAGCTGGTGGAGGAGCTTGCCAAGCCACTCTCCATCATTTATCAGCAGTCCTGGTCAACAGGGGAGGTCCCAGATGACTGGAGGCTTGCCAATGTGACGGCCATCTACAGGAAGGTCCGGAAGGAGGATCCGGGGAACTACAGGCCAATCAGCCTGACCTCAGTGCTGGGGAAGATTATGGAGCAGCTCATCTTGAGCGAGCTCACCAGGCAGGTGCAAGACAACCAGGGGATCAGGCCCAGCCAGCATGGGTTCATGAAAGGCAGGTCCTGCCTGACCAACCTGATCTCCTTCTATGACCGGGTGACCTGCCTAATGGATGAGGGCAAGGCTGTGGATGTTGTCTACCTGGACTTTAGTAAGGCCTTCAACACTGTCTCCCATGGCATTGTCCTGGAGAAGCTGGCAGCTCATGGCTTAGACAGGTGTACTCTTCGCTGGGTAAAAAACTGGCTGGATGGCTGAGCCCAGACAGTGGTGGTGAACGGAGTTAAAACCAGTTGGTGGCCGGTCACGAGCGGTGTTCCCCAGGGCTCAGTTCTGGGGCCAGTCTTGTTTAACACCTTTATCAATGATCTGGATGAGGGGATTGAGTGCACCCTCAGCAAGTTTGCAGATGACACCAAGCTGGGTGGGAGTGTCGATCTGCTCGAGGGAAGGAAGGCCCTGCAGAGGGATCTGGATAGGCTGGATCGATGGGCCGAGGCCAACTGTATGAGGTTTAACAAGGCCAAGTGCCGGGTCCTGCACTTTGGTCACAACAACCCCATGCAACGCTACAGGCTTGGGGAAGAGTGGCTGGAGAGCTGCCCGGCGGAAAAGGACCTGGGGGTGCTGGTCGACAGCCGGCTGAACATGAGCCGGCAGTGTGCCCAGGTGGCCAAGAAGGCCAACGGCATCCTGGCTTGTATCAGGAATAGTGTGACCAGCAGGAGTAGGGAAGTGATCGTGCCCCTGTACTCGGCACTGGTGAGGCCGCACCTCGAGTACTGTGTTCAGTTTTGGGCCCCTCAGTACAAGAAGGACACTGAGGTGCTGGAGCGTGTCCAGAGAAGGGCAACGAGGCTGGTGAAGGGTCTAGAGAACAAGTCTTATGAGGAGCGGCTGAGGGAACTGGGGTTGTTTAGCCTGGAGAAGAGGAGGCTTAGAGGAGACCTTATTGCTCTCTACAACTACCTGAAAGGAGGTTGTAGTGAAGCGGGTGTTGGACTCTTCTCCCAAGAAACTAGTGATAGGACAAGAGGAAATGGCCTCAAGTTGCGGCAGGGGAGGTTTAGACTGGACATCAGGAAGAATTTCTTTACCAAAAGAGTGGTTAGGCATTGGAACAGGCTGCCCAGAGAGGTGGTGGAGTTGTCATCCCTGGAGGTGTTCAAAAAAGGTGTAGACGTGGCACTCCAGGGCCTAGTTTAGGAGTCATGGTGGTGTTAGTTGATGGTTGGACTTGATGATCTTAGAGGTCTTTTCCAACCTTAATGATTCTACGATTCTATGACTTTCTGAAAGCAGTAGGACACAACTGAAGAGGGGAAGCAGCTTTATCCCATTTTTGTGTAAACTGTTGCAAGCTGACATTTGTAGCTTGGTAAAGCTGAATCTTTTCTGATGGACTGCCACCCTGATTTCTGGTAGTTTCGCTCTTCTTAGTGCTGCTTTCAACCCATAGCTACTCAGAAATAATTGAAATAAAAAAAAGGCATCAGAAGCTGCTCAGCAGTGCAGTTAGCTGCATCGCTATGGCTGGAGCAGCTCCCTATGGTGCTGTAGGGAAGGGAGTATGTACAGAGATAGGTCTGCTGTTTACTGACTGCAGGCCGTTGTGTTCTGCACCATGGGCTGGCTGGAAATGCATGCTACATCTTCTCAAAGAAGTGAAATAGGTTTGGCTCAGTGGAGTTGCTTGCCTGAATCCTTATGAGGATGGCTGCTTGTTCCACATCTTTATTCCATGGTGCTTTATCACATTGTTATTCCACTCACTCCTCCCCTACAAGGAAAAGTTTATTTCAGTTGGCACAATGGCTTGTTGGCTTCATTTAGGTATGTAGTCCCTCGGATGTGCTCTAAATGCCATCTTTGTAGGTAGCTTAGGACATATCTCCTTGGACTCTAAAGCTTCACATAGTGACAACTGGAGTCTCTTCTAATTTTAGGCTCTGGGGTGTAGTCTCCTGAATGTGATATTGGTCTTGTAACCCTAGGTACTGAATGCCTTGCATGAGAAATGTCAGGTGTGTTACCTGCTGCCTTGGACAGGCGTTGCGTGAGCAGTGTGCCTCATTTGTTTGTGGAGCTGCCATCATGGTTAGCTGATGTTAAGGTGACCTGGGTATGTGTGTATGCATTTAGAGCCACAAATAATATAGATGTCTTCCCTTGCTCCACATATCCAGAGAAACTCTGTATACAACTTAGCCATCTGGAATATTGGTAATTAAGACTTCGTAAGACTCCTAAGCCTCATTTATCAAAGCAATGTCCAAGATGGCAAAGAGTAATGATTAATCAGAGGATTCCTAATTAGATGTTATATTTCAATTTGCAGACTTAAGTAGTCATTTTTTTAAACACTGATGAAAGCCTGAGCCAACTAATTTTCTGTGGCAATAACCTTTACATAGCTGAGGATTGTATGGTAAATTATAACTTTGTAAAACTGGTCTTACACCAGCAACTTTAGAAAGAAAATAATGCTTATCATGAAGAACAAGTAATGGTGGAGAAGCTGTTGAAAGGTCACTTTATTACTTGTAAGGGGCATTTTTGAAACAACTGTCTAGCAGGGAATGCTGAGGCGGAAAGCATCAGGTACAGACACGGAGGATGTGTTTACTGCTGTTTTCAGCTGAACTCGGGGCAGTAGCAGTGGGAACAAAGGCACCAGGATCCCTTAGATGGAAAAATTGGCGTTACTGTTGTTCAAAGGAAAGGGTTAACCACCTCCCTGTGGAGAGGGAAAAAGCCCTGTCAAATGCCATGAGCTGCATGAACTGTCAGACGTGGAGGAGGAGCAGGGGGTGGACCTCTTGGTGAGGGTGCAAGAGGAGCGGTGGGCACCGTGGGGGAGATCCCTGGTCCCAGAAGGAACCTCTCTGGTGGCTCAACAGCTTCTCTAGAGGAGCTGCGTCTGCAGAAGAGCTGGCGACAGCAAGGGACACCGCTTCGATCCACGTGAGTCACTCAGCTGTGCTGCGCAGTCTGAGGAAAGATGCTGCTGCTGTTGAGGTGTAGGTGTTTAGGGTGTGGGGTCCCTCCGCCTTGTCCCCCCCTTACAGTGGGGTCTGCCCCATTAGCTGGGGCTTTGATGACTTACAGACGAAAAAACTTTAAAATCACTTTCATGAAGAGTTAGGGTTGGTCACACAGCAGCTATTGCTAGCGTTTGATTTTACTAGACTGAAATTTAGTATCGAAATGGAGCGTAGACTAAACCCAAGAGGCTGAATTACACTGTTTTCTTCCCTGTGTGAGATGAGGTTTGGGCTCTCACTAGAGCAGAAGGTGGCCCTGACCTTCTCAGATGGAGGGGATCAATGGTGCAGGGCTCCTGAATGCTGCCACATATTTCAGCTTGTCAGTGAGAAATTTAATTAATTTTTGATGAAACTGGTTTTCTGCACCAGAAAGGTAAACACTATTTTTAGTCTTTTAAATTGAGGGTCAATGTAATGTAAAAATGTGATTGCTGTGTAGTTTCCTGATGCTTTTATTTTAAAAATATAAAATAAAATAACTGACTTCTCCTGCCTTGGGCTCAGCATCGTGGTGGCAACCACTGGAGGTGCTAATAGCATCTAAAGGGGTTGGAATTGCTTGCAAGTGAAGGTACAATAACCACCTTATTCTTTAGACTGCCTCTAACCTTACTTTGGATTATGCTGGGATGCACATTCCCTCTGCTGCCCAGCACAGTCAGTGTATTACTTTGGTTTTGCCATTATAACATCTTTTTCAATAGTTTCTACTCTGTGTCCTAACACTCTATCGAACTCTTGCCTGCTAATAGGACATTAAGATACATCTGAAGTCATAGCTGTTCAAGTTACGTGCATTGGTAGTCCTTATTAATATAGAAAATAGAAACATTACCTTTCTGAGACATTACTATTTTGTTATGCATGTCTGCAGTGTAAGATTATTATACTTATTTATTTCAGTGACCTTTTCTAACTGACCATATTCTCATGGCTTAATTGCTGCTTTAGTTTTCCACTCTTGTTTTTACATATGCGTAACTGTATGTATATAATAGTCAAGGATAAAGTGGCAGTTATTTCCCAAGCCATTTCCCAAATGTACAGGGGGGGTCATTTCTTTGCCAGATTAGACATACTTGTTACAACTTGTCACCTCTCTCTCTGCACTTTCAGCCTGAATTCTGGAGTGTAAACATAAAAAAAGTGGATATGTAACAAATAGAAAATACATATTTTTCAAGCAACAGGTCCAAGCCACATTTACTGTAGTTAACTTTGAAGTGATTTCCTGGTCAGCATATTTGCAGTGACTTTCATTCTGATGCCATAATCTCATTTTTCATGCATAACTTGATGGTTTTTCTTAGTCAGATTTTTTGTATTTAATCATTCTGCCAACTGATTTTGATGTAGACAATAGGCATATTAAGTGGCAAAACATCAGAGTCCGTGACCTTCCCATGCAGTTCCAATCCAATGTTTTCTTACTGATGCACTGCAGAATGCACAGCAGACCAGCTGTATCTGCCGGGGGTTCATGTCGACCTCATTGGATTTAGCAGCACAAACCTGTGCTTTAAAACAACCCACATGTTTATAGTGTTCAGTTTTGCATTTTAAGTTTTCATATTGTTTCTTTTTTATAAATGTATTGAATGTTTTCTCAGCATTTGCGGACTATGTTCTATATTGCTCATACAGATAGAATAAATGCTATAGCTGTAGCACTACAACAACAGACAATGTTATGAATGTCATTGCATTGACTTTTTGTGTGTTTCAGATATCATCTTAGATCTGCAGATAATCTTAGATTAGCATTAGGATTTAGTACCATTTTGGAGTGAAATAGAGATGAGTTTATAATTGCATACAGTGATCTTACTGCTGAATGTCATGGAACAAAATCCTGACAAAACTGAGAACTTCTTCTCCACTTTATTGACTTCAGAGAGTGTGTGGTAGGGTAGAATTTCAGTTGGAAACATAGTTTCAGCTTTTTTGGAAGAAGAGGTTTTTTCCTTTTCTAGGAACTACATGAGTCTAGAGACTACCTTCAGGTAGAAGGTGGAGTTTTAGTCCAAAGTAGACTATATCTAGACTAGGAGGGCACCTCCTAAGTGAAAGAGAAGCCTTTAGAAAAATTACTGGCTGACATGGGTCAGATTAACGTTGACTTGTCTGGCATATGCTGTGCATCTTAAAGCATTATGTGTTACTCTTTCAAAAGTGTGCTCTGCTGATGGAAAAATGACAAGCGGCTACTTTTAGACCTCTGAAAAATAAGCTTCACGTTTTTGCCCCCAACATAAATGTTAAAATTTTAATGTCCTATACGTGCCTGACTGTAGACTGAAATAACATATACTACAGTGCAGTGTATTTCAAATCTAATCACTTCAGAAAGGTGAGGAGACTAAGTCGTGGTGAGGGTTTCAAAGTAAACCATCCTGCGTGAGAAAGAGAAATTATCAAAAGGGAGATTATTTGATCTTCTCTCATTTTGCTCTTGGATTTTTTATACATATATATGTGTGTGTGTATATATATATATATATATAAAAAGCATTTAAAGAATTTGTATGAAAAAATCCCTATGCATCTTACATCAACCAGTTAGCCCTGCATTTCAGGTGCAGTGGTGTTGAATTTACTTTTGTTTACAAGACAGCTGTACAGTTTTCAAACTGTCATGGATAATTCCTTAGGTAATATACTTTGAATTTTGGTGCCATGTTTCCTTGGGAATCCTCAGGAAAGACAGATGGCTTTTGTATAAATGAATGAGATGACTCCTTTTATTGCAAATAGAAACCTGTGTTTTGCATAAACCCCCTTCACTGTCGGGAGGCTCGTAAGCATCAGGGCACAGTGCTGTAGGGAGGGTTTGCAGCATTACAATGAGATGGCCTGGGAGATTTTAATGAAGAATCATAGAACCATTAAGGTTGGAAGAGACCTCTAAGATCATCAAGTCCAACCATCAACTAACACCACCATGACTCCTAAACTAGGCCCTGGAGTGCCACGTCTACACCTTTTTTGAACACCTCCAGGGATGACAACTCCACCACCTCTCTGGGGAGCCTGTTCCAATGCCTAACCACTCTTTTGGTAAAGAAATTCTTCCTGATGTCCAATCTAAACCTCCCCTGATGCAACTTGAGGCCATTTCCTCTCGTCCTATCACTAGTTTCTTGGGAGAAGAGTCCAACACCCGCTTCACTACAACCTCCTTTCAGGTAGTTGTAGAGAGCAATAAGGTCTCCTCTAAGCCTCCTCTTCTCCAGGCTAAACAACCCCAGTTCCCTCAGCCGCTCCTCATAAGACTTGTTCTCTAGACCCTTCACCAGCTTCGTTGCCCTTCTCTGGACACACTCCAGCAAATCAATGTCCTTGTAGTGAGGGGCCCAAAACTGTACACAGTATTCGAGGTGCGGCCTCACCAGTGCCGAGTACAGGGGCATGATCACTTCCCTACTCCTGCTGGTCACACTATTCCTGATACAAGCCAGGATGCCGTTGGCCTTCTTGGCCACCTGGGCACACTGCCGGCTCATGTTCAGCCGGCTGTCGACCAGCACCCCCAGGTCCTTTTCCGCCGGGCAGCTCTCCAGCCACTCTTCCCCAAGCCTGTAGCGTTGCATGGGGTTGTTGTGACCAAAGTGCAGGACCCGGCACTTGGCCTTGTTGAACCTCATACAGTTGGCCTCGGCCCATCGATCCAGCCTATCCAGATCCCTCTGCAGGGCCTTCCTTCCCTCAAGCAGTTCGACACTCCCGCCCAGCTTGGTATCATCTGCAAACTTGCTGAGGGTGCACTCAATCCCCTCATCCAGATCATTGATGAAGACATTGAACAAAACCGGCCCCAGAACTGAGCCCTGGGGAATACCGCTCGTGACTGGCCGCCAACTGGATTTCACTCCGTTCACCACCACTCTCTGGGCTCAGGCATCCAGCCAGTTTTTTACCCAGTAAAGAGTATACACCTGTCCAAGCCATGAGCTGCCAACTTCTCCAGGAGAATGCTGTGGGAGACAGTGTTGAAGGCCTTACTAAAGTCCAGGTAGACAACATCCACAGCCTTGCCCTCATCTACTAGGCGGGTCACCCGGTCATAGAAGGAGATCAGGTAAGAATAAGGAGCAAAAGCATACTATACCATATGGGCACTGAGAAAATGCTTTGGCAAAGCAGTTCTGTTCAGTACTTCACTGGGCATATTTTGTCCTTGTTTTAGTCATCTATTCATAGCTTAGCTGTTCAGTAGGTTAATAAAATAGATGTTTGGAGGGGAGTCAGTGTGCCTTCAAAAGATGTTGAAAGTAGAATGGTGTTTGGAGGAGTTGCTATTTTTTTTTTGTGGAAGCAATTTCTAGGGTCAAAAAATATAGGGGTCAGTCATCAGGGATCTGTCAAAAGGACCATTTTCAGGCAAACCTGATTTCTAGATGCCCAGTATGCCCTGCCCTGCTCCATCCCAGTCATGTCAGAGTTCCACTCAAACCATGTAAATGAAGATTGTTCGTGAATTCTGGAAAAGAAAATTAAATCAAGAAATACTGTGATATGCCTTATGCTATTTGTGTGTCTCATGTTTAGTTTGTGTTAAGATACCTATGAAGCGCTCTGCAATTATAAAAAGCAATTGGCAATTGGTTCCCTTGAGTGTGTAGATATGTGAGCAATATATTCTTCTAGGTAGCTGAAAGCTCTTTGGGTAGTATGATGAAAGTTGCCTCTACTGCTTTGGGGGTTTTTTGGTGTTTTTGGATTTGTTTGGGGTTTTTTCCAGTTAAATTGATCCCGATGCACGTTTGTGGGATATTTTTCAGTAAACATTAAGCTATAGCAGATGATAATCTTTATTACCTATTCTTCCTGATAAGTGTCACTAAGATGGAAATCAGTGGTTTCCTATAGCAAACTGGAGTGTTCGAAAGTGTGGAGATTTGTCCTATTGCTTTCCCTTTGTGAATTACCAAAGATTTCTTCAAACTCCTTCCCATCTGAGAACACGAACCATAGAATGGTTTTTTTGGATCTCAGCAGCTCTCTGCCTAGGCAAAACTGGGAAGCTGAGTCTTTGTATGACTATTCCATCTTTTTTTTTTCCCCGAAATTTATGAATTACATATTTAACTCTGGAGTTTTAAGACAAAAAGGGAGTGGCTGACCTGAAATGATAAATAAATCCAAGTTTAAAGTCTAATCTGAGGCTTGAATGGCAACAGAATGTTAATAAAAAGATAAAAGTACAATCTGATGCTGGAATATTCAGAAATTCTCGGAGAGGTGCCAGCCCTTGCTGAAATCCACCCATAAAATTTATTCAAGACTAAATTCAGCAAAGTGCTTGCAGAAACTTTCTGAAATACGTATTTGCTTTTTTTATCCGAGGCAGCATCATGTAAGCCAAAAGTCCACTGTTCAGGACTTGAGGCCTCCTTATCTGCCACTGCATCATCCATTATTGACTGTTCTTCCAGGGTGAAACTTTAAAAGGATTTGAATGGAGTTAAATGTCCAAATCCCATTCAGTTATGTGCTTAATCAGATTCTGGGTTTTTTGGATAAAGGAAATCATGTTTCCTTTTTATTCTACTTATTGACTTCATTGAAAATACTTGGGTCCTTAAGTAATAGGGTCTAACTGCAGAATCTGTTCCCCAATTAATTTTGTCAAATTTTCATCCATATGGATTGTGTTTCAGTAGGTAGAGATGTTACATGTTTTTAAAACAGAATCCACTTTTTTGTGATTTAAGCTGAACATCACAAATAAAAAGGATAACTTCTTGTGTTGCCACTTTTAATCTGTAGCTGAGTATATACATGAAAAGTATTCACAGGAAATCTTCTGTTGAACTGAATTGGAATGAGTTACCAGCATTACAAATATTGAGTATCTGTTAGTTGTTCCTATGTCATTTGACAAGGAGAGCGATAGGGTCGCCTCAATGGAAATGATGGCCATTCCTAATGGAGCATCCCTTCCTCCCTGTCTGCAACTTGGCATGAGAAGAAATTGTCAGCCTGGGCTTTGAAAATGCACAGCTGCATGTATGTGTTAACTGCCCAGGTGTTCCCAGTAATTATTTTTTAATATATTTTAATAATTTATGCAGAAAGATGACATATATAAACTGTTATTTAGCCTGAGAACTTGCATACTACTTCTCCTACAGTCTCCCTTTACGTTGGTAAGATATATGTTATTTTAATTAAGAGGCTATATACCCTGAGGAGGATCATGCTGAGTTAAGATCTTGGTCCTGAAATATTAGACAGTAGGGAGAGATGATCTATGACTGCCCTAGAAGTGTGTGTGTGCTTCTCTTAAATCCTCTCCATCTTAAAACAACCCCACCTGACCTGAAAGAAATGCAAACTATTCCTGTTGCACCTACGTTGAGCCAAAGCTCCCTATGTGGAGAAGCAGGTTCTGCTTCTCTAAGTTTTCTTCTGCAATGAACAGTTGGGCTTTCTCCTTGAAAGGCCATGCTCATAAGTTAGCTGTTCCAAATCTAGAACTGAACAATATTCCCAGCAAAAATGTTCACATTTGACAGAGACTTTTCTTGATTTATAGGTTGATTTATAGGTTACGCCTGCTTTGCCATTCATTCCCGATGAGATTCTAACAATGTGCTGGGGAAATGCAAGAGCAGCACAGAGCTGTTGGGCATATTCTACTGCTACCCTGCTTGGTTTTGGGGTTGGTTTGAGTTTTTTTGGGGGGTGGGGGAGTGCGCAGGAGTGTCAGAGCATTGGGGACACAGAAAAGCAAAAGATTTGTGGGAAACAGGAATATGGAATATTCCAAGGTATTTTTGACTCATTCTTGAAACTGGCTATCTGAAGAAAAACATGATTATTTGTCTTTATTCATTAGTGTTTTGAGAGTTAAGGCAAAAAACATAAAAGGAATAATTTCAGAAAAGAGTTATTTTGAACATTTAAAATTGGCTGTTTCTTGAATATTGACTTCAGAGTCCACAGGATATAAAGGAAAGGTTTGCAAAAGTTAGTAAAGAAAAGGGGACATTTGCCCTGTGTATGACTGAGTTCATGTACAAACTAGTGTACTTATTTTTAAAGTGCAATGGTACTTAGAAATATGGTAGCCCTAAATCTTCAATTCAATTTTGCATTGAGATTAACAACTTTGAAGTATTAGTTACTCCAAGGGTTGAATTGACTGTAAAATGTAGGAACAATGTCCTTAATTGAGATATAATGTAATTCTTTTTCAGACTAAATTGTGTTTCTCTATCCTTTTAGGGTATAAAGCCAGCAAGCTTTGAGAAAGTTACTGATCCTGAAATTAAGGAGATAATTGGAGAGTGCATTTGCAAAAATAAAGAAGAAAGGTTTGTTTCAAGTGATCAAGTTTTGTATTAAATGACGTGTATGCAGGGATTTCAAAGCTGTCTGTGGATTTTTGTTCTGGCCTCTGGGTCTCCCCTGTGCAGGAGAAAATGCAGAATGGAAATACAAATATAAATGATTGCCTGCTTTCCTGCCATATAATGTCAGGATAATTGAATAAATGCCATCAAGTCTCTCAACCTCTCAGCTTCAAAGAATAAGGTCAGAAAGCATTATTGTGGACATGTGAGCTAGCATATTCTAGAACATTGTGGCATAACTGTCTGAAAATCTAACTCAGGAGGTTCTGCATTGGAGCATCAAGTGTGGTGGAGGTCGACCACTAATGCAACATGGTAGATTCATCACAAGCTGTTATAGCAGATTCCACTTACTCATTAGCCTTTGTATATGGAGACAAATTGTGCCTTGCTCCCAGCTTTGGTTTTAAAACCTAATCTTCTTATACTGGCCTCTCCTAGATGGGTGTGTCTACTGTTCAGTATTTCATAACTTTCACAAATACAGTTTTTAGGGATCTCAACTGACTACCTAGAGGGAACCTCTTTTTTAGTATTCTTTAAGCTCAGATACCCAAGAAAAGTTGCGTAAAGCTATAATCTGCATTTCTGTACATGCTTATGGAGTATGAATATTGCTGAAGCTTTGTAAAATAGGAAACATCATTTTTTCAGCAGTCCTCAGTAACACTGGAAATACTATGTCTTTTTGCTAAGAACACAAAATTGTTATGGATGAACACCAAACATACTGTAAATGTTTTTGCCTTTAACAGCAGTTTCTTGTCACAAACCTCTTTGAAATTGCTTAAGACTTGCAGTATTTGAATATTCTTTATATCCATTACAGATATGAAATTAAAGATTTATTAAGCCATGCCTTTTTTGCTGAAGATACTGGGGTAAGAGTGGAACTTGCAGAAGAAGACCATGGTAGGAAATCATCTATTGCCTTAAGACTCTGGGTAGAAGATCCTAAGAAACTGAAAGGAAAACCCAAAGATAATGGAGCCATTGAGTTTACTTTTGATCTGGAGAAGGAAACTCCTGATGATGTTGCACAAGAAATGGTAAAATAAACTTCTAACAAAAATGTATATATTTAAAGTAGTGCATAAATCTCAAAGGACAGCAGGAACAAGTCTGGTAAAGTAACTTCCGCTTAAACCATTCCAGGTGTCTAGTTTAAGCAGTTTGCATTGGTTTTAGAACGAATGCTGCAAGAAAGGGGTAAACAGGGAAGAACTAATAACTGAAAAATACTGTTTACCAAGTATGAAAACAGATCCATGAAATGGCATTTCAAATACCTTAGGGACCATAGAGGTCTCTTCTACTTTTATATTTTGAAAACTCTTTTGCCAATTTCTGTTAGCTGTTGAATGTCTTTTTGTTTGGAATCTGTTTAGTTTCAGACAGCAGGTTGAAATAAATCAGAAGAGTTCAAAAGCTCAATCACAAAATATTCTGCACTGAATATTCTGAATTCTGAAATTCTGAACTTCAAAACACTTCTTCCTATCTTTTCTGTCAGTGTTACTTAGGAGGAATGTAGATGAGGAAAGTCTGTGGTCAGCCACTCTATCACCAAACATAAATGGGAAACTAGATTCAAGCCCACTGCATAGAGTTAGGAATAAGCTTTGGATTTTTTAACAGAAGTTTAACTTGGTGAATTTCTGTATCTTCATAACTTGTGGGGTTTTGTTAGAAAAGCTATTTTGTGTTCCAGTTTCACTATGTAGTCCTTGAACTCATATTTTAATGATGTCTTTACTGTAGTTGTTTAGGTTTTCTAATGTCAGGGAGGCATAGAATCAGTAAGCACTAAGTCAAGCGTCTGAATTTTCTTGTGCTTGCAGAAATGTTCCTATTATAATCTAAATCCCAAGGGATCCCATTTAATGATGTTGTCATCACCACTCCTGTTCTGCTTAGGAGGCACTCATTTTGGTAATGTTGCCTTACTATGCTTGGACTCATCATCACGTACTCCAAATTTAGTGGGAGAAATTCAGGCTCCTCTGTCATCTTGTTGTTAGTTTGCAGTAGGTCCAATATTTTTTGAGCAATGTATTGTTACAGAACTCACTTCATTTAAAAGTTTCTCTGGTACAGTTACTTGCTGTTATATTTTGCATTTAAAAATTTATGGAGATATTTGGAATTTTGAAGTTCTGTAGGTTACTTGGCCCATAGTTGTGATACTTTGTTTTGAAGAGGAAATAATTCTTGTAAAAAGGATATTTAAAAGGATTAGTCCCATACTACTGTGATACTATACCCTTTCCCAAATAATTTTAAAACCTGTGTTTTACTATTACATTAACAGTTACCTAAGTGATGGCATATGAAATGCTTTCAAAGTTGAGGCTGTTGGGGGGGTGGGCAAAGGAGGACATTTATTCCTATGTCTTTTTCTAGCCCTTATGTATTGTGGAACACCAAAGCCATGTGCTTTCGTCAATTTGTGTTGCTTTGTGCTGTGGAAGAGAAGAAAGCAGGAGAGCTTTTGAGTACGGGGAATTAGTTATTATTGATGGGTTTTCAGTAGTCAGGCGTTCCAGCCTGTCCAAACAACGTGGGCAAAAGGAACTTGAAACGTTCTGGTGGGTTTGCAACCTCAAGTTACCTTTCACAACCAGTGGGTACTGTAAAATACATGTCTTCATTAAACTTTAACCATTCTCTATATAGAGATGTAGGAA
Source organism: Fregata magnificens (assembly GCA_013389945.1). Classification (NCBI taxonomy): domain Eukaryota; kingdom Metazoa; phylum Chordata; class Aves; order Suliformes; family Fregatidae; genus Fregata; species Fregata magnificens. Next base: position 77,449 of record WAAD01031531.1, read on the forward strand.
TTAGAATTGTTTAAAAAAAATTGTTAATGTGGCAGGTTTTCAGTGCCTTCCTGTTAAGCTTTGTCATGAAGAATCTACTGGGCACGTTAGTTAATGCGATATGAGGTTCTCTGGACCTGTGTGGTTCTTCTCTCGAGTAACTCCCTTCTGTTGTTAGCATTTGCTGCATCATCGGTTCAGGAATGTCAGTGAGGTCTGAGGTCATAGGCAGTGGAAAATACCCACATCCATCCGCAGCTATATTTTAAGCTGCTTTGCACCTATTCATTTTAAACAGTGAAAATCTAAGCTGTAAAACTGTCTCGTGTTTGGGCAAGAGCAAAGAAGGAAAACCTTTAGATTTCCTCCATGTATACAAGTGCTTCCAAATCTGTAGAATATGCATGTTAAGAATGTAGGGAGAGCAGACAAATCTCTGGTAGGTCATTGTTAAACTAAAATTGATACCCTATGCTGTAGGAGATTGTGCAAACAAATAGCACAAGATGAATTTCCATTTTATCTGTTCAGCAGTTGAATTCTGAGAAAGCCTGGTCCCTTTTTCAGTCAAATGTGAACAGTCTGCATTTGACTCAATGGTAGGCTTTTTCTTTATAAAAGTCAATCAATACTGACTGACCCTTTAAGAGAAGTTAATTTGAGATGAAATTCTGTTAACATCTTTTCCTTCATGACTTGCTGTGATAACAAGCACAGCAATTTGGGAAACTCTGTATACTGGAAAGGTTAAAGCAATAAATCCTGATTTAGGGGTAGTATGGTTTACTCCAGTTGCATTGTTCAAAGACCATTTTTCAAAGATATTTTTTTTCCTCTTTTGTCTCTTCTGTTAGTCTTTCCAAAAAAAAAAAAAAAAAAAAAAAAAAAAAAAGAAAAAAAGGGAACCCACCTGCAGTTAAACTTGCTCTCTTCTTCTCAGTGGATGTTAACTGATGAATAAATCAACCCATTCAAATCAAACCAACCAATATATATTCAGGTCTTAGAAATTACATATTGTTGTTTTAAAATGCATTAGGGATAGAAGTTTTATTCAAAGAAACCCCATCAAGCTCTTGAGTTCCTGTTCTTGCGAGAAATAGATATCTAATTCATGTTATTTCAAACTGATGTTTTCTCCGTTAGGAAGAGATTCAAGTAATACGCATGTGTGCGCACATGTGCGTGCACATCCGTGCGCACATAATCTTGCTAAGTTTGTGCCTCCTCTGTAGATTGACTCTGGATTTTTTCATGAAAATGATCTCAAGATAGTTGCGAAGTCAATACGTGACAGAGTAGCATTAATACTATGGAGAAGAGAGAGAATTTGGCCTAGGATGCAGTCAGAGGAACGTCGGGACTCTGAATGTCTGGAGAAGTTGAAGACGCCACATGCACAGCAGGTCCAGGTCACCTACCTTTCCCATACTGGTCACCATGTCCTGTCAGAGTCGGAGGAGCCTGAGGCAGACCAGCATCCCTTTCAGCAAAACCTGCCCACCAGCGTCACGTCTGTTGCGTGTAAGTCTCGTGTTGGTTTTGTCTACACAGTGATGAATGTCCAAGGGTAAAAATCAACAATAATCTGAGCTCAGTGGTGAGATGAGCTGCTGTGCATGTTTTTGCACAGTAGCTCAAAGAACACAAGTGTCTTGGACAGATGCATGACAATTTTGAAAGAAATAAAGTTTCAGGAAAAAGTATATTATATAGAGATAGCTCCTCCTTCAGTAGCAATAAATGCAGAAAACATAATATATTTGTAAATGGAAAAGCAAGGAGACCTGCTGCTAGACACAAAAAATACATGTTTTCTGTGCCAGGTGGTAGGATCAACACTAAGCTTGTGTGAAACACAATTTCAGAGCCTGCAGAAGTTGAATCGGCACCAAACTGGTCAGAGTGGCTTTTTCAAATGATGTTGACAATGTGGAGGTGTTTATTCAGACCTTGCTGAAACCAAAGCACTGCAATTTCTTGTGTTTTGGAAGTTACTCTTGATGGCTTGCATGAAGTTTTTTGTGAAGCTGTGCAAAGATCTACAGCAGAAAAAAAAAATCCATCTCTGAATGTTACATGATGTAACTCAAGATTTCCCTGTTTTGTGGGAAATATCAACTGTGGTTTGGTTACACATGTTGGGAGCACCAGACCTTGTGGGTTGACAGTGTAATTATTATTGGGGTCCTTAGGTCATGATGCAGGTGCTCTGTTGGTTCCTCCAGGCTCTCTATTTTGTCCTGAGTTCATGGCCTTGAAGCAAGGGGGTGGTTTGATCTTTGTTATGGCAGGTCAGAGTAGGTGGTTGCTCCCGTTTGTCCAGGCCCTGGTAGCTACAAGCCAATGGTCTGCCAACTCTTTATATTCAGCTGGGGGCTGATTCAAGAGTGATCACTGAGCTATTTCAAGACAGGTGGATTTACATCTCCTGTTTTAATTCCAAGCACTGATTTTGGTCTATCTCTGAATAAGAAACTACCTGGCTTTGCTTGCAGAGCTTGTTGTTTCTTCATTTTATTTCTGAGCATCAGACTTATCTCCAGCAAACAGCAAGGCATGAGGAAGTAGTGTTTTCATTTCCCTAAAGTAACTTATCCTTGTATTTGTCCCCTAAAATCAACCTTTGTTATAGAGTCAAGCTCTGGTGTTGAAATATTAATCTATTTACACTTTTAAACATCTTGAAGGAAATGTTGCGAGATATTTTTAGCTTGGAAGATTTGAAATTTTGAGAGTTCTTTTTTTTCTAGCCAGTTTTTTCTGATAAAATCTGATGTATGTATTTTGCTACTAAATTATTATCATAATGTTTCTGGTTTACTGTTCTGGACTTTCCTGTAAACATATTTAAATTAAAGATGCATTATCTTTAGCAAAGAGACAGCTGCTGGTTTAATTCAGGTATTGTAGAAATTGTTATACCGAGGTCTGCTTTGAATACTAAAATAACCAAGCGTGCCTCTACAAGAAAACAAACCTTTACAAGATATGAGAAATGGCCATATTTGCATAAGACTCAGAATATTACAGTATTTACAAAGCTTTTTTTCTGAAGCTATATTGATCTCATATCATTTTTTGGATCATATACTTGTTTCATGCTATCTAATTCCTTTGAGAAACACCGTAATTATGACTCTTTTTGTTTCCAATGATACAATGAGGCTACTTGTGCTTCCCACGGTTCTGTTGGATGTGAGTTGGCAGAATTTTATACTAAATATAAACCCCCCAGTTTATTTCCTACTCCTCATCAACTTTCAAGCAATACTTGGTATTATTTGACAGTTCACTCTCAGTTGTCTTTGAACATTTTCTTAGTGATGTTAGGCCTAAGACCTCTATAAATTACTCTTCTACCAATTAATATAATAATCTGAGGTCAAATGTAAAAATGTAAATTAATAACTTCATGTGTGTAATGCATGTTGTTCTGTAAAAATGAGACTGACTCAGAGATTTTACTTTAGCACTCTACCGTCATACTTTTTTCTTTTTTTTTTTTTTCCCCCCTCCTCCTTGGAGGTCTTAAATAATTGTTTGTAATAAAATGGAAGTGTGTATGCAACAGAAATCCCTGCCTTCTTAGAGTAGGGCTATATTGACTCTTTTTAGAAATGAGCTGAATAAATAGAGGGGAGTTTAATTTTGCAAAAAAAAAAAAAAAAAAAAAAAAAAANTAGTTTGTGAGTACTGAGGAGAAATGTCATCTTGGGTGCTATTAAAAAATAATTTGTTATTTAAAAGCCAAATAAGTAAAACCTTATTTGGAATATGGAGGGAAAAAAAAAGAGAAGGTAGAAGGTGTCAGAAAAAGAAACAGCATTTAAACTTAGCTGTAATTTAAGCCTTTTTTTCCCCTGTATTACAATTTTCTTTCAGTTCTGAGTTTTAAATCTGTTACACGCTATGGTCTTGATTGTCTCATTTCATTTCTCAAATGATGAGAACAGTAGCTTATGCTCAAGAAGAACTGGGCATCTGTACTTTACAGGCTTCAAAAGTCGTCAAAAGACATGTTTAAATCAGTAATACTCAATGGTACAGGTAAAAGATTTATTTCCGTTTGAGAAAAGATATGATGCTTGCCCAGTACCCATAGCTGTGCAATTCTGCAGGTTAGCTGGGCAAACACTCTGCATGAGAAACTCCGACAGAGCTCTGAATGGTACTCCTAAATCACTTCAAACCTGCAAATTATTTTGTTTTCTGTTCTTCATCTTGAGGTATTGCTATATACTCAAGTAGGGTATGATTTGCTGAACTAATAAAGCATGCAATATAAAGAATTTTGTAATTTTTAGTGCTACTAATAAAAAAAGGTGTTAAAGTCAGTGCATCCCTGGGAGATCTAACTCTAAAAGACTCTGTGATCTGCTATGAACATTACAATTGGGGTTTCCTTTTCTTTCATCCTAGAAAATCTATAAACGTCTGCAATTCTTAATGTCAACCTTATGCCCTTTAAAGGAAATATCAATGTGCCTAAAATATCATCGTGCACAGAAATCCATGGGGATGGTTTTTGGCTTAAGAGAAGCAGTATGTGCCTTTTGTAGAGAATAACATTTGTGTTGTATAATTTATTTATATAATGGAAAGGGCTAGGATAGTAAAAATGCTAATTATGTAAACCAACGTTGACCTTGCTCTAAAATCATTACTTGAACATTTGGAGTTGTTGAGCTTTTAATAAAAAAATATTGTTCTTTCAGCTGACAGCACATTTGACAGTGGCCAAGGGTCCACTGTTTATTCAGACTCCCAAAGCAGCCAGCAAAGTGTCATCTACTCATCTCTGCCTGATCCAGTACCTCCTGCTATCCAACGGGTGTATAGCCCACCTCTGAGCGAGAGCCAGGCTGTGCCCCATAGCCTTCAGCAGCTGGGGCACTACCAGCAGCCCTCAGGAGTAAGTCTAAAGCTTTTCAAAATTATTTTGTATCCTAGATCATACTTAATAGCTCATTTATACTCTTGTTTTCAGTAGGTGTGGATTCCAGGGCTTGCTTCGTATATTCCTCATTCAGCTCTACCAATGGTGACTTGCTTAGCAATACATTTCTAGTCGATCTGAAATGTGTGCTTAGTAGTTGGTGTCTGGCTAGCTACATTTGTCATTCTAAAGAAATGCTTCACTGGCAGCTGTCATACTTTCAGTTAAAAAGCTTCTTATCTATCTGTTGTCACTGAACTACATTAGTAGCTTTGCAATTATTAGTTTTAAACTCATGCACGTATTTGAGAACTGTTTTGTTTGGTTTTGTTCACTGTCAATATAGCCACACATTATTGTTCCTTCATTTGTTCAAGAGCTTCTCGGGTCTGATGTTTCTTCCAGTTGTGACAAAGATCACACATCCAGTTACTGCCTTTCTGGCTCTGGGTTTGGATTTAATCTTGCGCAGAGACGGTGTCGTACGCCCATTAGTGAGGCTCCAAAATCGGCATTGGTAGCCCAGTCAGACATTCATGCTTGCTCCCGTTTTCATGCTGTTATGACCTTGACCAAAAGCAATTTATGGAACTACTGGTGCAAGAATAAACACATGTGAGTGAACGTAAATCTTCAGATGCTTCTGGTGAGAGGCACAACATGAATGCATTGTGTCCTTCAGAAGGTGTGGCAGCACCATGTTCCGGTTCCAGCCTTCACCCATTACGCATGGCAGGCAGTGCTCATGCTGCTTTTCGCCACCACAGTGACCCTGTCATGGCTTTGACTCCAAATGCAACATCCCTTCCCCAAGAACCAGGAGGGGAAAATGCACATCTGCAGACTAGAGAAGAGGCAGCAGGCACATCGCCTCTGGCGGCATTGGGGACCTCTGCACACCCTACAGAACTAATGGTTCCTCATCAGCCTCGACAGACATGCCTAACCTATTTATTCCAGTCTAGCCAAGATCAGAATGTGTCAGAAGTCTTGATACCTGTTGAAAATGCTCACTCCCCAGGTAGCCAACTCCCAGAAAACTCGGTGTCTCAACCTCTCCCGCAAATCAGCAGACCATGGGGCAGAAGTTTAGACCTGCCTCTATTACATGAATCTTTACAATACATAATTAGCCAAAAGACCAGTTCTTCTCCCATGAGATCTGCAAGAGTTGCAGAAAACGTTCTGCCTTCTGAATCCTGTGATGGTGGAGAAGCCAGCGCGCCTGGATGGTCCCAGCCCTGTTGTAAAGTGTGCGCTTTCAAAACACCGCTGGCAGAGAGCAAGCTGGTGACTGCAGCTACCCCGAGCAGTGGAAGCAATCTGCCTGGTAAAAATACTAGTAATGAAGTGGTAGGTTAATTTGTTTGTTTCATCCTATTTGACTTACGAAAAATAAAATCTAGGATGAATGGTTTTTTCCTGCTTGATCCAGATTTACCCTACATACTTGGGAAATGCATCATTTTCTCTGGTTTTACCTTGTATTTTCCAAAATGCCTGCAAGAAGTTATGAACTGTACTTTGTGGATGCATTGAAACATGACTTCTTTTACCTGAAGGAGAAAAACTCATCCTTGGCATATGTAGCCAGCTATCTCCACTGTGGAAACCAGCTTTCTGATGTCCATATGTCTCCTGGGATGCATCCTTCCTCGTTTCTTGTTCACCTGAAGCGCTACCTTAATGACTCTAAATATAACACTCAAAAGGCATGTCTTGAGCAGAATTTTTTTTATTAAATTGAGCTGTGCAGCATACTCTTTTAGAGCAGACTCATTCTTTCCATTGATAGGTTTCTGTAATTTTAACCTAAATGCATTACTCTTTTTGTGATTGAGGGTTTGGCAAGATAATAGCCTTTATTCACGAGCAAAATATTTCTCACAGCCTTTTATTTTCTGATGGGTTTTCTTCCTGCGATAACCTAGGTAAAAAGTTCCAAGGTTTGAAAATCTCAACAAACACAGGAAACAAAAGTCCAACTCAAAACCTTTCATTTTCCAAGAAGAAAAAAAAAAATCACTATATTTATCCTGGAGATTATTTACCAAGTTAAGCACATAACTGGAGCTGTAGTAGGTTTTTTTTTTACTTATGAGCCTCAGTCTGACATACTGCTTATTTTTAATTTATCTACTTTGTTTGAGCTGAAGTTTTAAAGACCTGCTGTTGTTACAAACCTTATCTGAATTTCTTTTTTTGTTTTGTTTTCACTTCCACTGTAGCTTTAATTTGTTTCTCATTTCTCTATTCGTTTTCTTGGCATCCTTTTCAAGTAAATTACCTACTTTTTTTGGAAGATAAAGATTCTTTATGAAACTATAAAAATCTTTGTGAAGATAAATTTTTTTCACCCAGTTAACTGCTTGTTGTTGCTGTTGGTATACTGTGTGTGTGCTTTCAGTGGTTTTACTGGTCTGCATGCTTGCTTCCAGAAAGAAATACAATGCAGTTTGGTTGTCTTATTTGGAATTTGCTGACTTTTTTCCCACGTGTTTAGATTAAGTAACTTTCCTTTCCTTGCAGATAATTTTTCATACTTTTTTTCCTTCTGTGTTGAACCAAGTACCCAGTAGACTATTTCCTTGCAATTATATTCTTGGTGAACAGTTGCAGAGACTCTTAACGTGAGGGTGACTCTTCTCTAAAGCAGTGCTCTCCCTCCTGCAGCCTGGCCTCCCTGCAGTTCAGGCTGCGCCCGCAGTGGTGGCCCAGCGGCCCCAGCACTACCAGGAGCCGACGATGCCATTCCCTGTCGTCCAGCCCACCACTGTCGCCTCCCTGCAGCTGGGGCAGCCGCAGCCAGTGCTGGCCAGCCAGCAGGTGAGAGCTTGGCTGCTGCTGAAAAGCACTTTTCTGATCCTGTTCGTTGCCCATGCTCTGCTCCAACCCATACCTGTAGCAAGTTTGAGGTGTTTGAAACTATTGAACTGTAGCTGGAGAGACTTAGGGATGGGGCAAAGGGCATTGGGTTTAAGGGACGGAAGAGTAACAGGCTTGAGGACAATCGTGTGATACCTTGCAATGTCTTGATGTAGCTTAAGACTTCTCTTCCGTTGTGGCTTAACAGCATTGTCTTGAAACTTTGCATTGATTTCAATGTACTACCTTGGTCCTTAGAAATCAGATTTTTATTAATAATGTGTTGTTATTTGGCACCCCCTTTCTAGCCTTTCTAAAAGGTTAGAAAGAGACTCTGTTGCCTGGTGTCAATTGTCTTTAAATCCCCAGCGATGCTGCTTTTTGACTTGTGCATGTGTGTTAAATGTAGTTCAATATAGGCATCCAGCTAGTAGCTTTATCTTCCAAGAGGAGAATCTGTCTCTCTCTGAATTGTCTCCAAATAAAATTCTTTGTGCATTTTGAATTACCAAATTCCCCCCAAAAACCTGTGTTCCTTAAAGGTATTTACAAAACACCTCTTTGAAGCAGCTGAGGGGCAGCTGTGAAGGCTGCAGTTGCCTCTGTGCAGAGGCACCTGTAAGGTGCCTGTCAGCCTGTAAGGAATGCAGCCACAGACCTGTAAGAGGTGGTAATTCATGGCTCATTTTTGTGATTCTACCAAAAGCTTGGCTTCCTCTGGTAGAAACTGTTGACGGGGATGGGGAGTGCCTGTATACCTTGTGACTGGCATGTATCATACCTCTCCAAACCTTTTTTTAGTTACCAATATTTATCTCACAGGTTGCTTTTTTTTCTTTAACATGCCCTATTCTTCTGAAAGCATCAGTATAAGAACAATGTAACTTGGTCTCCTTGAAAAACACATGCTTATGTGAAGTTTTGTCATATTATCAGGGGTTTTTTTCTAAAGGGCAGGGATATTCTCATGGTTCTCTCAGCCAAAAATTTTATATTTATGCAAATTTAGGATCTCACCAGTTGCACAGATCTCTCTAGTGGCCTCTGGAGCTTTATGCTGACACTTCAAAATCTGTTGTTTATTTTCCCCCATGAGTAAATGTTGATTTGGAATAGGATATTTGCCCAACTTGCTCAATTTCTTTCACATGCCCTTTCCTCACAGTGTTGCTGTCTCTTGAAATAATTCTATCCCTGATAGTAACTTTTTCATTTTACCTATTTCTGTAATAATAATACTGTAAAAAGTCAGTCTTTTATTGGGCTTCCTGGCAAGATTAGAAAACAGAGATGGTATTATTATTACAGAAATAGGTAAAATGATAAAGTTTTTGTGCAGAACTTCCCAGAGCACCTGTGTGCCTCGGAGATAGAAGTAGGTCTGGTGTTCCCAGAGTCTCCAGGCATGATGCTTTGAGCAGTGGAGGTCTGCAGTCTTTTGTAAATGAACAGTAGGGCAGGTCAACAAAAGAATGGGAAATCAGGGTGAGAAAATTCATCTAACAGAATGGAATGTATTGATCTTGTATGATTATTCACTGATGGCTCAGACACATAGGATCAGTATTGCATCTCTTCATTTTTTTTTTTCCAGTTTGAGTATCTGTGCTTTTAGAATGCTAAGGTTATAATGAGGCAGTTAGCATAATTCATTTGGATATTTTCCCCTCCCTATGTCTCATCCAATTCACAATAATTTTGTAAAACACAAATTGAATTGAAAATAGAGGCTTAAGGAAGCTGCTTAGTTCCACGAGCACAATTTTTCTGCTTTTAACACAGTGTCCTCTCGAGTTGAAGGTGGGTTGGACAGCCTGTGTCAGCGTGCTCAATCCTCAGTTATCTGTGGGCAGCCTGTCTGAGCTGCAGATTAACTGAGCCAGGGATGCTGAGATACCTGAGCGGGCTCTGTGCTGGCAAGGTTTATTAGCTCCAGCCTAGCGTCAGTGTGACACTTCTGCTCCTGAGGTCAGGTCAGGTCTCGCAAAAGTTTCCCGTGTTGCAGAGCTGAGGAGCCTGGTGGAGCAGACCTCGTGCTGTGGGATGAGTAGGGGCTCGAGTGGGGACTGCCTCCATGCCTGAGGTGGGGTCCATCTCAGCCCGTTTACTCTGTCTCATCACCAGTGCCAGGCCAGCTCCTGCTGAGCTGCTTGTTTGCATTGGTGCTGCCATTCCCTTGAGTTTGAGATTTTAATTGGGTAAATGCCCCTGCTTTCCCAAAGCCTGGAATGGCAGAAGCTGCAGTACAGAGCCATGTCATTGTTTTTTTTCTTTAGTGTGGCAAGATGAATACTCGGACAGGACTAATAAACGCTGCAGGAGCTGAGCTGGTGCTGTGCAGAGTTATTCAATGCTGTCTCCAGCACATCTTGCACTGCTTGTGGCACTCGGTGCATTCAGCCCTGGACACTTGATACCAGTTGCCAAATACTCTTTTGTTGACTGATCCTTGTATTGGAACCTTACCAGTAGTGGTGGAATTTTAGCTATTTAGGAGTGGATGGCATCTTGCTTCTTTGATACATCTTCTACAGTTTTATTGTATTAATACCTAAAAACTCTGGTTGAAGAATCCTGCTACTAAATAAAGTGCAGAGCAAAATATTACAATAGTGAGTTACAGTGGAAGTGGTGAAGATGAAGGATTATAATGCTTGGCTATTCATTTTACAGTTACCTTTTGACCATTGGGCATGATGTTAGGTTCTATGTGCTGCAGAGCCTGGGTGAAGCAGTCAGTCCTGTGGTCCCAAGTAGGTCAATCCAGAGCCAATGTGGTGCCTCAGTGCCATGCTTTGAAACAGAAGATTTTTTTTTAAAATACTTTCAGCATTAATTAGAAGAACTGAAGAAGGAGATACCGGTAGCATGGAAAATGTGAAAGTTTGTTACTGATTATTTTCAACTTTCATGCAACTTTTTATTTCTGTTCTACTGTATGAAATCTGGCAGGCCAGTGGAGCACTGTTTTCCCTGGAATGGTAAAACTGCTTTTTTTGGCTGCCACATTGTTACTACAGCACCTCAGAAATAACTGGAATCCAGCTTTTACTATAATTGTGTTTTAGTCATGTCTCAGGTAATAAGTGTTGTATATTTCAATGCCTGCTACATTATGTAGTCAGCTTTTGAAAGCCAAGATTAGCTGGGCATAATCTGCATAGTAGGAATCTTTGAAGTTAGTAGGTGGGGATTTTACAGGGCCGACTAGAACAATCTCTGGGATTTAAAGAGTCTGAGTCATTACAAATAACCTTTCCAAGACAGTTAGAACTTGTCTTTTCAGGTAATGTATCTTGCATTTAAATGTGTTTTAAACATAGGCTCTTGTACAGTGTTTAAATTAGGAGCGCCCTTCTCTTCTATAGACTGTCCCTACTCCGAGCAACAGTTCTGTTCTGACTGTGCAGCTTGAACTAGTGAGAGAAATGGGTGGCTGTGTCCGGTGAACTGGTTCTTTCATAACATACAGGCTATAACCTTTTTGTATTCTTCTTTTCTTTCCTAGCAGCAACCCATATCACAGCAAGCTTCTCTGCAGCAGGTGCTTGCCAGCCAACCAGTTTGCCCAATCCAGCCTGCAACCCATCTATTGCCCCAGTATCAACCCCAGACCTCTCAGGTGGCAGCTAGCAGTACACCACTAAAACCCCTTCAGATTTCAACTGTGCCACAGCTTCCACCGGTGGCCCCTTCCCAGGTAATATCTTTGAAAACTGTGTGAACACATCCGTTTGAGTAAAGCTTTCCAGCTAATAATTAACATGATTTGCAGTTTGTGTGGCTATTTTGAATGCATGCCGATTTAATTAGTCCATAAGAATATAGCTTTTTCCTAATTCCTTTATTTTTATTTACTATTTGTTTTTGTTTGGTGAAACAAAAATCTCCTTTGTGAGTAATCCTGTGTCATGCCTAGAGAATCCAATTAATGGCAGTTACAAAACTGCAATAACTGCATTTTTTGTTTTGTGTTTTGGTGGGGTTTTTTTTGTTTTTGCACCTTCCCCAATGGCATGCTCTCTTCCCCATCCCAGGCTTGAGAGCATGAGAAGTTGCCCATTTTTTTCTGTTTCTGAGCTCCTGACTTCATCACTTTTCCCCATCACCCATCTACCCGCCACCCCCCTAGCTCTCAGCCCTGTTTGTTTTCAGTAGCAGGGATGGACCCTTTCCTTGGCCTGGAAGGGTTTATTGGTGCTATTAGTGTGTTTGCTAGTGACAGCCACCATGATGTGAAGCAGTTTGCACCAAAGGGAAGAAGCAAGCTGCTTCTATGATGACAGGGTGGTTATGGTCTGCTATGTCACCTGGGAGGTTTTGATTGTAAAAACCCTTTTAGGGGATCTTCTGTGCTGCCTGAGTTGCAGCCAACCTCTTTAAAGACAAGGGTTTTAAATTATCTTACTGAATTTTGCATGAAAGAGTTTTGCATTTTGTCTGGTCCGATTCCTTTTCATTTCTGTTAAAATGAAAGCAGCTTTTAATTAGTATGTTGCTTGAAGGCTTCAAGCTAGTGTTAGAAATAGTTTTAAGCTTCTCGGGTATAAAAACATCCCCCCCAAATGAAATTATTTCTCTTTTACTAATGATTTAAGCATAAATTGGTTTTTATTACTATTTATAAACCTCAGGAAATGAATGGAAGTGATTAACAAACAGACAATTATCATCATGGCACAGGTGATTTTTACGTACTTGTATGGCAAATGAAACTACTTTGTACCATCAGTGAAAGCACTTGCAATTTATGTGATATTATATTTTTTTCAGATTCCTCAGTTTCCTGTCATTCCTGCAATTACTCCTCTGGCAGGACTTGACAGCCTTCCTCCAAACCTCTCTGATATACCTGCTGCAAATGTGCCCCCCATACCTGCTCCTTCTCAGTATTTTGCTCCAGCTGTGATTTTACCCAGCCTCCCCATGAACCCCACTCTGCCTATGGCACCAAACTCCCCTGCCCTCCCCATGCAGGCAGTCAATCTTCCTCATACAACCGTGGCTTCTTTGGTCTTGCCCTGCCAAACAATAGTGCCAAATATGTCGGCTGCTACGATACCATTGCTTGCTGTGGCTCCGCCGGGAGTGCCAGCGTTGCCACCGCATCACGGGGTGCCCCAGCTCCCCCAGCAGCAGATGTACCAGACCACCTTCCAGCAGATCATTCAGAGCGAAGCACCCTCTCCCCATCACACGCAGAGCACGCAAGCAGTATCCCAGCCGCAGCAACCTCCACCTTCTCAGTCACTTCAGCCAAGCATAATTCATCCTCCAGAACAGACTCTGTCTGCACCTGGGGCTGGTCACCAGGTAATCCACTGGGCGTGGGGCTGTGTCAATACTGGACCGTAGGGGGGTTACTGAACGCAGGCGTTCCCGGGGCTTGCTCCATTGTAAACAAGCAGTGGGGAGGTTTTTTCCTTGCTCTTAAGATGTTTTGTTAACTTCTTGACCTTGGTCCTGGAGGTGGTTGCTAGAGCTGTGAAGTCAGGTGGAGCAGGTGAGGTCTTAATGCAGGGACAGGTGAATATCAAGGGGATATAGGGAATAATCTAACAGGTTTTGGAAAGTGAGCAGACAAGCACTTTTTGAATTCCCTCTTCCTTCTCCCATCTCAAATTTGAAAGAAGCATGAGCTGTTGTTCTCCTGTGACAGGAGAAGAGGCTGAGCCATGACAGCAGCTGAACAGCCTTGCTGATGCCTTTACTCCCATCTGTGCATGATGCATACATAGGCTGTTGTAAGCTCATGGCAAAATATGGGCGAGCTGGTAGGAGTGAGTGAACTGATAGAGTTGTTTTGATGTAGAACTGCTTTAAAACAGTAAAGGGAAATGGCCATTTGATAGCAACTCCAAAACACTGCACGGAAGAGGTCTATCGGACAAGAATGAATTCTAGCTGCAGACCCTTTCCCCCTTAAAAGAAATCAAGCATAAAGTGGAGCTTCTAATATTAGCACTATTTACAAGAGAACTGGTTCAGGACTTGTTGGCAGAGTCTGTAAATACTTCTATTGCCATATCTGTGATATGACAACATGAAATGCAGTCTGACCCAACAGGAGAGAGCACTAAAACTGTTAATAATAGCGTTCTTGAAAATCTGTGTTCTACTACATCACTTTGCCATAACATTGATTAAAATTCATAACATCCCATTTCAACCTTGCCATATCATGGCATCTTCAAAGTAGTACATCATTTTAAAATTTCTCTCTTCAGCCATATATTTGGTACAGAAATATTGTTTGTGAAAATGTAGGCAACACGGAGCCTGAGACAGTTACTGCTGAGCTCATTAGCCATAGTGTTTCCAATGGCTTTACAGGGAATTGAATCAGGCCCATTATGCACCGCAAGCATGGCAAACACCAAAACTGGAGAACTGATATTCCCAAACAGTCCTGATACAGTCATTATCTATCAAATATGTATGGAAGAATTGCATAGTAATTTTTTTAGGATAAAAAATAACTATTACAAACAAAATGGACAAATGCAGAGGAATATTCAAAAATACACTGTTCTGTGCTTTAAAGTACTTTTAATGGAGAGGTATTTCTGTAAATAAAGGCTTTCCAATGCACTGCTGTTTTGGCAGTTGATGTTTAGCCCCTCTGAGTTTAGTTTTGCCCAGGTAAATTATACATTGAAACATTTTGTAAATTATGCTAGTTTTATAAGATGTTTTTTTAAAAAATTTTACTGCTCTTCTGCATTGTACGCTACAGTTGCAATTCTAACAACCTCCACTTAGGCAGTCGTGTAACCGTTATGTGTTGTGAAGCACACCTCATCTTTATTTTTATCCACATTAAAATCTGGAATAATAATTTTGGCTTATATCCAGAATCTGCAGAGAGCACGCAGTAATGAAATTGTGCGGCCTAGTTCTCATCTGAGTCTTGATTTTTTTTTTAATATATTCTCCAAATAGTCTAAATCTCTAGGTGATGATACTTTAAAAAAGTAAAAATTAAGCAGAGTTTTACCTAGTACTAAAAAGCCTTTTTTCTTCCATATTTTCCTTTATTTCCTTTTTCTTCTTCCCACAAGCTCAGTCCCCTTGGAAAAATACATGATGTACCTAAAAGGAGAATGTTCTGTTCTTAAATGTACAACTCAAAAGAACTGTTATGCAGAATAACAACATAGTCTCTAAGGTAGTTGGCATGTAATCGCATCAGTCCAGTTCCCACAAAGCTCTTACGCACACAAGTTATTTTAATGCACTGAAGAAATCCACTGAGAGAAATGAAACTTCCTCTGTGCGCATAATACAAGGAAGTGTTTGCGGGATTGGGGCCTTGGTGCTTAACGTGTCAAGAGTTAAGTTGTGTCTTAAATGTTTAAACTAAATGGAAAACAATGTCTTCCGTAAGACACTGGTGTATATTCAGTAAAAAAGGGTTAATTGCGTGGTCTATACTAGGTACTGGTTCTACACATAAAACAGATTTTTTTTTTAAAAAAAATCCTAATTCAGATTTATGGGTAAAGTATATTTTTCTCTGCATGGACATTGGGGTATGCTCTTTGAAAGCAGAGCAAACTATTCAGGACAATGAATTAATAATCTAAGATTTTAATTTCTTAGCAAAATATGGCTTTGTTTCTACAAATTAAATAATGCCTGAGCAATACACATGTCGTAATTATATAGGAAGAATCCTGAGATTTTTATTTGGTTGTTTCAAAGCAAGTTTAAACTCTTAAGTAGTTACCTTTCTAAGCAGAGACCACATGAATACAGTCTCACTGCAGAATTATAATCCCTTTTCTGTGAACTCCGGTGGCTTTAGTACCTTGTCAAGTAAGTCACAAGCACTCTAAGTAGAGATTTGTTTTAATAGCTGTCTGTTGTGTTACAGCAGATTACTGGACACACTCAGTATGCTTTGGAAGCTGGAGCCCAGGTGCCCGTGCTGCCTGTGCAACCTTCGATAGTCATGTCACCACCTTTGCAGTTGCAGCCTGAACTGTTGCCTCCCCGCGTCGCTCCAGAAGGCATTTCACAGATTCATGGCAGCCTTGCTACAGCTAGTCCGCCTGTCCCCATAGATCGCTGTCTGCCTCTTCAGCCTTCTGGTCTGCTGCAGCTTCAGCCCGATCTTTCCCAGCCGCTGGGTCAGCAGCTCCCAGCTCCCTGCTCAGCTGTCCAGGCAGTCGCAGAGACATCTCAAGAGGTAGAGCCGTTTCCTCTGAAGTAACTAACCAGCTTCACCCTTAACCTTCTTTCCTACTTCTTTGTGAAATAATGGGCTTATTTCACAAGGGAGGCTACCTCTGCTGACCATATAGAGCTGCTTGTCCTAGATGCTAGCAAGTCTGGGTCAGCAAAAAATTGGCTATTTCAAATGAAGCTGGAAACTGCATGTTGTACCTTGTGAAATGTCTCCTTGAAGTAATGAGGCAGCAGGACTAAGTACCTCTTTGTCCGTAGCTGAGCACAAACACAGAGCTAGAAATTACTTTAAGTGCTGTGGGTCAGTGAGAAGCTGTTCTATAGAGTTTCATCCATGTTTTGTCCAGTCTTGTTTTAAATGTGTCAAGCCCTTGTGCAACCAACCATCATTCACCTGAAGAAACTATTTCATAATCTGATTTTTCACTATGTAAAAGCTCTTCATGCTCCTCAACTTGAACCTTATTCCCATTTCATTTAGTGTTGTATCCTCCTATATTGCCTGAATTCTAGTCTAGCCCTGGGAATTTAGTTTCTTCAGATATTCGTAGGCATTCCCAATTCTCAGTAGTCATATAAGCAAGATATATTCTATTGTTTTTCTTTATAAAACTGTCAGCTCCTCCTGTCTGCTATTTTGACTTTTCTTTCTACACCCATAATTGTTTAACCTTCAGTCTTGACAGAATGTCACAGAACATTTCCTTCTCTTCAACTCTTTGATATCCATAAGCAAAGCAAAACAAAGGTTTTGGCATTTGTACCAGATTTCAATAAATAAGTCTAATTTGTTCTCCACTTCTGAATGGAAATGTCCCTCAGCAATTCTGCTTTCAGAATTGTTCCTCTTGAGGATCTCTGTTCTGAGCTACCTTTCCTTCAAAAGTAACAGTTTCCATCTTTTCAAACTAAATCTCTTTTTTTTACCCATGCTTCCGCGCACTTGCTGCATGCCTTGACTACACAGTACAGTCTACGAATTTCATTGGAGATACAGCTTAACTCCTCTTCCAGATGTTCAGTCAGGATGCTGCTAAGACTAAAACTAGATTCTAGTTCCCCATTTTCCCTGTCCTTCGAGTGGCAGTCTAATTCTTGTCAAATAAATATTCATGCTGTGATGCAGGATGTTTTCTGGTTAATTTCCATATCTTCTAGGTTAGATATAGCAGAAATGGTAGAACCAGTTTATAGTGCTTCACTTGCAGAATCCCCCAGTAAAGCCTGGCTGTGTCAGGCATATCCCTTACTCAAGGTATTTCTCCAGCTGCCTTTTTTTCTGTATGCACAGCTCATGTCAGGTTCAATGCTGATGCCAAAGCTACAGCCTTGAATGCAGGGTCCATCCCATTAGAGATTCTGGAAATATGAATAACCTTCATTGTTATTGTGCAGTGTGATATGGGGGATACAAGTTGTCCTATATTATCTGAGAAATCCATGCTCACTGAGGCACACGTCTGTCCTGTCACTTTATCATATCCCTAGGAACATTTAACCACTGTTTTGCTAACTTCATTCTCATCTTTCATCTGTAAGTTAACTCCCTTCTCTCATTTAATCTAAGAAATCAAGCCAATATCATAGGATGGTCAAATTGATGAACATGCTCCCCATGCTGATCTTATGACATGTATTGCTAAGGTTTTCTTGGGTGTAAGAGGAGTTTCATATCTGTATATATTCGAAACACTGCATTTTGTTGCTACTCTGCTGTAACGCTTTTGTCTCTTACCTTTTGTTTAAATGTGTGGCAGTACTCGCATCCAAACCAATTTGAGCTGATCAGGCAAATGAGATTTTGTAAGGCACTTCATCAAGTGCATTACTAAAATTTAGATACATTATGTCTGTGTTCTCACTATTCATTAATTTTGCAGTTTTATTGAAACTGCAGTCAAGCTTGGCATGGCATATGTGTGGCATTATAAGCAATGAGTGGGGGTGACTGGTTAACCGCTAAGCTTTTAACTTCAGTCTACCAACTGCTTTGGTATTAAGATGTAGTGATGACAGTCAAGCGGCTTGTTTCTAGCTGTGCGTCTATAGAAGGATTTTATAGATGTATGTTTGTCAATGTATGTATTAAAATTATATAAAATATATATTAATATATTTGGGGTGTGTGTATATACATAGTTATATACATGCACAGGTGTGTTTGTGTCTGTGTACATATATGTACATACATATGGTAAGTTTATTGCAGTAGGGCTGGTAGCACCGTCATCACAAATTCTGTGAAAACAGGTCTACCCGATGCAAAAGTCACGCTATCGATGTCCATCCTAGCATTGCAACCAGTGAAGAGGGAACCTTTTAGGGAAAACTTCTATTGTGTAGAGAGCAAGAGGACATGATCTGAGAGCAATGTTTTTAAGTGATGAGTTTTCATCTTTTATAAGTTCCCCAGAAACTTTCACAATAAGCCAAATACAATGAAAATACTTAACATATTTCAGGAAACTAGACAAAACAATGAAGCAAACTAGCTTATACCTTATATCCATTGAAAAAAAAAAATTAGGTGGGTGCTGATGTGACTTTGTCCTGCAATCAAGTTTTTCCATTGTGGTGAGAACTGTTTTGTTTTTCACCACCCCTTCTGCTTTAGAGACAGCAGAAGGGGACTAGCAGGTTAGTGGCTTTGTCTTAAAAAGTGGTTGTGCACAGATATTGATGCTTTGGACAGAAGTAATGTTGGGAGGGTGCAATGGGACATTTATTTTTTTCCAAATTCCAAGAATTGGTTAAACAGAGTGGTTTAGGATTACTGGTGTCTCAACAGCAAAGCTTTCTTAAAGGTGTTTTTCATCTGCCAATATAATGCATTTACTTAAATTACTTTTTCTTACATTTTAGGAGCAGGCAATACAGGACAAACTTCAAACTCTGTCACAGAGCTGTGAAAGGTATCCTTATAATCTCTTTGGCATAAGAAATGTTTTCTTTCTGGAGGCTGTTTTTCCTCTCTGTCTTTACAAGGCTAAGCCAAATGGCTTTGCCTTGGCTGAGAGAAGAGTAGCAGGAGCTGACCAGGAGAAGATGGAAGAGCGCAAGTCTAGGGAGAAAGCTGCAGATATTCTGTGTGCAGTGTGTCTATTTTGGCTCCTTCAACTCTTTTAATTCTTTAGTTTGGGTGCTGCTTCCTAGCCTTGACATATGTACAACAGCTTTCATTTCAGCATGTAAACTCTTTTTGTTTAAGATAACTGAAGTGGTACAGTCACTGGTTTGGATGCTGTTGAATCTGTATAAAGACATGCCACGCTGGTATAATTGAGTATATAGTTTATTCCCTCTTCAGACTAGGTATGCCTGTATTACCTTCTGTAATGATCTTTCCCCAGATGTGTTATGGAAAATGGTGTATTGGTGAGAATTGTGTGTTGAGCCACTCAAAGGTATAGTTACAAGAAATGTTAGAAAACGTGGCCAAAGCCTGTTCTGTGGTTTTGCAATGCATGAGGTCACACTCAAGCTGAGTAATGCTAATTACAGAACTAATGATAAATAACCCCCCAGAGCCAGCTCAGCACTACTCAGAGATGAAAGCAAATTTCAATTTTTGCCAGCCCTCATCTGCCTATTTCTGTATTCAGAAGCAGAAGGGGAAGCAGCAAGATTTGGAGGAGGCAGTGAGGAAGAGCCCTGGAAAGGAAGGCTTGCTGCTGGACTGGAGAGGGGCTGACTGGGGGCAGTGGCTGCTGCTTTGGGGGCAGGACTCCCCTCCCCAGACATCTGCTGCTCCTGTGCTATAGCTCCTGCTTCAGCACCAGCAATAAGCCAGGTTTTTCAGTGTTTGGATATGGATAAGGTAGATATGAACAGTGTGTGTTCGTAAGCAGCTGAATGCCTTGCCTATTGCAGGAGCCAGTATCAACTTCATCCTTATTGATTATAAAGCTTTGGGGTTAGGATTTTAGTGACCCTTTTCTATTTTCCTGAATAGACAAGATGAGTTAAGTTTATGAACTTTGAAGACACCTCTCTTACTGTCTTTATTCTACCCCACCAAAAAAGTTAGCCTGACACAAGTCAATGCAATGCCACGACCTTAAAATAGAACCTTTTTTCCCAAGAATTTGCTGCTTTTAAATACTGCATGGAAAGCGAGATCTAATTTTTCATGACTATAGGTTAGTTCTGGCTATAAATAAGCTACACAAAATGAGTTCATTTTGTCTATCTAATCTGTTGTAGAAAGGCACATCAAATTTTCAGTCACCTATTGAATTCTAATTTAACTGTTCCAGAATTGTGTTTGAGAAGCTGACTGTTGTGACTGCAGCAGCATGGAGAATCTGTGTCAGCACATGTCTCGTAGTTGTAGAGGGAGGTCTCTCTTTTCCAGGTGCATAGGTAATGCAGTGCTGGAGTTGGGTTGTGCTTTTGTAGAGTGGAGGGTAATGGCACATGAATCAAATGGCTGGCAATTGCAGCAAAGATGTGATCTAGAGTATATCCTATGCGCAAAATGTGTTCACTTTCCTAACGTACAAGTTACACATACAAGGTAGCTGCAAAGGGAGTAAAAACAAGCTGTTCTGAGCAACTAGTGTAGAACAAGAAGTAAAGGCCTTAAATTTAAGCAAGGGATCCATAGGTTAGACTTAAATTCTCTTATGCCTGTATGGCAAAATAAACACAGGAATAAATAGCCCAGGAACGTTATGAAATCTCACAGGAACTTTGTAAGATCAGTTTACAGAAACCTCTGTGAGGACTGGTTTAGACAGAGCTGATCATACCTTGGGGTAATAGATAGGCCAGATGGCCTTACAAGGTTCCTTTCTGACATGGTTTTTATGAACCTCTGAAAATTTCCTGCAAATTACTTGCATGTTGATGTTTTCTGTGCGTGTCATATTACGATAGGGTTGTTAGCAACTACTGTTTTGGCTGCTAAAAATAATATATTGTTGCTAGCTGGTCATCTGGGATATTGTGGCATAAAACCTTCTTTCTGGTTCTTGAGAACTGCAGAGAGAGGAGAGGCAGTCTCTTACGGGTTGCTGTACTGACTTCTCACTCTTTTCCTTCATCTCCGACAAACATAAACTGACCCCGTTTAGGCCTTCTGCTGTGAGTGCGGACAGGCAGGAGTTGAGAAAACTGGACCTTAGGAAAACAAGAACTTGTGCGGTTCAGAGAGGGACTGTAAGGATCCCTGAAGTGAAGGGATTAGGGGGACGTAGTGATATACTGCGTGATAGGACTTTCCCTATGGTATTGGCAGAAATGTTAATAGATCATTTCTTACGAGGTGTGATAGCCAGAGAACATGCCCGACTCAAGCAGTCCCTTCAGGTTCTGAGCACCTTTCAGCAGCGGGCTCAGTTTGGGCCAAAAGAGTGCAGATGTACACTTCTTTTTGCAGTCTCTGTTGTGTATCTCACCTCTGCGTAACTCCATCGTGTGTGTGATGGTGGTTTTATTCTGGGGTTTTTCTTCCTTTCTCTTACAAAGCTACATGAGTCCAGATGTTACTTCGGGTAAAGAGATGAGTGACAGCTTTGAAGGAGCAATAGGAAGTGGAAAACAAGAAGGAAAGTCTTCAAAGAAACATAAGAAATCTACACGCGCTCGTTCACGCCAGGAGAAGTCCAGCAGACCAAAACTGACCATATTAAATGCAAGTACAATCTCTTTGAGGGTAACTTTAGGATTCCTTTGGCTGTGCCAGAAATAACAGTTGTTAATCTTTGCCTGCAGGTTTGTAACACAGGGGATAAGATGGTGGAGTGCCAGCTTGAAACACACAATCACAAAATGGTGACTTTTAAGTTTGATTTGGATGGTGATGCGCCAGAGGAAATTGCTACTTACATGGTAAGACTTGGTGGTGCGGCTGCCTGCAGTCTTTTAATGCACCAAGTTGCTTCAGCCAACTTACGTGTGCTTGTTGACCAAGCTTTCCGGAGGCTGGGGCATTAAGCGAAACATTACTGTTTTCCTCTTTATTTTGATGTGGCCTTATAGGTAGAGAATGAATTCATATTGCAGAGTGAAAAAGAGACATTTATTGAACAAATGAAAGATATTATTGATAAAGCAGAAGATATGCTCAGTGAAGATACAGAAGGAGAACGAAGTTCTGATCAAGGAACAAGTCCCCAGCAAGATACCGATAGACTGGAAATGAATGAGGTAAGAAATGTTAAAGATTTCTAGTTTGATTCCTTTTTCTTAACAGTCAGTTACTGTAAATTAGTTTTACATCCTGTGTTAAAAAAAGAAAAAGTTTCTTAGCTAGAAAAATAATGCTTTTACTCCATTAAGGCTTACAATGAGTGCTCCTTAGAACGATGCTCCTCTTGCATTGATACAAGACAGCTAGTTCTTCTATTGTTTTGGTTTTGTTTTTTTTATAGGAGAAGCGGCAGTCTCAAATGAAGACACCCGTGTATCAACAAAATGGTAAATGTGCCTTTGAATACAAACTTAATCTTAAGCTCTAAGGCAGTGATGAGCTTATGCAGAAGTTTGCTAGATTCAGGAAGAAATCCACCAGTTACCGGTGGTTGGAAATATACCTAGAAATATGGGTATAACTGTGGTCCCTGCTGTTAGCAACCTGGAAGATTGCAGGGCTAACCTGGATGGAATCTAACATCTGGGGATGTTTAGGGAAGCCCTGAATTACACAAGCTGATAATCAGTAGTGGAACAGTCAAGAAGGTATGCGCAAGCATACTCTTTCCACAATAATAACTACATTTGCAAGAGAAAGCTAAAAGATTATGTTTGCGTTGTAATTTAATTGAAATTTCTAACCTGTAAGTTTTCAGCTACTTTAGTATTACAGGGGAGATCTTGGCCCTCTGAACACAATTGTATCTTGTGGATTTTACAGACAAATGGAATGGGAAGGGGAATTGGCCCTTGATTCTCTCTGTAAGTGTATGCTGGTGGGAAAAATGAAACCTCTAAACATGGAAATTAAGACTAGGTTTTGACAGATGATTTGGAATGAATGGAAACTATTGTGTTTACTTTTTATTTTCTTTTCATCTCTAGTCTTGCATACTGGAAAAAGGTGGTTTATTATATGTCCTGTTGTGGAAAACCCTACTACTGATGCACCAGAATTTTCTCCACCAGTACCTCAGAGTACACAGCAGTCTGAAGGTCCAGGTATTTACAAACTTTATAGAAAATGTTTTCTTCTCTGAAGTTGCTGTGTCATCTCTCTTCTATTCTCACCTGACTTGGTTGCGATTGTTTCATTTAATTTAGTCAGAGGAAGAAAATTATGAATTTTGTTGTCATGCATTTTAAGTGTGTTTCTGGTATTGAACCAAATCAGGAATGTTTGAATTTCAGGACAGTCTCGGTATTTTAACTCTACCTTATGCTATAAAGTAGCTGAAGTTCTAGTTGCTGCTGTTTTAATAAGCAGTGTCTTTTCAGTGAAATATTTTTGAAAAATGTGTAATTTTAGGTTCTAATTTGACTTGTATAATGGTTATTTTCTGATGGGAAGCACTAATGGGTTACAGCTAGATGTGGTTATCACTGCAGCTAACCAGGAAGTTTTGCAGTCACTTTCATTCTGTGCAGCTCATAAAAAAGTTAACCTGATGTTTGTATGCTTTCTAGACCTGGAGCAGTCAGATGATCAGCAAGTGAGCTGTGCGGTGACGGATCCACCTGGTGTCTTAGCTGGTCAGCAGCTTCCCCTACCAGCAGGTGTATGTGACAGCCCCATCGGAGCCTCACCATCTTTGGCACAAGTTCCTGCTGCAGCTTCTTCCACCGGCTTACCAAGCCATGTGGAGTTTTCAGCTCCAGCACTACTGGGATCTGCTCCAAATACCCTAGAGCAGGTGGCTGCTAATGGAGGTCAGCTGGAGTATTCTCCACTGAAGGCAGTGATGCCTGCTCAGCTTGGCACTCCTGCCCCCCATGCAGCCTTGCTGGAGGAGCGTTCCGATGCTCTCCTCACTCCTCAGCACCTGCAGCCACAGGCTGATGAGGGCACATGTGTACCTGATGTGGAGATAGCGTGTTGCAGTGTCGGGCCTCACAAGGCACTCCCGGCAGCTCCTGCAAAGGTGGCAGAGCTCTGCCCGCTCCCCGTGCTCCCGGACACCGTTGTTTTGGAACGGCAGCCTGCGGCACAGGTCCCTCACCTGCCAGAGGCCAGCCAGACTGGCGTGGTGCAGCACCCCTTCGTGAACCAAGCATTCCCTGCAGCCGCTGCATCCGATCCTCTCGGTCTGGCAGGGTCTCAACTCCAGAGCCCTACTCAGATGCCAGTGGCCGCATCCCAGCAGCACGTGATGCTGTCCCAGGCACAGCCCGTAGCCTGCACGGGGATCACCCTGCTGCAACAGCAGCAGCCGAGCACCGTCGAGTCTGATGGAGAGGGACCACCCAGGGTGGACTTTGTTGACAACACAATAAAAAGCCTTGATGAGAAATTGCGCAATTTACTTTACCAGGAATATGTTCCTACTTCTTCTGCATCAGCAGGGACTCCAGAGACCTCTGTCCCATTAGAACAGGGTGACAGTGAATTTAACTTGCCACCTTTTCCCGAAGATCAAGTTCCCATGTTGGCGTTGGATTTGAGAGAACCAGGCCATAATGTTGCAGATACTGGCCAGGAGGTGAAAGCTGCTGCCGAGGCCCAGTCAGTGCCACTCATACCATCTGAGATCTCACCCTACCCAATACAGGTTAGTCCAGCAATGACTCTGCCCTTTATACCCCCAAATCCAGCTCTTAGGGACAGCACCAAAGCAGAGCTCAGAACCAATGAGCCTGTGGTAGGACATGTATAGATTTCTTGCTTCTCTAAACATTTTATGTTTCTCCTCCTGAGTACATTATCTTTTGTCTGACTGCTTTCCAGTGTGAAAGTTCTCTTCAGTTTTTATCAGATGCATTCTGACTCATTTTACATAAAAGCTTGTTAGTGAAAGCCAAACTTTTCCTTTTGGTTTAAAAGTGGTATAATATCTTAACTCATTCTCCTCCTCTTGTGTCCTGTTTCTAAAGCAGCCAGAAATGTGATAATTTTTTGTAGTTTAAGAATGTAAAATACATGAAGGGGTATAGTCATTCAAGTTCTGATTAAGACAATCATAGAATCATTAAGGTTGGAAAAGAC
>WAAD01031532.1:0-110584 GCA_013389945.1 Fregata magnificens
TCAGTAATGGCAACTAGGTCATAGCTTTCTGGCAGCACGGAGGCTTACAATTCCTGTTTATTGCCCATGCTGCATGTGTTGTTGGCGTAGAGGCACTTCAGCTGGGCTGCCGGCTGTGCCACCTTCTTAGAGGAATACCCCTTAATTGTCGAGGGAAGTGATTGTCCCGCTCTAGTCTGCACTGGTGCGGCCTCACCTTGAGTACTGTGTGCAGTTTTGGGCACCACAGTATGAAAAGGATGTGAAGCTACTAGAGAGTGTCCAGAGGAGAGCCNTGGACATTAGGAAAAGGTTCTTCACCCAGAGGGTGGTGGAGCACTGGAACAGGCTCCCCAGGGAGGTAGTCACGGCACCGAGCCTGACAGTACTCAAGGAGAGTTTGGACAATGCTCTCAAACACATAGTGTGAGTTTTGAGATTGTCCTATACAGGGTCAGGAGTTGGACTCGATGATCCTTGTGGGTCCCTTCCAACTCAGGAGATTCTATGATTCTATGATTCTAATTCCTTTGAGATACTTCACTGGTGTTTCCCTGTTGGCTCCTATCACCTCAGGAGCCCCTGACTCATCTTGGTAGGACTTCAAGTGTGCTGCAGTGTAGCCAGCACATCTCAGAGCAACAGGCTGTTAGGCTTCCTGTCCTAACAGCTTGGTCACATTCAACTTTGAGCTGATTGGCAATGCACAGCGAATTTAAATTACAAAATTAAAATTTTGTAACTTTTCCCCCTCCTAACTCTCATTTGGGTTCATGAGCCTCAATGAGATAACTGAGGGAGGAGGGAGAAGGGAGATTTGAGATTCTGTCTAGTTATGGCATGCCAACTAGCATGATAGATCCCAGTGTGGCAGAGATACAAATAAGAATGGAAATGTGCCTGCCTATGCCACTCACTGCTGTCAATGCCCTGAGTTCTGCAAAGTGATGCAAACCCACTTCATGGTAGCTGGGAAACAAAAGTTTCTGATGAGGGAGGACTGTGTCAGTATTTTTATTCATTGCACGCATCACAATAGCAATGCACAGCCTCCTGGCATTTTGTGTTTGAAGGGACATATATATCTACAGGTTAGAGATATGTGGGTTGAGTACCTCTGTGTTTGCTGTGTCTCTCGGCCACTCTGGGATGAAATAGGGATTTGCAATGCAGCAGATACTGTCAGAAATTGCAGGTTATTGTTGCTACCAGGAGTGTATTTTCACAAAAAATAAAATCCTTTTTCCAATTAGTATTTGTTCAAAGCAGAGATTTTCAGTCTTTCCAGCATTGGACCCTGTTTCAAGCCAGCATGGTGGACATAAACCATTAATGGGATACTGCTTATGTTAATTTTGAAGTGATTGCCATGCTAGCACACACACTACCTCTACTTGTTTTGCCATGGAAGCTTTCTGAAGTCTGTCATGCCTGAGGTACTGACAGCCACAGCCCATTTTCTCTAGAGCACTGTGATGAAAATCAAGCTTGAATTTCTACCGTCAGCCTTGTAAGAACAAGATTTCAGACCATCCCTGGAAGAGTAATAAAAAATTATTTTGAGGGTGGCTTTTTTTTTGTCTTCTCAGAGAGTGCAGAGCAGGGGAGAACAATGGAGGTAGATAGGTGTGTAACTCTGAACACAGCGTATCTGGTGGGGATCATAAAGGCCAGGATTTGAGGAAAAAAGGCAGGATCTAGGTTATATCAGGCAAAGTCCTGGTGTCTGCTTTGTGGCAGCTAGTGGAAGGAATATCGTTTACACCAGCTGAGGGTTTCCTATCTGAAATTGGATACATAGGGCTCAACCCAAAGCTCTTCACATTATATACAGCGAGCTCTAGCTTTTCGGCACATGGCTGCCCCGTAGACAACCTATGACTAGTTTGTAGGCTGCCTAACCTTTCAGTGGGCACCAAACCTTCCCGTTTGGCAACAAAAGGTGGAATATCTGTGTCCTGGAGCTCATGTTCTGGTTCCTCTGGAGCCACAAGCTGAGGCACACGATCTGTGGGCTCTCTGCATTTGCAAGGTGGTCACTGTCAGTCTATTTTCTAGGCATACATTTCAAGTCTCTGGAAGGACTCTTACTGGTGTCAGTAGAATTGGTGTCAGGCTCACATTTGCCCTCTCAGTATCCCTTTCTGGTTCCTAATAAAGAGGCAATTCCTATCTTTCCCTTTCTCTCCTTCACATCAAGGACCAGGACCAGGGTAATCAAGATCTCCTGATGAAAGCTGCCATAGAAACAGGGAGTGGAAAGTAGTCTCTATGGAAATAGTGCTTTGAAGGCTGTTTCTCTTTCCCCCAATCTGTCAGCTGATCAATATCATCTTATTGCTTCCTTAAGTTCACCTGTCTGCCTGTATCCTTCATTTGGTTTTATTAGGTGCAGTAAGATACTACTCAAAACCATAATTATGAGTCAGTATAGCCCATGTTAGCTGTGAAACCAACCTGCCCTTCACATTTCGGGTTGAAGAGCTAAGATTCATCCTGAGTTTTCCTCACTGCGATGGGCATGCACCCAGCGCTGAAGTACAAGTGCAATGCAGCAACACGGCAACCTTCACTGGACTGGTTTCTTTCCCATATAGTGGGTTATTTTCTTTTTCTTAATAGACACGAAACACAACTCTGTGGGCACAGCTGCATCCGCCCTTGGAGTGCTTAGCCAGAGTGACTCACTATTACCCATGTGCTGTGAAGCCTGCCTTTGTCAGATGAGTCTTCGCTAGTACTGTAGGGAAGGGATCGTATTAGTCATGTGTGTCTCCATGACACCTACCACCATATAGTTCTCAGCCACAACTGGAGTCTCTGGGGCAGTATAGATAACCAGGGTGACTGTCCCTGGAAGGGGGGACTTGTTCTGTAAATGGAGCAAAAGTACAACCTAGGCACAGGATACTATTCTTCCAAAGACCATTCTAGTGGGACTCACTTGACTTTATGTAGCTCTTCCCAAGTCTCAGCTGGAGATAGTTTATTCTGTGATCATTGGAGAACTGCTCAACACAGTCAATGGAGTTCGAGGTATGAATCATCTGATCCTAAAGTAGATGTCTACGACAGAGCAGGGGAATTGCACCCAACACCTATTTTGTCCCTTGACCATAAAGGCCACCTGAGTTACTGGCTTTTGTAGAGACAGACACAGTGCAAAACTTGGTAGCTTGAATCCCACACCAGTGACATGGACTGGGATATTGTAGCCAGTAGGCAATAAGGGGGTGGTAACAAGTCCTTTTCGTGTTCTTCACAAGAATTAAGGAGTCCAAGTACCAGAACTGGAATTGAAGAACTGCCAAATCTGTCTAGCCCTGATCCAGATGCTGTTAGCCATGCATCATTCTAGTCCCGTGGTGTGGCTACAGAAAGAAGTTAGTCTTATCGAGACCCTGTGAATTAGACAACCAAACTTTTGGAGGACTGTGATGTAAGCCATATACCTGACCTCAAATCTATATTGTTCAGATCAAATCCAGATGTCTAGCAGGTCTGAGTAGAAAAGAAATTTGGCAGCTGAAGAAGTGAACTAATGTCTCTGGCAATAGACATTCAACCACAGGGTTTGCTTTCACAAGGTCCTTTAGAGCTTAGAGTCATTGAACTCACAGTAAACCGCTGGAATATATCAATGCCAGGGCACTGACCTTGTACCAGTGTTTTCAGGGATATTTCTGGGATGTCCTGTTTTCACTCACAATAAATATTCACTAAACATTTAAGATCAACAAACAGATGAAGATACCTAAATTTGGTCTCTGTCTCAGTAAGTCAGGTGTCTGATCTCCCATTACACTTGGTGCATACCTAAGAAAAATGTGCAGCGAAGTCTGCAGAGCTTCTTAGCTGGCCTTCAGAAGGCATCTGCTTCAGGAGGGGCTCTTGACCTTGCTGGATGGAACACATCTCTTGGCCTTGCTGGGGGCTTGATTCAGTTGCCTAAATATAGGCTTCTAGTATCATTTCAGATGCCCCAGGATTTCCAGCTGCCTTCAAGTTGTCAGTCCAGAAAAGCAGCTGTGTGGCCTGTGCAGATGTCCCACCTTCTGTAAGCTCTTTCAGACGGAAATAGACCCTTATGAATGTCTTGTACACTAGTACACTTACTCAACTTCCTCTCTGATCTTCCCCTACGGAGAAATCAAATTGGACAGGGTCAAGTCAGCTTATCCAGGACCCTGCAAATAAGCCTCTATTAGCTGCAGACAGAGTGTTGGGAGACCTAGTTAGCCAAGGAAGCTAGGAGGGACTATGGCGTTTTTTCCTTCCAGCAATGAGTTCGATGCAAAGTACACTGAAGCCAGTAAGATTTACACTGCCTGAAGAAATGACGCTATGAGGGGCTCTCCTTTCTCTGCTGTTAGGTATGGTTCAAGGGTAAAAACATAATATTCTTTATTAGTGCAAACAGTTTGAAGAAGATAAAAATAACCTTTTTGACTCTGCAAGTTCTCACCCGTGGGAGTTTGGAAGAAGTTCCCAGTTCACTTGGCTGATAGCAATGGTGATACTCTTGTCTCTGCTGTACTGGTGGAGAGTTGACTTCTGTCATCAACAATATTTGGCACATCCAAGCTGGGATGACAAAATGCTCACCATTCCTCAAAACACCAGCCAAGGTAGCTGCTGATGCCATCCCAAGGCGTGGTGTGGGATCAAGTCATGGGGCTGCTCAGAACTGAATTCATTTCAATTAAACTGTTTGAGAATCATCCCAGGAGAAAAATACCTGGAAGCAAAACAGATAAGCAAGAGCTTCCATTTTCCCTGGGTAGCCTTTGATAGAAATGCTGGCTGAGCTGGAGATGAGCCACACACCCTCATCTCAAGAAGACAAGCATTTCCAAATTTGCATTGGCACATGCAAGTAAGCCTGTGGCTGGCTAGGAACCTAAGGCACCATTCAGGGATCATCCTAGCTCAGAGACCAAAACCCCAGCTGGACAAGAGGGCAGGAACAGGAGCGTACGGGGAAGCACTGGCCTAAGTGCACTTCTGGGCCAAGGTTCCTGGGTTTCTACAGGGAGGATCTCCCATCTCTGATGACAAATTTGCCAGTCAAACCCGACTTCTTATCTCATTTTCAACTACTCCTTCACAGACTGGAGTCATGCCTCAAAGAGGGTTGTCTCCCTGCCTTCCACACCAGCCATGTCCCCCCAGTGGTGCTTGGCCTCCAATCGCACTATCCATTTCCAAGGTCCAGGGAGGCTGTGAGTGATTTTCATGCTGTCTTTTAATAGCGACTTAATGTTTTTATGATTATTCAGGATACCTGTGAGCAGAGCTACTGAGATGATCCACAGATGTCTTGGACAGCAAAGGGGAGTCCCTTGGCCGCATGTGCCCTCTCAGGAAGGTGTGAAACAACTGGCTGAGGAGCAACCATGTGGAAAAGCACCCAGGGACCTTGGTGGATGCTGAAATGAACCCAAGCCAGCCGTGTGGCCTGGCAGCAAAGGTTGCTAACAGCAGTCTGGGCTGTTTTGAGGGAAGTGGTTATTCCCCTCTACTTTACGATCATTAGACCGCATCTAGATGCTGTGCCCAGTCTGGGGCCCCCCAGTACAAGAAGACATTGATAAACTAGAGCAAAGTCAGCTGCAGGCCACCAAGGTGCTCAGGTCTGGAGCGCTTTCCATGTGCTAGAGGAGCTGGTTCAGCATGAGGAAGAGGAGACTTTGGGTGGACCTAATAACAGCCTGCCAGTACCTACAAGGAGGTTACTGAGATGACAGACCCAGGCCTTTCACAATGGTGCGTGGCAGGAGGACAAGAGACAACAGACACAAGCTGAAACAAGAAAGGGCCAGATCAGATATAAGGAGAAAGCTTTTCCTCAGGAGGACAGTCAAGCAATGGGACAGGTTGCCCAGTGACGATGTGAAATCTCCATCTCCGGAGATTTTTCAAGACCCAACTGGATAAAGCCCTGAGCAGCCTGGTCTGTGATCCTAGCTGAGCCTGCTAGGGGTTTTGGACCAGACACCTCCTAAGGTCTCTTACAACCTAAATTATCCTATCATCCTAGTAATAATATTGTCAGCCATTCCACTAACACTAGGAAAAAATGAACATGAGCAAGTTTTGGCTGCTGTATTTTCTTCATGTGCACCTCAGGGGTCTTGGAAATATGCTCATGCCCCTTGTCTTCAAAAGAAGCTTCTTTCTTTGATTTCTCCTGGCAGGGATGCAAAGATGAATAAAGTCACATCTCTTCCCTAGTCTTCCCTAGACTATCTCCTTTACATTGTGATACCTTTTAAAGCCCTATGTCCCTTTCAACAAAATAATCATTTGCAGCACAGATCTGGGATGATTCAGATGTAGCTTTTGGATCAGCAGGAAAAGTCTCAGCTATGCCAGGAAAATGGTTGTGGATATGATGGATTGACAACCTCTGTGTGTGTGTGTACACATGTGTTTATGTACGAGTGTATGCACATGTATGTACATGTCCGATTGTGTGTGGGTGTGTGTCTGTGTGTGTGAAGAAAACTGGTCAAGTTACTTTTGATTTATAGCATATTATGTAGGAAGAAGACAAGGCTTCTTGTGTTCAGTGAATCATTATGGAAGTGAACATCCATGAACACTTAAGTTCTTGAAAAAGAACTCATAAAAGCTCTTCCAGGAAAATGTTTGCAGTGCTGAGTGTTGCAGATAATGCATGTGCCAACTGGCATCTGAGAGCAAGTGTAAGCTTACTTTGGATCTGGACTAATTGCTTCCTTCTGACACTATTTAAATCTTTTCACCCTCCTCCTTTGCAATAAATCCCCAGTCCCAGCTTGCAGTGGAGACGACACATTGCCTCATCCTGTCTATTCCCTCTGGGAGTCAGCAATGCTGCATTGCAGTTCCTTGGATGTAGGGATATCAGCTTAGGGATTGGGTTTGAGTGCCATCACATGGCACATACAGGACAACCAGGTGATCAGGCCCTGGTGATCAACATGGGTTTATGAAAGGCAGGTCCTGCCTGACTAACCTGATCTCCTTCTATGACAAGGTGACCCACTTAGTGGATGAGGGAAAGGCTGTGGATGTTGTCTACCTAGACTTTAGTAAAGCCTTTGACACCACTTCCCACAGCATTGTCCTGGAGAAACCGGCTGTTCATGGTTTGGATGGGTGTACTCTTCACGGGGTAGAAAACTGGCTGGATGTCCAGGCCCAAAGAGTGGTGGTGAATGGATTTAAATCCAGCTGGTGGCCAGTCACAAGCGGTGTTCCCCAGGGCTCAGTGTTGGGGCCAGTTCTGTTTAATATCTTTATCAGTGATCTGGACAAGGGGATTGAGTGCACCGTCAGTAAGTTTGCAGATGACACCAAGTTGGGCGGGAGTNAATCTGCTGAACATGAGCCGGCAGTGTGCCCAGGTGGCCAAGAAGGCCAATAGCATCCTGGCGTGCATCAGGAATAGTGTGACCAGCAGGAGTAGGAAAGTGATCGTGCCCCTGTACTCGGCACTGGTGAGGCTGCACCTTGAATACTGTGTTCAGTTTTGGGCCCCTCAGTACAAGAAAGACATTGAGGTGCTGGAGCGTGTCCAGAGAAGGGCAACGAAGCTGGTGAAGGGTCTAGAAAACAAGTCTTATGAGGAGCGGCTGAGGAAACTGGGGTTGTTTAGTCTGGAGAAGAGGAGGCTGAGGGGAGACCTTCTCGCTCTCTACAACTACCTGAAAGGAGGTTGTAGCGAGGTGGGTGTTGGTCTCTTCTGCCAAGTAACAAGCGATAGGACAAGAGGAAATGGCCTCAAATTGCACCAGGGGAGGTTTAGACTGGACATCAGGAAAAATTTCTTCACTGAAAGGGTTGTCAAGCACTGGAACAGGCTGCCCAGGGAAGTGGTTGAGTCACCATCCCTGGGCGTATTTAAAAGACGTGTAGATGTGATACTGAGGGACATGGTTTAGTGGTGGACTTGGCAATGCTAGGTTAATGGTTGGACTTGATGATCTTAAAGGACCTTTCCAACCTAAATGATTCTATAATTCTATGATACTGAGAAATCGCTAGAGACTTGTATTGGATGGCAAATTCCATTTTAAATGCATGGTTTCATAGCCTCCTCTGTCCTTTTGGTTACAAGCAGAGTCCCAACCCCCAGGAGATGCCAGTAAAAATCCCCTGCATCTGACACACTAAGTATCAGTATCAACCATTCCAGTGGAGCACATGTGGACGCTGCTGGCCACCAGACCACAGTAGCGCAGTTTTCAAGGCTAAAATGGCACAAGGAAAGAACACAATGAAGATTGGCCATTCTTAACAGTGCCCTGGCAAACCTGGCAGCAGCCTGTTGGATGGCGAGGAAGAGAGACACAAGACCTGGAGCACACGTACGCTGGAAGAGGGGAGGGTGTACCTCCAGGGCATAGAGGTCAGTATGGCTTAAGGACCAGAGGAAGAAAAAGGGAACCTGAGTCCATGCTCAGGTGGAGGTCCAATTTCAGGTGAGGGTCACAAGGATAAACACAGCAAATAGGCAGTGTCCACTGGAGAGCTCTTCCCAGTGTGGGGAAAAGCTCAAGGGAGTCCAAGGAGAGGCTATGCCAAGGCTTGTCCTCAGAATAAGGTTGCTTCTTGCTAACTCTCTTCAATGCAGCACCCTGAGATGAGCAAGTATGAGAAAGATTTTGGACATCCTTTTAAAGCCTCACACCTGAACAGAAAATCAACTCATTGAAGCTCCCACATCTCTCCAGAAGATCTTCTCCTTTCCTGCTGGAAGGAGGGGCTGGAAGCAAGTCCCTCTTAACCCCTTTACCACTATGAACATGTTAGCACTGACTAACAGGGTGATGCCTTGGAGAATTTTCTAAGTGTCGCCCATTTAATAGATAAAGAAGTCTTGCAGCAGGCTGTTTTGGGGGTGGATCGTCAGTCGGTTTGGGCTGAGGCAAATGGTGCTGTTTTCCTGGCTGCCCCTTGACTTGCAGAAAGATTTCCTTTACAGAGTGTTAAGACAACTTTGCTGTCCCCAACACTGAGCATTTGGCTGCGGTGTGCACAAAGACGGATGTGTTCATGACGTCATGAAGGAAAGAGGAGTTTGCATAGCATGAGCTCTGAGCTGGCTGGAGGGCAGCAATAGCACAGCCCTGAACCCATGGTATGTAGTACATAGCTACAACTTCCAGCAGTGCTCATCACCTTGGCTACATATCACACCATTGATAATGTGCTCTGCAATGTGAGAAGGTGATGTGCGCGAGCGAATGGCTTTTGGGTAAAAAATGTGTTTTGATGCTGAGGCACACTCAGGACAGTGTGGAGCAGGAGGCTGGGCAGAGAGGAGTTGCGAAGGGATGTTGCCAGCTTCTGACCACCCCGGTCTTTGGTCAGCCTCACTGCTTCTGCAGTGTTGATACCTACTTCTGCAGACAGCCACCACAAGGCTTTCCTTGTAGTCCATGGAGAGAAACAGAGCACTTTTGGGATTACAGTCCTCTGAGTTCGCTGCCCAGAAAATGGTATTTCCCTATATGGAAAGGATATTGTAGGTTCATGAGTATGAAAGTTTCACACAAATCCTTCAAATTTTCATAGACTAGTTCACTTTATTCCCTTTCTCTTTTAATGCCGTAGAGCTGGAAGATAACAAGCATCTCAGGAGAAACTTTTGGAAAAGAAATAGAGCATATTTATAAATTGTGGACTGATGGCAAAATACGTAGTTAAAATAAAAACATGCATCATCTGGATAGTCCTGTTGGATTCTACATTGGTTTCTTAAGTTTCTCCACTTGCTAATAAGTGTAGTAGAAAGAAAATATTTCTGATTAGTACAATTATGATAGAGCAGTGCTATAGTGACCTTAAGCTATGAGAAGCCCAAGCTTTAAAAAAGAACTCATAAAACTTTAATGAGTTTCCCAGATGCTAACGAGCAAGCCAGCTTCCATGAAGGCTATCTGTGCTCAGCAGTCTCCGAAGGCTGTGAAATGAACCCTCCGACCCTTTTGACACATCTTTCCTCTGCGCTCCCAGGCTGCAAGGGGTCATGTCAAAGTCTGAACCAATTAATTGCGCTCTGGATATTGGCATATGTCAAATGAGTGATTCAGCCTTCTGTGGTGGAAAAATGGCAAATTATAAAGCTGCTGGCAAGGTCATAAGAAACAGCACCAGCACCCTGCGGGGATGCTTTCCTCAGGGTCCAGCAGTATTGTGTTGATTATTGGCATGGTGGCTAATGAACTGCCCCATCCAGGCTGAGCAGGGAATAGTGGTTAACCTGGGTCGTCCCAATCCTGGCCAGCCACATCCAGCCTGAAAGCACATTTAGACAGTAGAAATTCTGAATATCCTTCAGCTGGCTTGCCTGTGATTTAGTCGTTGACTCATTTTGACTTTGGGGATGCTCATTGATTGCTGACTTACAGCTCAGCAGTTCAGCCAGAGGCTGATCAGCTGCCATGTCGACCGGTGGGTCCTGACACATTAACTGATCACCTCTGATGTCTGAAACAGAGATTGCTTCTTCCTAGTACAAGGGTGAGGCAACACCTAAGCCAACTCAGGAGCAGTATGCAACCAAAGTAATGCAGGCCACAAGGTCAGCCCAACCGCTTGTTTGTGAGATCTGGTAACTGCCATGGTTTTCTATCTCCCAGGGATCCCTGCAAGTCTCCTTGCCCAGCAACCAGGTGGGGATTGGCTTCAATTTTGTAAATGTGTGCAGGTATTTCAGATAAGTCATCAAGTCCAAAGCAGCCTTTCTTTAACAAAATGATTGCATAATGTTTTTGGGAAAAAAAAACCCCAAACACAAATCTAATCATCCTATGCTTTTTCGCCACAATAACAACACTCAAGTGAAAGTTGGAGTTCACTTTGAATATCTAGTGATGGCTTTTATTAGCCTTCAACTTGTTTGCATGTATATATATGAGCACAAATGGTTTTTTGATCCTTCTGTTTACTTCAGAAGTTGTCTTATGGCTAAAGAGTGACTCAGACCAAGAAACACCCGGCAACCAAATCAAGGACTGGACTGGGAATAGGACTCCTACGCACTCTTCCCACCTCTCCTGTAGACTTCTCATGTCACTTCAAGGAAGTTTCTTTCTGTATCTGCTTGTATTATTTTCTCCCTGCATTTGTCTAGCTTGAGGACTTAGACTGGAAGCGCTTTGGGGTACAGACTTCTCTCAGTAGGTGTCCATATAGCATCTAGCAACTAACAGAGTGTGGGCTCTTTTTTCAATGTGCAATACCAAAATACAAAAACCCCATAAGAATCTGAGACGTGTACAGTTCAATCCACATCTGAGACCTAGCATATAATACTGGGTCAACATTGCCTGTGTGTGATTTAGCACAGACATCAGAGGTGTGAGTTGTACACATTGTGCTTAACAAGCCCCTGTTGTTAGAGGTGGCTAACAAACACACTGTCATCCAAAAATAATGGACATTTTCCTGTGCTATTGGCCAAATGTGTGTTGGGTTTTAAGCATGCAGATAGGCACCTAATGGGATTTTCAAACATTCCCATATAGGCTAGGTACTTAATTCCCATTGATTTCTGGTGGAGTTGAGTGCATATCAGAGTTAATTGACTTTGTAAATACCCTTACAGGTGCTCGTGTATTTTTCAGCGTATACATGCTTTTTTGAAACACGTCTGACAGGTCTTCTGCAAATATCCCTTGAACTGGATGGGAAATCTCTCCTGGACCTCAGCAGGCTTTGGCTGGATGCATCTGTGTCCCAGTGACCAAAACCAGCCATGACGGCCAGCAGCGCTCAACTGCTGAGTGCAACCGCTGGTGCTGAGTCCCCCGTGCACTGCAGAAACCTCCATGGCTTCATCGATGCAAAAGAATCAGTCACAGCCACCCATTGGCTTCTTTTCCATTTTGATAATTTAAATCTGACCCACTGAAGGCTTTGAAGACACAGATCAAGCTTTTGAACCCAGTATCATATACCTTGGGAAAAGAGCAAGTGGGAGGAACAGCATAGCTCTTTTTCCTGAAGCCATTTTGAATTTCCTTGATGGTGGTGTATATGAAAATACAAAGAGGAAAAATCTCTGTTATTTTTCACTTGCTCTTTTTAATTTAGCTGAGTGGGCGCTTTTTTTTCTTTCTTCAGATTTTTTTGGAGGCAGTGTTTCCATTTTGCAGGGGTAAGTATGTGCAAGTGGTACCATTTATATATCCAGCTCCACCACCAAACTAGTTTAGGTCACTGAAGCAGAACAACATGACATTTTTCCAACAGATAGCAAATTCATGTCTCTTTCCCGAAAGGGAATTTCACAGGAACTGAAGCTATTTGCAAAACTGGGTCAAATGAGGCAATAATTTTGACTGAAGGAAAACAGGTTGTTCGAATGCTGTTACTGGTGACTAAGAACTGCATTTCACATTTTTAAAAATTATCTTTTTTATTTTAAAATGGACCAAATTCTTAAAAAAAAAAAAAAAGCTCCTATGTCAAATCACAGTAAGCCCTTTACCTGGTGCTTCCTTCTGTTTTTTCCAATTTCTCAGCAGAGGAGGCTGAGATTACTTCTTCAAGAACACCTTGTAAAGATGGGCTTGTAAAAATCAGAGATTCTTCCTGCTTCTTCTTTTCTCCCTTAGACATCACAGGTGAAGGCTACTTAACACATCTCCCAGTCGATCTGGCTGCCACACATTGCCAAGTCCAACAGGACTCTTCTCGGTGGCTTTCGTTATGCTAGACTGGCAGCCCATGAAGCAAATATCTATCTATCACTTCAGTGACCACGGTTCTTATGTTTCCCCTCCAACTTGCCCATCCAGCACGTAATAAAACACAGACTTATTTCAAGCTCTAAAATCTTCATCACCTTAGGACATATTGGCATAAAGATGCTTGCCTGGCTTGTGTGGCTTCCTACTAAGGACAGTATCTTTTATTAGACCCATTGATGCCACTGGAAAAGGTAAATGAGCTTTGGGCACATGAGTCCCTCTTCTTCACATGTAATAAAGCAAAGTTTTATTTGTCTGACAACTAAACCCCTCTTTCTTCTAAAAGCATCACTTACAGGCCTCGCAATCCTAATTCACTTCAGTGCTTTACCCTAAAAGTTATCTCCACATGTTTTGGTGGCTGCTTTTGGCTTCAGTTTGACTTGAGGTTATGGGTGAGTCCTTGGGAGAAACTTGGATTCATTTTCTCCCCTGCGTGTGGTGATAATACTGCCACAAGTTCTGCTAGGAGCCTCTGAATTCCAGCCAATCCAAGATCCACTCACTTTATCCTCAATTTCTATTTTTCCAGAAACTTTATGCTTATTTGTTGATCCTTGCTTGGCATTGTACTCTTCATTTCTCACATGCCTAGCTCCAGAACAGACAGCTAAGTCTTCCTTTGCCAAGCCTACAGCAGCTCTGAGATGCCTCCTCCAGCTGGTCACAGGAATGTGCCCATCACAAGGGCATGAGTTTTTATTGGGAGTGCAAAGAATATGAACCCAACTGGATATGATCCTGCCAGCTCTTCAGGGATGTGAAGAGAATGAGTGCCAGAGAGAGGGATATGCAGAGAAATAGTGATTGAATTTGTAGATGTTTCCAAGGAGCAGTCAATTCGCAGGCTGGAGCAACAAGGACCTACCTACTGGGCAAGATGATTTAGTGAACAACCTGCCCAGAGGAGGGGAGAGATGGTTGATCTGAGAAAAGTCTTGCTGAGACCAGAACAAGGGCTGGATATGGAAACAGTGTAGACGACCTGCTACCATCAGCACATGCTGCAAAGACTAAATGGTTTGAAGGCATAGGAGTCTGCATAGAAAATAGTCAGTCCTGGGGTTGGAGGAGGAAAGTGATGTTCTTGCACTGGTCCTGAGCTCCATCCTGTGTATGCAAAGTTTATTGCCTGGGAGAAGTAACACACGATGACACAAGCATCCAATGTTGTAATCAATAAGGTTGCTTGAAGGTTTTGTTTCAGCTTTGCTGCTTGTTAACAACAGCTGGCTTGCTCATCCTCATTCTTTTCTACCACTTGGTGTACACAGGCCTTCAAAGCATTTTTGCTTTGGTCAGCATTGACAAGTATTGGGAAGTTGCTTGCAAATCAATAAAGAGAAAAAGTTGCATAAAAACGTTTTATCGAAGTTGCAAGCATCATAAATATTCTAGGAACCATGTAGTTCCCTCTCCT
The DNA here is from genome assembly GCA_013389945.1 of Fregata magnificens. Classification (NCBI taxonomy): domain Eukaryota; kingdom Metazoa; phylum Chordata; class Aves; order Suliformes; family Fregatidae; genus Fregata; species Fregata magnificens. Next base: position 14,146 of record WAAD01031532.1, read on the forward strand.
GCTGAACTCATAAAGGCAGAGATGTAAAATGAAACAGATCCCGTCTGCCACCCCCTCCAACTCACTGTGCGCCTAAGGATTGAAAGGAAAGCCTTAAGCTGCTGCAGACCTAGAACCCATCATGTGACTCCTTCAATAAATCAGCCCTTCCCACATGTTCTGAAATGATATTAACTTCTAGCCACAAGACATTTATGATTCATATGGGACAGGCTCCTTGCGAAATGATTACAAGCAGACCCATCTGCAGCATAAAACCAAAAGACTGTGCAGTCAAAGTCAATTAAAAAACAAATACATCAGACCTCCTGGTCCCTGTTTCAGCAAGGTTGTTTTACTGTTTACAGACAATTTTGTTGGCATGGCAGTGTCTGTATACCCCTCAAGTATGCTATGTATATCCCATCTGTGCCCATATTGAAATGAGAATCTTTCGTTTGCCAGGCCCAGATTAACATCTGTATCCAGAACCACATGAAAGACTCGCCTTAAACTCTACAGAGATCATACTGAATGTGCGTAGCTGTTACCATACAGAGGGCATTCGCTGCATAGAATTCAAAATGGGCTTTCAAAAGGGTGGCAGTTTCCCAAGTATCTTTTTGCTGTATGACAACGCAGCAGGCTTCCTGGCTCACCTGTGTCCCAACCTAAGGAGACAACTCAAATCCCACTTCAGGAACAGCATGCCAAGCACCCCAATTCCTGTGTCTCTCCAAGGGCAGGTCAAGCTCACACCTCTCCATCGGGATTCACCTGGCTGAGAAGGAGACCTAAGTTGAGGTGTCATTATGCAGGTGTGTCTGAGGAGCTGGTGTCTTCATCCTCGTGGTAGGCAGTGGAGGTCTCATCCAGGCAGTGAGCACAGCCCAGAGAGTTGTTCATCCTGTCCACACACAGGTGTTTGCCTTTGGGTGATCCCAACAGCTCCCATGGACTGTACTGACAATATTCCCACTGGCTATGAGAGGAGCTTGGAGGCTGGCTGAGACACCTGCGGGTTAAAAAGAGGTGTCTCCTGAGCTAAACGCCAGAACTTGGTTGCTTGACTTGTCTAAACATACCTGCTACGTGCCACCTGAGATGGCTTAGGGTCTCTGAGACATCCACATGGGGTGGCAGGGTGAGAAGCCAAACCAGGCAAGGCTCCAAAGGTGCTAGACACCAGTAGGTGAATCACTTGTGTGGGGCTCTTCTGTATCACAAGTACCACATCACATTATCATTTTATATCAAGCCAAAGAAAACCACTTTGTATTTATGTAACCTCTCCTGTACCTCCTGCTCTTCATTTGCAGTTGAAATGCTCTGATTCTCCTGCATTAGTCACCCAGTTTTCTTCTCTTTGTTATTTCCTAAATGAAGATTTTTATTTATTTTGTTCTTTTATCACAGCATTGGACAGCACTAGGAAAAAGAGAGAGAAAGCCCACGAGGCTAAGTCTCTTTCTGCTGCGATGACTGAGTGGGCACAGTGCAGCGAGCAGGGACCAGCACACTTGCAAACTGAGACAGATGTAGGCTCGGTGCTGTAACTAGACAAGCTGGCTTGAGCTTCATCTCACAGGCTGGCGGTGTAAGGAGAGGAGACAGCAGCAAAGAGCAATGATTGCGAGGCAATGAAGGGATGGACAAAGAGGAGCTGGCTGTTATGTTTTCCGAGGTACAAGTAGGTGTCACGCTGGGATCTCAGCCCTACGGAGTGACTGCGAGGATAACAGAAAATGGCACTGTCTGGGGTCCATCATCATCAAATTACTTCTCAGGAATGGAAAATAATATGTGTATTTCTTTAGAGAGAGCCAGAGGGTGGTGAGGACTTGAGTGTGGGGGTTTTTTGCTGTTTTCTTTCTATGCCCCCTGCTTTTCTAGTATGATTAAGCTTGGGGGGAGGGAGAATAAAAGCTATAAAATGGTTATAACTCATACACAATGCCAAGGGAAACATTGCACAGTTACAGTGCAGTTTTTCCATTGTAAAACCGCTGGCTTTGGCTGGAGAGCTGAAGGAAGAAAACTCCATCAAAAACAACTCTGAGCCTTTTCTGACTCAGCTCTTGGGCTGGGATGTGTCATAACCTCTGGAGCAGACACATGCCTGCTAGGCATGTGAAGATGGAGATGAGAGAAACCAATAGTCTCATCTTCAGCAGTCCTAGGGCATGTCACCCCTGTGGGTTCAAGCAGCGTGCAGGTGGTCCATGGCTCCCATCTGCCCAGCCTGGGAAACTAGCAGAGCTTGCATAAAGCCTCCGTTGGGGAAATCAGCTTCTTGGGTGACCCTTTGCACTAGATCCCACCATTCTTATGTGGGGAAAGGAGCTTAATGTGTCTCACTGTGCAATTTATAATCCCAGATATATCCCCCATGATGTCTCCGTTTCCCCTACACTTCTATATTCCCTGGGGTTCCCATTCCCTGCACTTCACCTGTTACTAGTCTGAAGTCCACTCTCTGATGTGCAGGACAGTCTCTGTCCTGCTGCCCTTATATTTCAGGAGCCAGCAAGGAATATTTTATTAGTAGCATCATTACTGTCCCTCATTCACAGTTCAGTGACGAACAGAGTGAACAGCAGGACACTGTCACTGGGAAGCAACAACATTGCCATCAGACCTCTTGTCCTGTTCATTATCTCCCATTCTTTAAACTAAAATGCCACACTGTGTTGCAACCACTTTGAATATAATAATATAGTACTTTATTTACTTGCATAGAGGCTGTACACACATAATACCTTTTACATATAAGATCCCCTGGGTTACCAGTGAATACTTACCATTTTTCCACATGTTGCAGAAAATAGGTTTTGCAGATTTGCTACCTCTCCACCTAACTATGTTTTTGGATGCTGCTAGAATGTTCCTTGTGCTCAGGCAATATATTTCAGTGCTTAGCCCCATTAGTGAATAAATAAAAGTGCTTATGTCTCAGGTAAGTTACAGAAACCTCTAGGGTAGCAAGCTTTCTCCTTAAATAGACTGGGGGATTCACCTGAATGTAAATGCTTACAGCCTGGCTGCTGTATTTGAGCTAGTCAGCCCAGACTCTGGTCTGTACAGTCTGTGGAGTCCAGGCTGCAGAAGTAAGTGACTAACAGGCTCTGCTTGTGTAGAAAGCTTAAAAGTCAGGTCTCGTCTGAGGACAGCAGGCTGCCCTTTGTCCACCCCTTCATTACTTTGCAATTATTCTGTTTTGCCACTGCTGCCTCTCCTTACGCTGCTCAGGCCAGCTTGTCTTGTTACAGCATGGAGCCCACATCTATCTCAAGACACTGGCCATCACAATCTCCATCTGACTTTCGTTTTCAGTGAATTTCTCTGCTTCTTTCCTGTACAAGAAGGTAAACAAAGCAGGGTTTATTAGCTAATTCAAACACAGCCTGGATCAAGAGTCATTACGGGCTCATGTTATTCTAGCACAAATTCACTGTAAGTAAAGAAAAATTAGTTGGTCACATTAGTACTCAGCAGAAAATTGAAACGGAATTATTCAAGGTTTGATATGAATTAGTAAATGCACAGACAGTGGCATTTTAGAGTCAGACACAGGAAAGTTTAAAAAACCTCTTCTGTCTTTTTCACATGTGCATATTTAATCTGTAGCTCTTTGGAGAAATCAGTGAGTTTAACTGACTCTTGGCCATACCATCTTGCTGGAAACTACTTGTCTAATTTCATAATAATGCAGTCAGAAGCCTTTGGCGAGTGCCCAGCTATCAGATGGAAAAAGTCCAGGATCCTCATGTCTCAGTACTACAGCTTTTTCCAGAGTTTTCCCTTCTCTCCTCATCAGGAATATATTAGTATGTATTTATATATAACTGATCCATCACCAGGTTTTGCAGGTGGTGGCAGGTGGCAGTAAGTGCACTTTTCCACCTCTTTAATTGTTTTTGTTTATTCATTGCTCCAGCAACTCTCTGAGGGCTAAAGCATGTCTTTGTCTGCTTTGGTGGAGTGGATCAGAGCAAGGGATTGATACAGAGATGCCATGTCTCAGCTGTCCCTAATCTGAAAGGATAGATCTCATCATGACATAGGACGATTTGAATCTCCAAAGTGGAAAAAAAAAAAAGAAAAGATTCATGAGACTGGACTAATAAAGTACAAATTCTGGCTTCTTAGGATGGGAAATGACTACCAACGTCCAAGGACACAGTGATGTTTGCTTTGAATTCACTATTTCTTTTCAACTCCATTCTTGCCCGTGACTATAATAACCAGTAATGAAACAGGCATTAATTGGACTAACATCTTTCACATTTATTTTCTTTTTGTTGTTCCTGGCAGAGGGTATGTGTATGTATGCAGGTAACAGTGGATTATTTTAAAGTAACCTATAAGCACTTCCATATCCTTGAGATTGAAAGCAGCCTGGGCAGAAGGTGGTGAGACTTGTGAAGGCTATTCGTTCTTCCAGAAAGTTCATCCCAGAGCTTTAAACTAGCTCCCAGCAATGTTTGCTCTTCCAGAAAACTTTACTCCTATTATGGAAAGTTCTCCTTTGCCAGAAGTTAACCACTGGATGAGGTCTCAGATGTTTTCCTCCAGTCCTTGTCCTTATCACGTGTGAGAGATCAGAAACATGGACACTTTGAAGTCCAGATGAAGACTACTAATCTTCTAAGACAGCTTTTTTCAGACCTTTACACTGCCAGGCACCACTTTGTTGTCAAACTAGATCAAACCCCAGCAATTTACAATCAATATGAAGTGGTATTTGACACGTTGTTCCCAGTTACTGCAAATAATGGCATTGTCATGAATAATAATGATCTTGCTGTTATGCTAATTTTGTAGTTCAGACTGATTTAGCTTCAGTTCCCAGGCTGCAGATCTGCCCTTGCTCGGGTCTACTTTGCTGGAGAAGCCTGTACTACCAGAAACCTTTTGCTTGCAAATTTTTCTCTAGGTCATGATCAGCTCTTCCTTTACCCTCTTCCTCTGACTAATCAGATTCAACATCCAGGCCGGCATTCCTCTGAGCAGCTGTGGTTATGTGTTTTACAATGACAGAGTTCACTGAATGTATTATATTGGCTTACACTTTGTTCCCTCTGATGGTCACGTAGACCTCTCACGTGTGGACATGTAGGCACATGGGGTTCTCCTGCTGCTGATCAAGGACAGTCCAGGCCTTTTAGATTGCTTAGCACTCCCATCACATATGCTATTCCAAGTCCATGTGTCTGATGGTATAGAGCATCTCAAATGTTTATGCAACTGTATCAAGAATTGGGAGTTAGTTTGAATTAATGTGACACACCCCACTCTTCCCACCCCCCGGTATTATTTGGCCAAACTCTTACACATTCCTTTAGTCCTTCCTCACCTCTTCCTAAATCTATTTCAGGTGCAGCTGCTAGGTCTTTACACTGACTTCATTTTCTGTGGCTTCCTCTGATCATTTAGCATAGGAAGATAGCACTGAGATGCATGCCAGGCAACAATTTACCTGTAGTTTTTCTGAAGATTTTCCCCTCCAGCCTGAATATCTTATATAAACTTCATCTAGGTCCAAAGGGTCTTTCGTTCTGTGGAGTCCAACCCAGGTTTCTCCATGAGGATCAGAGAGTAAAATTGTCTGGAGGCCAGGATAAGAAAATAATTGTTTAAGGCACTATCAGCAGATGTTCAGGTGGGCCATAACACTCAGAGACAGAGCCCACGCTGCTCTAAGCCCTTTCAGATGTAAGAAATGTCCTGATCCAGACCTCGAATAGGCATCTCCCCTTTGCCCACACCCCCCGCCCTGCCTTCGGAGAAGAGGACCAGGCTGGTGTAAAAAAGAGAAGGAAAATAGTTTAACTGAGAAACATTTGAAACATGCATAGAATCTGAGGAAGTTATCTGGACTGTGGTTTTTGAGAGCTTTTTTTTTTATAGATTGTCTTTGCTGCCTTTTGCTCTTAGTACGTGAAAACCTTACAACTCAGCTGTCAAGTTTCAGTATTGAATATCAAACAGAAGATTTGGTGTAAGCTGCGTCTTGAACAAATAACAGCTAGGAAATAACCCTTAGGAAAGTATTTACTGTTTTCAGTTTTCAGATCATGAGCTTATTCCACTGTTTTCCTAACCATAGTCTTTAGCAGCAGTAAGGCAAACCAAGCCAGGGCAAATTTTACTTTTGGTTTTCAGTTAAAAGCTGGCAAGGATCATGCCTTCCGTAGACAAACAATCTGACCCTCTCTGAGACTGAAGAGCCACAGGGATATAATTTTATTTCATAATTCTCTCAGCTCTACAATAAAACCCATGAAAACCCAGCCTAAGAGAAATACTTACCTAATACGAAGGTGACATCGGCTATTTTCTGTTATGGCTCTAGGGAAGCCGTAAGCCTTCACCAGGTTGATGGCAGAATCATTCCTGCTAGCACATAGGATGGATTTTCACTCCCAACCACTTCAGTAGGGAGAAAGGAAAAACTAAAGTCCTCTCACTCCCCATGGCTATAGCGGATCTATCTATCAAGACTTCACAGGAAATCTGTCATTACTTCATAATGAAAATGAACTTGACTAGGACCATCTCAAGGGGAGAAAAAAGTGGAACAAAACATAGATTTTGCAAAATGTTCATGAACTTATTGGAAAAAGAAATTTCATTTTGATGTTAGCCTTCTAAAACTATTGTTTTTAATGAATATTAATTCAGACTTCTGAACTAAGAATGATTTTCAAGAGGAAAAAAATTCATGCAAAAATGGGCAATGTCAGGAATGTCGTAACAAATTATCTTTTGATATTAATAGCTTTTATCCCTTGACAATCTTCAAAACTAATGACTTCCAACAATCAGCTCTTCTTTCAATGACTTGTTACCTTTTAGAGACCAGTGGTTTGATCAGAAAAATCAACGTCTCTTTTTTAATCCATGGTTACTGTGCGATTTAGCCTTTTCATAATTTAAGCTTTCGCCAGAAGAATCTGGTTAACGTTGAAATAAAACCCTTAATAAATTTATATTACTCACTCAACCCAAGTAGTTGATAGCGAAGGTGGCTATTTCAGGGGACAATCCACAGCACAAGCCCATCTTCGGTGCTCTGAAATGTTTTTGTGCAGGAGGCTTCAGGGAACAGGAGGAGTCTGGAAAGCCAGAGGCAGGGATGTGACCACTCTACATTTGTACATGCACAAACTAAAATAATTTTCCAGTGTTGCAGGACTCCATGGCTGTAAGTAAAGAGAGGACAAAAAAATGTGAGTGCCATACTGGGTCGAACAAAGGTCCATCTGACCCAGGATGGTCTATTTCCAGCTATAGACACCAGTTGACGCTTGAGAAAACTTCTGCATCTCTACACAGAGGCATGGCACTGTGAAGTCTCTCTGAGCCATATAGAGGTGAGCATGTGACTCCTACAAATGCTCTCATCTGTGGTCCTAACCCTGTCAAGGGCAATACGTGCACCCATAGCACCCCCCTCAATTCACCTTTCCTGAGCCCATTCTTCCTGCCACCTTCCTTCTTTTCCCACAGACAGCAATAAGGAAGCAAGGAAGGAGTAGAAGACAGCAACAAGTGTTTTCCTGAGGCTGTACCACACACTCTTGGTCTTGTGGGAACATCTTCCCCATTGCATATCCAATGCGTTAAATATTCAGCTCTTACTACTGTTTTGGGATAAGGAATGGCAATTAATGCACACTAATATCAGGGCTGAAATAATGTAAAAAGCAGACCCTCTCTAACCTCGAACTCAGTTCAGTCTCTATGTTCTGCTGCCACCAAGTTGCTGGGCTCCTTAAGATTCATTCAGTCAACAATCCCAGTACAGCTTGGGTTTTCTTGGTGTAGTTATTTTTTTTTTTAAATTTAGTTTTTTGTTTGGTTGGCTTTCAGTGGAAAGACCTGTTTTGGGGTATGTGCCTGTGGGTATCCCAGTGGGGAGGAGTGCATCCTTACTTGTATCTCAGCTAAAGCAAAGGCTGCACAGTAAGTTCACCTTTATTAAACCTCCCTCAAATATTCCTGCAGCAATTGCTGCTGTCTCACAAAACACTTTCTTAAAGATTTGGCAGGCAGAAAATATCTTGTGCTTTCTGAGGATTTCAAGGTAAATGCACAACAATTAAACAAAGCAGGGCGACATCTTCCCAGAGCCTAGGAAGGCAGGGAGGAACCCTGAACTAATGCTGCAAATCTTGCAGTCGTCATGCAAAAAGTCTTAGTGCCCGCCACGGTGCAGTGCCTTGATTTCCTCTTTCTTTTTGGCCCTTAAGGATAGGATAAACTAAAATCAGTAGCTTTAACTCAATTTTGTGTTGGTTTAGGACATATTCATGCCCTGTGGATGACAAACTCCAACAGTTACTGCAGATACAACAAGGACATGTATCCTACATATATTGGAGGCAAAGGTGTTTGGATAGAAGGATTCATCTCAGCTTATGCGGGATGTCCACGATGTAGAAATCTATCTTTGAGCTGCTCACGCAACTCAGTGGAGAGGCATGGGCGCTCCTAGGCCATGACTCACCTATCCTCTTACAGACACCTTCCCTAGGCACAGTGGACTCCGTTTACTATACTATCGACTTCTCTGTTAACTATAAAGGGAGCCTCAGTGACTAGTGAGATGAATTCACCCTTCATGCCTCAGTACAGAAATGACCCATATTCTGAACCTGCTTAAATCCACTGGGATTATTTCATCGGTGTATCACTTCACTTTTATATTAGTATAAAGTAATGATGAATCATGTCTATTGTTTTCTATGGACCTCCTTTTGATCCAGAGTGGCATATGTGGGAGGAGAAAACTACTGATGATATCATTATCCTTCTAGAGGAAAACATCTCCTGAATCACTGCCACTACAAATTTCTTTTGCAAAGTTGAACATTGAAATATTTATTGTATGCTACCAACTGTATTACTCAAATTTTACGCAGACAAAAGTAAACAGAAATAATTGCATCAAAAAAATCTATCCTCAAAGGAAAGAGTAGGGGTAAAACAACCTCTAACTAAAAAAGAATAAATAAATCCTAGATACTCAAAAACCTCATTATTTACTGTCTCTTTTTCATTCCATTTTTACAAAAACTGACAGCAGGAGTGCTGTTCTTTCCTGTAAATATACAGTTCCCTCTGTCTCTTCTTGCCAAAATATGGGTGTCTCCTGCCATAAGATATACTCCAGAGCATCGGAGGCACTCCTGGCTGACCGATATGACATGGAACTTGTATGTGGACTTTCAGGGGAAGCAGCCAGAGGCTACAAGGAATACCTTAGGAGAACTTAAATGGCAGGGGATGCCTACGTGCTGGTAAGCGAATGAAGCCCTTCCATTTGAACATTTCTTGCTACTTTTCACAGTGTGAAATAGATCTGCACAGACTATAACGGGAGCTGGAAGTCCCCACTAGAGGCAAATGTCACTCTCATATTCTACTCTTCTCTTACACAGTTTTACTCTGTTATAATCCCAGTGAATCATCCTGCTCTGATTTATATCAGTGTATACCCAAAACATTACCTGAACTCCCACAGGATTATTTCCAAATCATACTGGTGTGAATCACAGGTGAATTTGGTTGTGGAATTAGCTCTAATTTAAATAATATATGGGGCTAGAATAAGACCTAGCACAAATAATGTTCACTCTGCCCTTTTTCTGTACTTCAACCCCATGCTTCAGTAATACAAAGCAATATTGTACTCTTTTGATGAGGTGCCTCCTCCCTATCTACATGTCTACATATCCATCTACCTGGGGCACCAAGGAAACATAGCGCACGTAGGCATTCTTTACAGGGGATGGACAAAGAGAGGGTCCGCCATAAGAAAATATAAGTTTTCCTGGTGACCTGACTAGTTGGCAACCTGTGCATGCATACACTTGTGTATGGATACAGGGAAGCTATGGAGATGGTGGTACCGGCTTCGCCAGCGTAAAGCCTGTTCGAGGTATACAAGTCACACAATACTACCCTCATGTAATCCTGCTCTGAACATTGCAGCAATACTGTTGAAACTAAACACAAAATGGTCCCACTGCAGAAATTCCTCTCTGCACAATACCTTCTTCTGGACTTGAAGAGACAAAGCATAACACAAGTGAGAACCACAGCAGCTCAAGCAGGTTTTTTTTTTTCCAAGAAAGATGCAACAGTATGTGGAGTGAAGCCAAATTAAAGAAGAAAACTTAATCAGACCAAAGAGGTGACCTTGTATTTCCTCTCTGATTAGTGCAGGTTATTTGTGGTTCAATAACACCACTAAAGACTGTACTTTGTGTTTAAGGTACTATTCTGTCTATAAACAGACAGTGCTCAAGGCTGTTTAAAAAAAATATTTTAAAATGCAGAAATAAAATTTCCTAATAGTTCATGTCTTGGACAGATTAATCTCAGAGTGACTTGCACTGGAATAGAGATCATGGAAGAGAAAGTACATTGAGATTGTAGAGGTGTGTCCTACCTCATCCCAGGATACTGAGATCACTGCTGTTTCACTGGAGGGAAGTACTCTGTGTGGAGAGCTCTGAGATTACATCCAGACATTACGTCCAGATGTTGTTATCAGCTTGAGGTCTCATAGCCTCCTCAGCTACTTGGTAAAATAACCAGATCAAAGAAATCAGTGTAGGCTTGGTACCTGGATCCCAGCAGGACTAAGGTGCTTGTATGAATAATTTCTTTGTGAAGGAGTCTTCTGCAACAAGGGCTCACAGCAGACATTGTCCTGCACACAGCAGAAAGGGTTACCTGGGAGTGCTCTGAACAGAAATAGATGCTTGTAGACACATGTGATCTGCCCTGTTTTAGACATCTGCTTTAGGGTGAGTTGCAGCCTAGATCCTATCCTGTGCATTGTCTCCATCTCCACTGACTGCAAAAGAGGCAGGGAGACGTCTATATTGTAGATGACTGTGTCTTATCTTGAACTTAATTCATGTACCTGGAACTGGGAACCATTGCCATTTGAAATACCCCAGGGTAGTGGAGACCTCCACATGGAGCTAGGGGGTGTGACAGATAACAGCCAGCTAGGATAACCCAGGAGGGATACCCTAGGGCATCTCCAATAGCAGGAGGTGCTATGTCTGGGCAACTGAATCAAGACTCCTGCGTCTGTGTAGTATACTGTTTTCTTAGTCTCCTCAACATGGAGTTTTTCTTTTTCTGTTAGTCCCATAGAGCCAAGATCTGTTAGGATCATGAATTGGCATTATCCCCAAGCACCTCACCACCTTTAACATGTTTCTTCCAGGAAACAGAGTTGTGCTATTTTCTAAGTGTTGTAGATGGAGTGGAGACACAGAAGGGCTCAGAGCATTTCACATACCTATTTCTGTCTGGATTAGGCACCTCAGTGCCTTTGAATATCACAGTTGCTTACTCCAAACCATGCGGGAACTCTGTGACAAGGAAACAAACTGAAGCCACGTCTCCCAAATCCTAATCAGAGCTCCCCCTTCTTTTGCTAACCTAGACAATGGAGAACAGCATTGTGGCTCATGGTTTGACTTAGTAGAACAGGAACATCTGCATTAGGATGCCTCCCTTCCCACCTGCACGGGTACAGACGCACAGCACCACAAGCCACATTGCCTCAGGACAGATGGAAGTTTCCCTCTTGGAAGGACCTCAGGGAGTCCCTCAGCAGTGCGAATGGCTCAGGCCCACTTCAGATGACCTCGCTGCACCAAGGCAAGGGAACCCCCCTCCTCACACATGGTTGTGAGACTGCCCTCACCATCATGGCACCATGGCAGAGAGGCTGGTCAATGCACATGCACCGTGCAGGCACCCTGCATGAGAGGCCAGTCCTAGGAGACATCGTGCTGAGCTGACCCTGCAGAAATGTGTGCAACAGAGACCCTGCTCAAGACATTGTGCACAGCTGCTCCAATACCCCTTTGAAACCCTTTGGCCCTGGGACATGCAGCGGTACAACCCAGGGTGCCAGAACCACTCTGATTATGACTGGATTTACCCCATTCTTGCTGAAAGGACCCTTCTCTACCGCCAGAGATGCTGCATACATGATGAAGACCATGACCACCCCAGTTAGAAAAGAACTGCATTCCCTGAGGATGGAGGGCATTTGGTCTGGAAACACTGAAATACAAATTCAAGCAATGCTGATCTTCTGCAGAGACATTTCCCCCTCTTACACCACTGTATTTTTGCCCATGGAATTTAAGACTTGGGTTTAGCAGCTTAGGAGTGTCTGCTACACTGCAACTACATCACTTACCAGTCCCTGCTCTCCCAGAGAGAAATTGTCTGTGTGAGAAGGACATAGGAGAGAAAAGGTGACACTGAAGTGCTCATTATCTGGAGAAAACATAGCAGTACTAATTGGGAGCAAACCAGAAAAAAAGAAGAAAAAGGAGAAAAAAAAAATCCAACCAAAACCCACTGAGATAAGACAGTTCTGAAGACAAGACAGACCAAACCATGGTGAGTAGAGGATGGGATCACAGCTTTCTTACATTCTGGTCACTCACAAATCAGCAGAGCTGACACTGCTGGCCTCACCTCTCTTTCCCACGAAGTGTTAGCCTGGTCAAGCACAGGTCTTCACTTGCAGGTCAGGTGGGTTAAGAGTAAGAGCAGAAGGTTACCATCCATCAGTTGAACCTAGCTGCTAGATCGCCATGTTCAACCCTGTAATCGCAGACAACAGACAGCTATGCTTTGCCTGCTCTGCAACGGCATGTGTAACAGCTATAGCTGACTGAATCGCTAGCAACAAGGCTTTTTTTTTATGATCCAGTGTTGCTTGAATGGTTTAATTGGAAAACTTGCTTCTGTCAAAAGTCAGTCATTTCTAGCACTCTGGACACAAGTTTCCTTTGGCAGTGAAATACTGCATGAGCATCCACAGCATCCAGTTCATGGCACTTATCTTGGGTATAAAAGTCTTTTTTAGTTAATTGCCCTATGCTCCTTCTGTGGTCAACAGAGAGCTAATTAACATCATCAAGAGTCCAGAGCATGACTTATCTCATCTTAAAAGAGGCATCGGAAAGAGGTTTTTAGGCCTCTATAGGTGTCTGTTTCTCTCTGTTAGCAATAAACGGAGCTGAGGGGGACTGGTCCAGCTTTAGACATCTAGCTGAGGTTGTCAGATAAACCATGCCTGGTCTGCCTTTTTGATGTGGTTGCGCACAGCCTGCATGAGACCTGCTCCACACACAGTTGAGGATCCAAGACACTTACTGAGAGCAAATCCGTAATAACAGCAGCAACCACCACCACAACACGGCCTAATCTAAAACTGCATAGCTGTAACACACAAGCAGCACATACCAGAAAACTGTAAGTAGCACCAATTTGCTTGTACTGAAATGCTTTGCTGACTTCAGGCTACAATAAAGGAGGAAAAATAGTCTTGAAGGCTTCTTTTTGTCAGTTCAAGGTCTTGTTAAATATTTTCATTTCAACAAGGCTTCAAGGCAGCCAGGAATCTGGTCCTGAAAACCCATTTTTCCTGGAGCATCAACATACTATGATCTAAAGACAGAGAGCAAGAGTTCTCAGCAAAAATCCCAACCTCTTTAGGTGTGACAGTATGTGCAATTTAAAATCCATTATCCAGCAATATATAAGCTGTGCTTCTTCCACCACTTTTTCCAACGAAGATTTTATATCAAAGGCTGGCGGCTGTCATAATGCTTTGATCCATGTTCAAATTGCCATTCTGAATTTAATATCAAATTGTTAGCTGAGTCAAAGAGAGAAATTTCCCTAACTCCAGTGTTTAACAACCTTTCTCTCTGCTAGCCATCTACGGACAGAGAAAACAGGGAGTGGTCATGCTGGAGTCTATTCTTGGATCTACGTTCCTGTGCTCTGCGGTAGACACTGGCCTAATCTTTGTGTTTCAGAGAGGAAAGTAAACACACAATATAAGGCCCTCCCCCACCTCCATCCTCTGAGACTGTTGCCTGACTCACTTTTTAAAAATAAGAGATAAACAGCTTTGACAATATAATCTTATTCAATGCAACCGAAGGAGCTGTTTCTCCAGTAGCTGATGAAGCCAGAGCCAACATGTCTGAAATAACCTATTTGCCATCAACATTCAGTACAGGGAGATCTACAGAGTAGTGGTAGCATTGCACCTTCTGACACCAGCAGCACCACAACGTTTGATGTTTGCATTTTCCATGACATTTTCCCCATGGAGGAGGAATCAGAAGCCCAGAATTAGCTTTGTGGAAGTATTGCCTAAATGCAACTCAGTGCACTCACATGCACACCAGTCCTGAGATCAAACTACAGTTTGCGGCACAAGACCTTGGCAATCCCAGGAGAAACACTTTGGTTTCAACAAGTGACTAACTGGAGCTTGACAAAATCAGCAAACTCACTCCCCACTCACAGTGGTCCATCACTGCCCAAGCTGTGAGTGCATTTTTGGAGTAAAGTAATGTTTGAGTAGATTGCAAGTAGCTCCAACACAGCATGGAAAAAACTGCTTGTTTTAATACCTTGTTCTGATGCAGAAAAATACATCATGTAACTATTCGTTGTCTTTCCATATGAATGGGAAGAGTATAGGAAACAGAGACTGTGCAAGGAGATTATGGAGGAATTGTGCTGTTGTTTAGTTCTTTGAACAGCCTCGGTTGGGACACCGGGTAGCCTGACTGTGAAACCACAGCAAGAACATGGATGTTTCCTGAAAACTGCAAGGGAAGGATGGGCCAAGATTCGCCTTGCAGGAATATTCACACACCAGGGGAGGTTTAGATTGGACATCAGGAAGAATTTCTTTACCGAAAGAGTGGTTAGGCATTGGAACAGGCTGCCCAGAGAGGTGGTGGAGTCATCATCCCTGGAGGCGTTCAAAAAAGGTATAGACGTGGCACTCCAGGGCCTGGTTTAGGAGTCATGGTGGTGTTAGTTGATGGTTGGACTTGATGATCTTAGAGGTCTTTTCCAACCTTAATGATTCTATGATTCTATATTTCACACACTCGGCTTCCTCAGAGATATCCAGGAGCCAATCCCAAGAAAAGCACATAGAAATCAGGGAAACGAGGAAGTCACCCATTAAGGCTAAGGACTGAGATTTTCTTGATGCTTAGTTACTAAGAGACAACAGGGGTTTAAGAGGGAAAGGCTTACTGGCTCCTCTCTGGTTTATACAGCCGACAAATTGACACATCACCCATTTAGCTGTCTGGAGCAAGTACTAAAACATCAGAATGGAACATAAATTAGTCTGGTGAGTCTCTAAAAGGAATCAAGGTTAAAGGACAAAAATGAATGCATTAAACTGCTAAGACCAAGTGAAAATTGCAAAATGCTAAACACAGATTACAGATATGTACAGAAACCAGCCATTCCTCTGCACTCCTCTGTCCCATCAGAAATGCTTCCTTGACGATAGGACATTCACTATAAAACACCCCTTTCCCAAGCTTGACTTGTCACACTCTTGACTCCTGGCCATCCAGGAGCTGTTTACTGCCCCTGTAAAGGCCCTAGAGCAAAGCAGGACAATCACGGATTCCATGGTCAGCCTGGTTTCATCCCAGAATGCTACAGCTTTGTCTCCTCCTGATCCTCCACTTATATCTTCCAGGAGACAATAGCCTGCTGTACGAAGCTAGGAAGTGCAAAGCTGAGAAAAGATCCATCCTACCTAGAGTAGGTTCACACCATGAAAGCTTTGAGAAGCCACTCCCATTCTACCACTGAGTTTGAAATCCTTGCAGGATTTGCAGAATTTAACACACTGCAGGACCTGTGCTCAAGGGGCCATCAGCTGCATTGGACTGGTGGGGATTGGAGTCTTCTGTTCTCTCCCCATTTGCTTGTGGACATGGAAGCCGAAGTTCTGCGAACTAGTTCAAGCAGGCATTGGTCTTTCTGTTCCTGACCCATTCCACATCTCCCCTTTTAGCCTGTCCAAAAAGACAGCTGCAAGACCTCCTTAAGGATAATCCTAGTTGGCATCTCCTCAAAACACCTTGAAAAGCTCTTGAAGGGACCCAAGGATCCAGATCACTAAGAAAGCACCAAAGAGAAAATTCCACAGCTCCAGGCACAGTCCTCCTCTCTCCAGACCAAATAGCTTCATGAGCCATCTGCTCCCTTCCTGAGGGAGTATCATTACCCATGCCCCAGTGTTGGGAAATTTGCTGTGCCATTTAGAAACCGCTGCTGCTGGTTATGGGGAGGGACAGCCTGTCTCTCCCCCAGCTCAATGTGCTACCCCTGATAAACTTCCAGTATGTTTGCAATGTCTCTGCTGGCTGCCCCTGCTCCAGGACCCCCGAACCCTGGCATCTCCCACTGCATTTGCAAGCCCTCCTCTTAACCTAAGGCCCTCTGCAAGTCAAGCTGGCTCCAGCTCTTCCCCTTTCTAGTGAACTATTTCCTTCTTCACATCCTCTAAGGCCTCCTGAGGAGCTCTCCAAGGAGTTTGCAATGTCAAAACACACTTGTAAATCAGTTATCTGCAACTTTCCCAAGAATGAGCACACAGGCGCCGCTGTGTCCCTCTGAGTAATTTCCCACCGTTCTGTTTGAGACACGAAGCTGCTCAGTGGATTCTCAGCCCCCAAAAATTCCTTCAACTCTTTCTCATTGCATTACAGAGTGCACAAGTAGGTGTTTGCAAACAAGCCCAGCCAAACACTAAGCCCCACGCTCCCCCCATCCTGACTCAAAGCAGGCATCAACAGGGAATTTGACAAGCTGTGCAATGTATTACCTCATCCCTGCAGTAGCTTTCACCCACGTCTTGTCCGATCAGAAGCCAGTTTCCCCACTAAAAATGTCAAGCCGTCTCAGAAAAGGATGCTCAAA
The DNA here is from genome assembly GCA_013389945.1 of Fregata magnificens. NCBI lineage: Eukaryota > Metazoa > Chordata > Aves > Suliformes > Fregatidae > Fregata > Fregata magnificens. Next base: position 30,937 of record WAAD01031532.1, read on the forward strand.
AATATCTCATTGCTTTACAGAACCTTATGTTGTCCATAACTCTTTTCAGCAAATTTTTTTTAGATTGTTTCAGCATATTGACAGTCCAGCTTGCCCTATAAAACTAAACGATTAGTTGAGTAGTCAGCAGCAATGAAGCAACATTTCTAAACTTGTCTTTCCAGTCTCCGTGGCCTGATGGCTGTTGGTAGCAAAGTGATACCTCACACCTACACAGCTGAAATCAACTAATAACCTCCTGCTGGCTATTGCTTTCTCACCCATTGCACTGATCCAGCAGCAGTACTACTGAGTAACTCCATGCCAAAATAAATGCCGCTGAGAATTATATCTGTCCTTCCCTGGACTTTTCAACACAGAGTGCCTTGAACAAAAAAGTGGTGTCAGGAGAGGAAGGGAGGCCGATAAGATATCCATATCTGACCTTGAAATTGCAAGGAGTCTTTTGTAATATGCAGGGAAGCCAATTGACACTGGAGAAGACAAGGAGGAAAGAGGGACCATATGTCTCACCTCCATGGCTGCCAGCACATTTCTGACTCATTAGAAAACCTGGTTCTTATCCAAGATGCTCTCTGTTGTCACATTTCTGAGCAAGACCTAGAGGGCAAATCCTTGGTTGAATGTGAGATCTATGCTGACTCCACAGACAGCAATAAAATGTCCTTGAGAAGTGCAATCAAAAGAGATATGTGGCTTGGAGTTGCTCTGATAACAGAGTAACCCACTGCAAAACCAAAATCCCGCAGCCTGGAGACAGTAGTCTCAAATATAATTCTCAGAAATCTCAGCAGTGTCTTTATATTCATCCCTCCATCCTGTAAATATATCTCAAATTTTAGCACAATGCCAGCACAGTGGGATGCCTAATGCAGAACATGTGTCCATCTGTATTTTCATCCTGAAAAAATGTAGACTCAGGCTTGAGATGGGATGTTAGAAAATGGCTGGTCTATCACCTCAGTCTATAGTTTCTTAGAATCATTAAGGTTGGAAAAGACCTCCAAGATCATCAAGTCCAACTGTCAACCCACACCACCATGCCTCCTAAACCATGTCCCAAAGTGCCACATCTACACATTTTTTGAACACCTCCAGGGATGATGACTCCACCACCTCTCTGGGCAGCCTGTTCCAATGCCTAACCACTCTTTCAGTAAAGAAATTTTTTCCTAATATCCAATCTAAACCTCCCCTGGCACAACTTGAGGCCATTTCCTCTCGTCCTATCACTTGTTACTTGGGAGAAGAGACCAACACCCACCTTGCTACAACCTCCTTTCAGGTAGTTGTAGAGAGTGATAAGGTCTCCCCTCAGCCTCCTCTTCTCCAGACCAAACAACCCCAGTTTCCTCAGCCGCCCCTCATAAGACTTGTTCCCCAGACCCCTCACCAGCCTCGTTGCCCTTCTCTGGACACACTCCAGCACCTCAATGTCTTTCTTGTACTGAGGGGCCCAAAACTGAACACAGTACTCGAGGTGCGGCCTCACCAGTGACGAGTACAGGGGCACGATCACTTCCCTACTCCTGCTGGTCACACTATTCCTGATACAACCCAGGATGCCATTGGCCTTCTTGGCCACCTGGGCACACTGCCGGCTCATGTTCAGCCGGCTGTCAACCAGCACCCCAGGTCCTTTTCTGCCGGGCAGCTCTCCAGCCACTCTTCCCCAAGCCTGTAGCGTTGCATGGGGTTGTTGTGACCAAAGTGCAGGACCCGGCACTTGGCCTTGTTAAACCTCATACAATTGGCCTCGGCCCATCGATCCAGCCTGTTCAGATCCCTCTGCAGGGCCTTCCTACCCTCAAGCAGATCAACACTCCCGCCCAACTTGGTGTCATCTGCAAACTTATTGAGGGTGCACTCAATCCCCTCGGCCAAATCATTGATGAAAACATTGAACAAAACCGGCCCCAGAACTGAGCCCTGGGGAACACCGCTTGTGACCGGCCGCCAACTGGATTTAAGTCCATTCACCACAACTCTCTGGGCTCAGCCATCCAGTTTTTTACCCAGCAAAGAGTATGCCTGTCTAAGCCATGAGCCACCAGCTTCTCTAGGAGAATGCTGTCGGACACAGTGCCAAAATTCTTCCAAATGCCAGGTTGCCTGGGGAAAGGTGAAAACCCACTCACCTGTAATGACAAAAGCTGTCCCCAGAATTCCTTTCCTGGTGTCTGGAGGAAACTCATGTCATTCAGCTGTGCAGGAGAGACTCTTAAAGTTTTCAGTGAGATAATCCCACCCCAGAATCTTTATGGTGAGACAGAAGTTGGAGCATCTGCCATGGCTTCACTGGAGAATGCCTCCATCATCTGTGTCGCCCATACCCCAATCACTTAGGGCAGCAGCTTTGCTTTCCCTCACTTGAGCTCCACAGCTCAATACCAACATCTTCTCTATTGCCCTTCTGCCTCAGTTGTTCATGCTCAGTGTCCATGCTTCTGAGCAGCCTCTTAGCATCCTATCTGTATGCTGGAAATACTGGAGTATATAAGAAACCCTGAGGATTATCGCTTTACTAGACCACAAATAAGTGCTTCCCTAAAGTAGTCATGTCTTTTGCAGCAGTAAGACATGCTCTAAGGGATGCATCTGCACAAGGTTAAGTGGTTCTCCCACTTCCTCCTCCCAAAAGCCTGACCTCATTTCCAGGGCATATCCACTGGATTGTGTTGACAAAATTAAGGTGATGGATCCCCTTGTCAGGGAAAGGATGGTGAACAGCTGCTGGGACCTGCCCACAGTAGTAACCTGACCTGTCCTGCCCCAGCAAGCCTTAGTCCACTGTGCTAGTCCTGTGTTGAGACCTTTTAATTCAAATTCTCCCTAGGGGAACAGGGCACCAGTAAGACCCTCCCTCCACTCCCTTTGCAGGGAACCATGAAGGAGGCCTTGTCTTTTATGTTTTGGACATACCCAAAAAAGACTTTCTCTTACCTCTGCCCATCCTTAGAGCCCCAAACCAAGCCCCATCTGGGGGTTGCCTCCTTAAGGTGGCTCTGGCAGAGGAGGAAGTTGGTTCTTCCCCACTCAGATAAAGTCCTCCCTTGAGCAGTGAGATGCAAGCAAACCTCTTTTCCTTATAAAAGGGATATAACGTACATAGCGAATCTGTTCCCACCTTCACCCCAGGCCATGCCAAGGCACAAGCTCAGTTTCCAGGTCTGCTTCACAGACCACATTCCTTCAGCAGGGCATCTGTCTGCACAAATGGGCCAAGGCTCATCATATCAAGTAATAAACCAAATAAAAGTCCTCCCTCTTCTGCTCCCACCTGCTTCTGCTTTTTCTTTCCTTGTATCCCTTACATTACACAAACCTGCTCCAGCAACAGGTTGAGAGCTGGTTCTTGGGATCAATGCACAAAGCCTAATCAAAATCCATGAGGCGAAGCCAAGCATCTGTGCACCCCATCCTTTTCTTTGTCCCCAGTGCAAAACCAGGAACCATAGGTGCTCTTTAGCCAGTGAGAATATAAAGCAACAAATATCCCTGGCCAAAAAGCTTTTAAACACCTGCTGAGCTAAGAAGAGTGTGTAAGTCACATTGCCTGGACTGTAAGCTGTGGCTTTGCATGCTCTGTTAGTACAGGTAATAAGGTTCCCACAAACCCTATCTTGACCTTAAGATACTATAAAGGGGTCCCTGAGTTAGGCTGAACCTCTGTTAGGACAGCTGGTACTTCATAGACAAACATTGTCTAATATTAGCACTGGGAACCACAGAAGGACTGTCCTGAATAAAGTTCATAGGCCAGAGAAGAGTTGTAAGTAGAAACAATATCTTACATAAAACTAACTGGTGCATCTAGAGAAAGTAGACAAGCTGTTGGGTACACGGGCTGCCTATTCCTGAAGCAGATGCCTTCAACCTGCTATTCAACCTTCAAAACTGAACATGATTTTGAGCAGTCGCACAGATTGTAACCAATTGCTAAATCTGCCAGAAAAACAGGGCTTCCTTGTTTTGCCAAGTTCATGTGAAATTCAGGATGCTTGCCAGGGAAGGGAGTAAGATATGTCTGTGAGTGTGATGTGTTGGAGTGACAGGGAGAAGGCAAAATGTTTCATGTTTATTTTTATCTGGGGTCAGTGTTGACTCAGAAGGAAGTCAATAGAAACTTAGGCAAACAAACAAAAAAAAAAAAAAGTCAGGGTTTCTGGTGGACTAGAATTGCCTGTGTAGGTGCTGAAGGAAGCTGGCATGCTTGTTGGTCTCATTAGTCATTTAGAGGTTGTGAGGTCCCAATGCCCTTGGCCCCTTATCTACAAACCAGCATGGGGCTGGGAAACTCACAGCTTCCAGCACCTAAGGCTTGAAGTTAAGACCCTAGGGAAAGTTCATTGAAACCCAGTTTAAATACTTAGACTGAAGGCATTTTTGGACTGAACTTTGTTTCACTGGAAAGTCTCCCGCAAGCTCTTAGCTTGAACGGCTCCCTTAAGGGATCCTCCATCATCAGCTTTGAAGCGACCAAAGGAGAAAAGACAAAGAAAAAGCTCCCTAGAGGGTCTTTAAAGCAATGTCCATACAGTTCTGCTCTAGTCTGAACTGCTTAGACATACCCAGACCAACGACGAAAAAAAAAAGCCCACAACTGGGCAGCTTATCCCAGCCTACATGTTTGTAGAGCCTTGAGAAGACCTTGTTTCGTTACATTGAGATCCATGCAAAAGGGACACAATCCTTTGCCCCAAAACCTCTATGTACCCCAGCTCCAGACCCAGAACAACAGAGCTATGAAGAAGGATAAATCAGCCTGGGAAGAGTGTTGAGTCTGTGTTGCTCCTGGGACCTGGGCTTACTTATTCAGACCTAGCTGGTCTCTCTCTTTTCTTCTGGAGATACGAAGTTTTCAGGGCCATTCTGCCACCTTCTAGGCTTCAACAGTTTTCCCCTCCCAGGAGTCCCTAGGGAAAAAGAAATCCATGCTCACCTGCCTGTACAAGGCATGGAGACATCTCCTTGGCAGGCAAGCAAAAGTCCAAGGGTAAAATTCAATCCCTAATGTAATTCTTCCATTAATCTCTTCATCTGCAATTAGGCTATCAGCTACCTGGGTCAGACCTCCCAGTTCCACTTCCACCTACCAGGCTTCATCTTAATCAGATACAGAGAGTGATAAGGGTTAGTCTCCAGTGAAGGCAACTCATTTCTAGATGGTAATTAGAGATATATGCATTAAAAATGCCTTTGTACTTCCTCTCACAAGCTTATTGCTTCAAATGACTCAATTCCAGTGAACCCAACACAACCTAATGTGTTCATTAGTTTCCACGATGATTTTTCAGAGCTGTGACTGTGCACGAAGCTCTTCTATCTGCCCATTTCCATTGTGTTTATCTTTGATGTGAAAGCGTGTGAGAACAAAGCACATGGCCACAGCATCGCAGGATTAGAAAGGGCTCCAAATCATGCCACAGATTTGTTTATTTCTATCGCGCATTCAGATGGTGGTGGGATCAGAGCTGTGCTGTGCCAAGTATCGCCCAAACAAAAGACAAAACAAAAAAATGTTGCAGGACGTCAGCAATGTAACCGCTGCCTCTCAGATCATCACACCATCAGGGATTTGGATCTGGGATCAGTATCTTTTAGGAAAGTTTCTGGTAGACTCCCTGTGGAACTGATCTTTCCACATTTCCACAACTGCTTTAGAGAACCGGAGAAATTTCATCCTGTTACACAGGGCAACTTTAAGGCTCCTGTGGAAGGGAGTTTGCCTGGTATCCACCTCTCTGTGTTGGGAGGGCATGCTCAAAAGGAGAACAGAGCCGGTGAGGGAGGCACCTTGCACAGGCTCTCCCCTCTCAGGAGCATAGACATCAGGGGACTGGAGCTGCTGGGGAGCCACCTGGTCCAAACTCTGACACCAAAGGGCAGCTGATTCAGAGGAGAAGACAGCAGGTCCTGTATGCAACTGTAGCACATCTCATCCAAGAGGAGGGGTATGCCGAAATGTTCATCAATACTGGTTGTTTTATGGCTTGATCAGTGACTGTTTGGCTCTCTAGTTCTTATGTACGCCACATGCGTGTATATATATATATATAGTCTTTTACATATGTTCAGAACATACAACATTATATATTTTATATTTTTTCTATTATAAACACTCAGAACACCTAAATATCAGCACAGCCCAAATAAATTCTAATCCAAGGACCCGTGGGTGCCACTACTGGCACTGACAGAGGTGGCAGGCACCTTGCTTGGCAATAGCAGATTCCAGCTCTGTGGTAAGTCATGTACTTCTCTGAGTCATCTTATATAATATTAATGGCAAACATCTTCCTCTTTGAAATTCTTTTCATAGGCTGTCCATGCCAAAAGCAGGGATGAAGACAACAATATCATTATTTAGGATAAAATGGCCTGGCTTTGACGGGAAGAGAAGACATGCCACCTCTGGGATTCCCCTCCTGCTGTCACAATTAAATCTGTATGGAAAAACAATCTTAAGAAAATAACAGACTGAAGTAAATTGCCAAGAGTGTGATAGTAGAGACAGAAATATTTCAATAGAAATATTCTCTGTGAAAATAACCAACCACTTTTGGATAAAAGTGGTGAGGCCGCACCTCGAGTACTGTGTTCAGTTTTGGGCCCCTCAGTACAAGAAGGACACTGAGGTGCTGGAGCGTGTCCAGAGAAGGGCAACGAGGCTGGTGAAGGGTCTAGAAAACAAGTCTTCTGAGGAGCGGCTGAGGAAACTGGGGTTGTTTAGTCTGGAGAAGAGGAGGCTGAGGGGAGACCTTATCGCTCTCTACAACTACCTGAAAGGAGGTTGTAGTGAAGCGGGTGTTGGACTCTTCTCCCAAGAAACTAGTGATAGGACGAGAGGAAATGGCCTCAGGTTGCGTCAGGGGAGGTTTAGATTGGACATCAGGAAAAATTTCTTTACCAAAAGAGTGGTTAAGCATTGGAACAGGCTGCCCAGAGAGGTGGTGGAGTCGTCAACCCTGGAGGCGTTCAAAAAATGTGTAGACGTGGCACTCCAGGGCCTAGTTTAGGAGTCATGGTGGTGTTAGTTGATGGTTGGACTTGATGATCTTAGAGGTCTTTTCCAACCTAATGATTCTATGATTCTATGAAATCTCAGTCTGCTCTACCAAACCACACACAACTCATGTGAATCTTTGCTGAGAAGCAGCACCACCTGGAAACGTATCAGAGGAATGAAATCTGGATAAAACACCCTGGGAAACTTCAAGTTCCACCTCCCCAAACTTTGCAGCAAGCATGAATCAGGTCAGCTTGCTCTTTCCCACACATCTTTGGGACACCATTTGGAGATGCAGGACACATCCCCAGCAGGTAGTCTGGGCACAGTCATCCTCTTCGGGAGAGGAAAAGAAGAGTTTAGCAATACATACTCGTCAGACCGTGTCAGAGCTAAACATCAGCCTCTAGCCCATTTAATTTGCTAGCCCAGCCTTGGGGACGCTAACCCTGCAGTGTTATTGTCCAGCTGCATGAGAAGGGGGTAGTTCACCTCTCCCAAGGGCACAATGCACTCCTCATTCACCAGATTAGACTAGATTAGTGTCTTCCCACAAAGGGTAATGTTAAGAAGCTACTGAGAAGGTTTGAGGAGTGGATATAAGGAAACGAAACAGTACACCCTGAATTGCTGGTTAGTTAAGTAACTAGAAGGTTAAATAGCTAGTGGGACAACTTTCTCAGCACTTAGAGAAGTGGGTTTTATTCTTTGATAATCCAACTCCTGTGAACATAGTCTTCCAAACAGAAACCCCAGTCAAGAGTAAAGGTTTACCATAAGTATATGTGAGTGCCACAGAGGACAGCAGCAGATGTATTTCCAGTAATGCTGAATCACGAGAAGTAATTCAAACATTGTATTTTCTTGCAAATTCCCTGCTATTGCAGCAGTCCAAATTAGTGCTTGAGAAAGCAAACCTCTGGCTGGGCAGAGCCAGGCCTGGCTGGGCACCAACAGAAACAAACAAACAAAAAAAAAATCCATCCACACCATGTATGTGGACAGGCTGCATCAAGAAGAAGGTGTTCATCCCTTTTATCAGAGACGTGGAAGATCTTTGTCTCAGGAAAGAGTTAATTAGGAGCTTGAGTTTTTTTCAATTAAGCTGGATCTTTTAAACACAAAGAATTTTAATCACAAAATAATACCTGCAATGTCATAGAACAATAGATGTTTTTTACCAGTCAGGATTTTGCACAATGAGACTTTTTGTTTGGAAAGGAAAATAATGATTCCCTGCTATGCCAACCTTAAAAAAAAAAAGAAAGGAAAAAAAAAAAGATACATTGCTTTTAGGCTTCCATTGAGAGACATTATTAAAAAAAAATTAAAATCTCTTTTTAAATATAATCATATTAGTCGGTTCATTTTAACTATTATGAATTGTTATGAACAAATGAAGAGCATGGCTCCTTTTTTCCCCCTTTCTTCCTGTGCATTTATACTTTTGTCAAGGTCAAAGCAATTAAATTTTACTCTTCTGACATGACCAGCTGCTTGGAAACCCAGGAGAGGAGCCGGCTGACAAGACAGAGTGTAATTTCAAAGGCGGGATGCTGAGGAGAGCGCAAAGGAACAGCACTCAGGTGCTATTTCTTCAGATGAAATGGCATGCTGGAGACATTCAACCCTTGCTCACTGCAGAAGTGTGTATGAAACCTGGTGAATTTTGCCTTTATTCCTTACTTTTAGTGACCACTCTTTTGATCAGCAGAGCAATGCATGAACTGAAGACCTCCAGCACATGGATCTATAAAACTGGAGCATTTATGGTACCTTCTCTGGAAGATTTAAGTTCAAGACTGTGACTGTCTACAGACAGAGTGGTAACTGTCTAAAGTAACAGAGTGGCTCATACCCAACATTGCCTTAGAGGTGGATTCATCTCACCTGAATGCAGTGGACTAAGTGTCCGTGGCTCATCTTCCTAGTCCACAGAGACCTAGGATCCATCTCCCTAAACATAGGTTTCGGGTCTTATTTGAGATGACTTAGAGCATCCTGCCTGGCTGCTGATCCAGAAGGTCAAACGGCTCCCAGGGGCAGGTGTCACCTCTGCCAGCCTCATATGAATGTTTCAGAAACCCTTAGTAATCTCCAGCAGCACCAGATTCCTTCATTAAGGTGAATGAATCAAGCCCTTGGACTCCAGGAACTATCACAGGCACTTGGGCAACTAACTCATGAATAAACAGCATTTGGCCTTTGAAATTTCTTCATCTCTCCCACAAGCTGTGACATGTGCAGTACGGACAGCTTCAGCTGAGTCAGACATCTCTGGGCCCCATTTGTAGTCATCAGAGAGAAACAGGCTCTTCTAGAACAAAAATTTTCTAGCCTGGTTTTGGATGAGAGAGATCTTCTTCCCAATGTCTAATCCAGGCAACATAAGCTTACGAGTGATTGTCTCTAGCTACATGAAAATTGCATATTCCTTTCCCAGCTATTGTGAATGATTTAGGCAAACCCTTCTGAGATTTCTCTTCTCAAGAGAAGGGTCGTTAGTGCCTTGTATCCAGGACTCAGTATTTCTTGGCTAAGAAGACCTGTAAGTCACAAGCCAGGGTTTCATCCAACCCATACTGCTTCTGCATTGAGTAGGTGCCTCAGAAGTAAGCTGAATGCCAGCACCAAGTCAAGGTGATGGGATTCAATAGCATGCTTTAGAACACACTTTGAACTCCCCACCACGAAGTGGAGGTATAAAGGAAGGACAACATATCAGCCAGGGACTGGAGCTCCCCTCCTGGCTCTTGCTGGCCTTCAGCATTGTATTGGTGGGTCCTTCTCTTCTCTGTTCATTTGCTTCCCTCCCTTCCCAGCTGAGCTGTGCTTCCTGGGAGCAGAGCGACTGTCTCTCACTGAGGTCTGCATCCCCTGCTGTGGTGCTCCCAGCTCTCAGCTGGAACCTATAAATGTTGTAACACTACAAATAATAAAAACATGCTAGAAAGGCACAGAAGTCTAACACATCATCTGAGCACACAGACTCCTCAAAGAATAATGCAGAAATCTTCCCCAAGTAATTCCACCTCCTGTCCTCATCTCTACCACTTCTTAATATCTCCATTTTTTATCAAAACCTTCCATTTGCCTAAAACCACAGCTCTCACATCTGGGTTAGTTCTATAGCAGTGGATCTCATTTGTATGTAAAAATATATCAAATGATGTACCACTGTTTTTAAAGAAGCTTACTCTGTTTTCATCCTAACAATTTTTTCCTCCTACTGTTAGGCAGCTATTATTGTAACAGTTGTTTAATGTGAGAATAAGAAGTACTGATAAAGGGAAGAAAACCTGTGAAACGGCACCCTGCCAAAAACAAAAATTTGAAGTTTTCCCTTCCTCCCAAACCCAATAGTTTCTCACGTACTGCCAAGCCACTACTCTAAAGGATTTTGTGGAACACCATTGCTGGTTTCCCCTGGTGTAGGAGAGCAGCTGGCCAGCCCAGGAATAGGATTTTTCAGAGTCAGGCACCAAAAGGATATTGTGTCATTGAACTCAGGACGTCTGTGATATGTGTCTGAGCATTGAGTGACTTGTCTAGTCTCCAGTTTGCAGTACCATGGAGATAAGTGGACATTTGTCGAGCACGTGTCCTTTTTTTGAACTCTACCTTCAGGTGAGATGAATTGTGTCCTAGAAACGTTTGAGGGGAGTCACTATAAGGGGATCCACATGTGTGCTCTGTAAATGTTTCATTCCCACCCTGACATCTCGTTTAGGTACCCACCTTAAGCACCTCCATCCTCGCATAAGAGATGTTGGCCCACACAGGTGAGCTGGACACACATGGTGAAGCATTCAGAGTCCTCTTCCATTCAGTGGAGAGGTCACTGCCAACAGAGAGTGTTTCAGAGACATAAATAAGGTCTCCGCTGGTTGGGCAGAAAGCTCGAGCATTTGAGTGCTCACTAATGCCAAGGGAGGAAAGGAAGAGAGGCCACAGACAGGGAAATGCCAGGGACAAACGTGAGATGGAAAAGGGCCCCTCAAGACCCAGTGTGCTGGTCTGGGCATCACCACTCACCAGGAATCACAGGCAAAGTGTGTCTGAAACCCTGCCCCTTTCACCTAAATTCAGCACCTAAGTGCTGCCAAAATTTCTTCAGTGATCCATTCCTTGAAATGTGAATGATCTTTTAAAGCAAAATATGAGAACTTTTTCTGAAAGCAGCTGGTTAATGTTTTGCTGTCCTCCTACATGAGTGTTATATTAACTTTCCCTTTAAGCAGCTAGTTCTAAAATTATATTCATGACACCTTTTTTCTGAATCAGAGAAAATTGTTTCCCAAATGAAATAGATCCCTAAAAAATCACGACATTAAATAATATTTTCTAATATTAATTATAAATTGGGCTCTTTGCTGAGGAGAACAGCACATATGCTTTTAACTGGAGACTCTTACAACCTGTATGCAACTGTAAATATTGCCGTAACTCAGATTTATTCACTCTTTCAACTCTTTCTGTATGTTTGTGAGCTGGAGTGATTGACCATCTCTGCAAACATCACTGCCAGGATAGACACAACCCAGCGACCTACTGAAGTTGTCAGTTGACTCCTGTTGTGTCCGCTGTCTGGGGATCTTGCGGACAAAACCTACCAAAGTGAACAGTTTTCTGTCTTATCATAATGCCAAGGTCCCACAAGGTTTTTGTAAAAGCAAAGGTTTGCCTTCCATGCTTCCCCCTTCCTGTATTATGTGGTATAACTACTTCATGTTTTGGGAACTCAGCTCCTCCTCTGGAGATTTTGAACTTTGGTAGTGGTAAAAATCTAGTAAATGGTGTACCCACTCTCATGGGCCACACATCTTGGCTGATGTCAAGGCCATGATGCTCCAACTGCTTTTGCCAGAGGACAGTTGGTATGTGGAAGTTTTCAGGTATTTATACGGAAATCATATTGTGATTTCCTGATGCTAATTATAAATACGCCTGTTAAGTGTGCAGATTAAATTTTTAAATTTGAGCATCACTCTTAGGCATTCAAAGGGGACAATTCTGAAGCAGGATCTTGTTAAGTTCTTACATGAAATCTTGAGACTGAGCCTGTGCAGTCCAATGGATGGCTAGGAAAAAAGGATAGCTAATAACATGGTTTTGATTGTTTGGGGAGAGGGGCTGAAGGTTATGTCTTTCTGTGGTTTATGCAACTGCTATGGGTGATTGCAAGGCAGACGGGATGACTGTAATTTCTAGAATGGATGGGTGTAAAACTTGACAAAAAGCTGACTGATTAGAGGCACTTCTCAGCTAATGACCATCAATTAATTCTAATCTCCAATGAGTGGCAAAGAAAATAATGGATTCCTGCTGGGTACACTGTGCTGTCTGCCTAGATCAAATGACTTTCCTCTCTGCATTGCTGAATAAAGCAAAGAGCGATGAGTATCAGAGCATAATTCAGAGACAAGGCTACTGAATGTAGAGCATCCTGTTCGTGTTTACCATGAGACACTTTGTGCATACCTGGTCCCACCACTTGCTCACCCCCTGCCAATTAGGACCCAACACTTCAGTCTTCCCAAATCACTGGCTACTATGGAAAAAATATCTTGGTGATACCTTCTTCCCTGCAGCATGTAACACTAGCTATGACATTGTCATCTCCTAGGGTGGTGGACTTCAGTTTTGCCCTTGGCCAAAGTTACTGCTTTTCTTAGTAAGTCTCAGACTCCTGTCAGACACTCACAGGACAACCACTTCCAAAGACCTTCCAAGGGGATGGTTCGGGCGCAGCAGAACGGGTCTCTACTAGGTCGAGGAACAGGTATTCAGCTGTTTCATGGCTCTTCTGCATCCCCTTTGAAAGACAGGCAAAGCTTCAAGTAAGTAAGTAATACCATCTGCCCTTGGGGCAGGCAGTGGCAAGACACTTCTGAGAAGGGGACCACAATACCGTTACCTACTTGGCATCAGTCGTGCAGGGTTGACACTGCTGCGATACCTCAGAGGCGGCTCCAGAGGCTCCCAGCAGACCCTAAAGCTGGGCACTGGCAGGAGACTCCAATATCCAATCTCCAGTACCCAGTGCAAGGGCAAAAAATGAGTCCAGGAGCTGCCCTCCACAATTGGACTTACTATGGGCAAAGCTTTCCACAAATGGACCTTTGCTCTCACACTGTCCGGGCTTTAAGAAGGGAGGAGACAAGAGTTTGGCATGTTTTCCCTAAAAAGCTCCCGTCTGCAGAAATTATGTCACTAGCGCTGAGAAATTTCTTTGGAGGTTTCCGGGGGAAGCTCTGGAGAGTTGTTGTCTGTGAGCTCAGGGAACCTATAAACAATGTCTGCACCATCAGCTCAGACTGCCCAGGCTTGACTCACTGGGGCACAGCACCATGCAGCATCACCCTGCTCCTGCTGATGGCTCTGGGTGGCCCAGCTATGCCACTTGCCCAGCTGTGCCACCTTTTCAGTAGCCAGCTTGCTCCAGGATCGGTTATCAGCTGTCTTATCAGTTTCTGGGGAAAAAACAATGTGCTATTCCCAACTGGAATCAGAGGAAATGTCAGTGTATGTGCTGTCTAGCACTAATCAGGCAGTAATAGTACAGTAAATGTTATGTTCAGCGTGTCAGCTATGTTCACCACCTTTTTGGAGCGTGGATCATGAACCCACAAAGTTTAACAAACAGCCTTTTCTCATACAAACTGGCTGGCACATGCCATTTGAAAAAAGGACAGAGCTGAATAGGGATCTCTTTCTGAGAGCACCTTAGGTGTATAAGGGAGGCCAGATGGAATGAAATAACTCTGAAGAGCTGAGATGTCACATACTAGGGAGCTGCTTAATTTAACTTTTTTAGTACCATGGAAATGTGTTTTTCAAGGCCCTTTGCTACTAAGGTCTCCTTGCTGATCACACATCCTCCTTGCAGACAGTGAAAAGAATGGGGAAAAGCTTTACATTTCTTGGTCATGACCAAACAAACACAGATAACCAGAATAGCTCCTCTAAAAAGATTAGCACTGCACACCCCTACATGTATTTTCAGCCTACTAATTATCAGCATTTTTCTCCCTGTCAGCTTACAAAAACATTCCTTACCATGGGACATGGCTTTTGTTGAACGGTGTTAGTATGTGAATGCAGTCCAAGGCAATGCAGGAAAAATAGAGTTGGCAAGATCATGTTCTCCTCCCACACTCCTGCAATTACTGTGGGATAAATAAAGAAATAGGAGGCAGTTGTTGCAAACGTGGTTAAATGTGACTTGCAAATGCAGAAACAGAGACATGCGGGGCTTCTGTGCAAAATGTCCAATGGACGAAGGCTGGATCAGCTGGAGGGAGCAAAATTCAGTCAAAGTAAATTTCTGGCAAGTAGCTGTCTCCATCTGAGTTAGCCACCTTCAGACCTTCTGAAGTCAGCAGAGATCTAGTCAATTTGGTCAGGGGGTCCTGAGGCACAGTTCAGACGTGAGCCAAAATAGGCCAGATGAATCATGATGTGGAAGTGACTATTTTCTCCTCTGACGACAAAAGAGTCTACAGTGATTAACTCAGCTGTACGCTTTGTTAGGATGGACAGTTGCTTCCTATATATTGGCTTTATTTTACTAGTGTCTTGATTTTTCTCCCTATCTTGACCACTTGATTCTTCTATGCAGTGTGACTAAACACTTCTGATGTTCCTTGAGAACCTCAGTTATTCTGTTTCACTCACTGCTACACCACCTGAAATCACATTATTATGGGGAATCTCAAGTTTCTTTGAAAGAAAAAAAAATCATGGAAAACCTTTTCTTTTAATCTTTTTTAACAGGTTTTATGATTTTAGGAAGAGGTTTAACTTAAGCTTTTAAGCTTTGGCATGTTTAACCAGCATCTCTAAGGAGCAGCTGACATGAGCCCAAGTCTGGCTGATTTCACAGGTCCTGTTATCTTTGCTCTGGGGATAGGAAAAAATTCTCCATCTACTGATAAAAATATACTGAGAAATTCTAAATCCTGACAAGTATCTTCATTCCTGTTTGATGTTTTTTCTCAAAAAGAGGTCAAGGTCTACAAGTTACTGAAAGAACCATCTTGTCAGACTCTTGCCAGAACCAACGTCTTCACTTGGGCCATCCAGTGATTCCCCAGGAAAATGCTCTCTTCTGCACCTCCATCAGTGAGCAGAGGGGACTCCTGAGTGCCCCCATATGTAAGAATTACATTGTAATTACAAGTAATTTTTGTCCACTGCAAGGTCTCAAAGGATATACACAACACAAGTGAAAATAACTGGCTGTGAGGACTTTTGGAGCACACAGAAGTAAGGGCTATATTTTGTATATGCACACCAGATCAACACATACACTTTTACTCATATTGAAGAAGATTGAAATTAGGTGTCTAAATGCAGGTGTTGCCTTTTGCACAGCCTTGAGGTATTCAAGATACCCACACAGGGAAGAGAGATATGAGACAGAGCCTTTGGAGACCTGTGCTTCCCTGGAGCAAAAGTTGCAACCCGCTGGGACAGAGCATCTCAAAAGACATTAGATATTTATGTTTAATCCACAGACCCAACGCGACACTATCTTTCTACATCAGTCTCCCAGACATCAATGAGACCCTTTGCAGACTAAGGCTAGGACTTCATCTCACCTCCCTTTGGTGGTCCAGGTGTTTAATCTAAGCCAGATGTCCAGGATCCCTGTATAGTCAATGGAGAGAAAAAGGATGCTCTAGAGGACATCTCAGCCCACTTATCTTCAGCACATTATCTTGGGGTGGGCTAAGCCTTTATATCTTTTATTGACAACCAAGGGATGCTAATGACTACTTAGACCAAGTCTGTCTCAAAAGTCTGAAGTTAGCTCAGGTGATCTGTATCCCAATGTGCTGCTCAGCATGAGCAAAGTTATCAGGATCTGCTCTGGAGCAAGATGCAGCAGACCTGGAAGGAGAAGCCAGGGCAGCAAGAAGGAGGAATATGGACGCGGAGCCTGGAAATAGTCTACAAGCACATGGCTGGGATTGTGCCACCTCTGTGGATTGTTATTGGATAAACGGCCCCACTTGTTTCAGAAACACCATGTTTCCACTTTGCAAAAGCAGCCTGAAATACACTCTACTAAATAGACACAACAGCATCCCTCACAAAGAGAAACTTTAGGAGCTCATTACCAGGCAAGTCTCTGGCACCTGATTGCCAGTCTGTTTGCTTTGTAATTAACTTTCATTGCCCAGCCCGTGATACACCAGCAACCAATTGCTTCGTATGAAGAGCACTGCTCAGTGTGATTACACCAGTCACTCTTGCAAATAAAATCACACACTGTGAGATGCTGTAGAGGCTGGTGAGGTTGTGTTCATCAGGAGCAACAACAGAAAAAGGGCTATACTGCTTGGCTAACCACACCATAGGATCAGAAGGACAGGATTCATTATGAAAGAAGCCTCTTTCAGCGGACAGGCTGAGGTGGCATTAGAAAGACTGTGACATAAATTCTGCTTCCTCCTGAAAGAAACACTGGGATTTATTGACGGGGCAGGCTGGAGCTTCTCCATCGCTGGAGGTTTTTAAGCAGGTGTTAGACAACCCAGAATAATGTGAGCAATTCATTTAACGCAAGGAAGATTTAAAGATAGGTTCATTTGTATGAAGATATCTTCATGCAAAAACCTGCAGGCAAATGAAATGTAGTGACACTGTTTCCAGTGCAGGAATATGCCAAGGTAACACAAAAGAGAGGGATGCTCCTAGCCAGGATGAGTCACTGACTTCTATTTAGCCTTTCAGAAAGAACCGGTCACTAGCAACAATATAAAACTCTTTTAAAATCATTCTTAGATGAATTAAAGCACTGTACGTGTAGGAGGACAGGACTCCTACATGTAGGACCTAGGTGTCCTGCCCTCTCCCATACACACACCTAGGAAAGTGGATGGAAACTTGGGTTTAATTTCCAGCACTCTGTCAGTGCTTTACAACATAGAGAAAAATTGTTTCCCTGCTCTGAGCCTTGGTTTCCCCACTGGTCAAACTGGAGATACTGGCACTGACCTTCGCTTCCCAATCCTCTCTCAGGGAGCAGCAAGAGTGGGGCATCCCTGCAAGGGCTTCAAAGAGGATTCAAAGCTGATGGAGGACTGCAGTGGTTTATAGTACCACCACTTTAGTACTGCCTATAAAGCTGCCTGAGAAAGACTGAGAAGAGGACAAGCCCATAGGGATATTTTCCCAGGCTAGAGTGATCTGCAGTGCTGGGATGCCGGAGGGCTCCTCTGTGTGCAGCAGCTCTGGTTCATGTGACAGCAGGATCTCGCCCTCCTCGCCACTGTCCCGTACAAGCAGATCAGACATGGGTACTGAACTAACTCCCATTGCAAGGATGGCACAACCACAAGCATGTTCAGCTCATGCTGTGCTGACTCCAGGGGTTGGTCCCTGGGTCAGGAAGGAAGAGAAGCACCTATATTTCTGGGTCTGGAGGCTGAGCAGACTCCTACCCAGGGAGGATGCCCCATGATCCTCTTCAGCCTCTGGCACCACACTAGGCACAGGAGCCAGCGTGGGCTGTGGATTGACACTTTGCAGGGCAGACACTTGTGCAAATGGAGGCTACCTGAAGCACAGCACAGACACCCACAACTTGCCATGACAGAAGATCTCTGACCTAAGCAGATTTGGGAGACTGGAAGATCAGAGTCTATCTCCTGCCTAAGTATATGCTTCAAGATCAATGGAGAGAGGCTAGTTCCACTCCAGCAGAAGCCAGTATTAAAGTTCTCATTGACTTCAACAGCAGAACAACAAAGCTCTGGCACTTCAAAGGTTTCTTTTACGGTGCTTATCCTGTTAATAAGCACCATCCATTCCTTTCAACAGGGGAGCCATCCACTGATTTGCCAACAGCACTTTTCTCTCCAGGGACGTAGCCCGCGTTTATATAATCATGGCAGTTCGCCTACACAGACGGAGAGGAGACTAACAGCTTCCCACTGCACAGAAGGAGCCCTGGAGAAGCAACAGGGGACTTTTAGCTTCCAACAAAGGCATTGTGCTAGTGTTGAAAGTCCTCCCATTTTCAGTTCTGCGGCACAAACCGCTAACTCAGCCCAGCCCACAGAGCAGGAGATGAGTGCTTGGATTCACACTAAATGAGACTTATTATCACACAATTAGCATTTGTATCAGTTAGGGAGCTGGAGAAGTCTTCTGTGGAGCCCAGAATAGAGTGGCTGAAGAGCATGCATCCATTCTCACCGTTTTAAAAGCTGGGACTACTCTTAGAGTGCAATAGCAATGTTTTTGGACTTAAAACTGTAGAAATTGGAGGTATTCAAAAGTCGTCTGGACATGGTCCTGGGCAACTACCTCTAGGCAGCCCTGCTTGACAGGGGGGTTGGACCAGATGACCTCCAGAGGTCCCCTCCAACCTCAACCATTCTGTGATTCTCTGAAATCCCTTTAAGTACAGGAATAAACTATCATCTGTTGAAATTCAGTCAAAACTGGATGCCTTTCTAGGAGACAGGTGACTACTCAGAGCTTCACTTCTTTGAGGTACATTTCCATATTATCCATTTTACTGGAGAACAAATTTGATATCACCATGGACACCCCAGGGTTTTATATACACAAACACAAAGTAAATCTACATATGACCTATGAAAGAAATGAAAGAAGAGTTAGAAAAACAAGTCTTGCTCTGAATTCTCACCTCAGCCCAGCGCAAAACCAGATTCCAGGGAAACAAGACACAGCCAGGCATCAACCATGTCCTCAGATACAGCACTGCCTTACAGGGCTTCACTTAAATGGGGGGGAAGAAATATCCTTGGTACTTATCCTCACAGAGAGATGACCACTCATCACTGCAGAATCACACTGCTGTGCTCTGGCATATCCAAAGGAGCAGCTCCAGGCATGGGGAAACAGCTCTTGTGCATCACCTCTCTATGGCAAAAGTTTTTCCTAATGTATCACCTACACTTCACAAGTTGCAATTTTTGGTCATTGCCACTGGTTATATCATCTGCTGTTGCTGAGAAGAGTCTTTGTGACTCCCCTGCAAGTAGTTCCAGACAGCTGTTAGATCACCCTTCAGCCTCCGCTTCACCTGGCTAGATAAGCTTAGATCCCTCGACTTCTCTGCAGGCTTTCCAAGGTCCCTCTGCATTGCAGTTCTGTCAGGCCCTTAATTTTGTGTCACCTGCTGATTTTCTGAGAGTAACTCTGACATTACCTAGGTCATAGGATCTTAGGATCACAAGACAGTTCAGACTGGAAGGGATCTCAGGAGGTCTACAGCCCAACCAGGTTCAGCTATGCAGGCAGAGCAAGTTGCTCGGGGCTTTATCCAGCCGAGTCTTGAAAATCTGCAGGGGTGGACACTGCACTACCTCACTGGACAGCCTGTTCCTCATCTTAACTGAAGATCATGAACATGCTGGACAATACGGGACCTAATGGTGAGCCTTAGTGCACTCCGCTTATCACTAGCTGCTGGTTGGACACTAAGCCGTTGATCCATACCCTTGGCTTCTGATGTACGGCCTCACACTGCAGATTAGCACTAAAAAAACCATTTATTTCTCTTGCTGTTGCTAGGTGATAACAAGTCTCTTGCCCTACTCTGATGCTTGCAAACAAGCTCATTCTAAGAGCTTCAAATTAATTGCATAGAGAATGAAATCACATGTTCAAAGAGCAATGCTACTCAAGTTGCTTTCACATCCATTCTGCTCTCGCAAGGAATCAGTGCTGAATGTCAGTATTTTGTTAATTTTGAAAGCCAGTGCTTGCTCAAGATTTTGCTTCAAATAAAGGATTTGGCTTGCTCCAAAGAAAATGAGGAGAGCATGAGAGATGAGTGAAGGTGTTTCTAATGCTATGCAGAGCTATGGCTGCCTGACAACGTCATAGCCCACATAGACTGAGAGGCTAACAAGGAAACGGGGCTTTTTTCATTCCCCGCCCTGTTTTCTGACCTTTAAAGTATCCTCTCCTTTGAAGTAGTATATAAAATACAAGAACCAGGATGTCACTCATTTTCTCCACCTCTAAACAAGTGTAAGAAAACAAGAAAACAAACCCTTAAATGACAAAAATCTCTTCTCCCCTGAGCAGGCACCCAACAAATCCTTGTGACTACTGTAAGCTCACACTGCAAACTTCTGCATTCTGGAAACATGGGCACTTTACCATGACTCCTCACCTGGGCAAGATGCTAAATATTTATAAACAGCTGTCAAGAGCCCTCTTTGCTGGGTCTCTCGCAATGTCTAACCAGCGGAGACGTGAAGCCTTGGGGATGCAGAAGTACAAATAATGCTCTGGGTGTCTCCTTTCAGGGTGGAGGCTGAATCACCAGGAGCATGAGAGTTATTGGTCCTAAATGTCCTTGAGCAGGAGGGCTCCCAGACATTTTTCTTAAAACATTGGCTTCCACGTCCTGATGTAACTCCACAAGACCTCATTTCTTCATCTGCAAGTTTGGTTTTTAAGGCTGCTTGACTTGAATCCAAAGGGTTTTCTGGCTGTGTTGGCTAAAAGCACACCCTAAACATGAGAGCAGCTAGGCTTTGAAGGATGAAGATGACGACTTTAATTCCACTGGCCTTTCACATCATTTAAAAGAGGTAAATCTGTGAACTACTCTCTAGACCTTTGAGAAAGTCACAAAAGCTGATGAAAAGTCTCGCTTGGATTGTTCTCTTCACCAGCTAGTTGGTCCTCTGTAGAAAAAGCACTTTGAACTTGTGAGTATTTCTACCCTCTAAAAATGCCTTCTTTATTATCCTTATTAAGTCTCATAGACTTTATATATAGAAAACCTGACTATCCTTTCTCAAGTGAAGGAGAGTGAATGAGTCTGAGGAGGGTGATAGAGGGGATCAGAGATGAAATCAAACTGCAGCTGAAAGAAGAAGAAATAACTGCCCCATGCCAAAGGAAGCCCATCCTCTAAGCATAGACTGAGCATTTCAGTATGGGGTTACTATTTTCCTTGGTTTGGGGACTGGGCGACGCTCCTTTCTTAGGATGTATTCTTACTACATGGAGGATATGTCTAGGAAGCAATGCAAGGAGGAAGGAAATATCCTCTACACCGGAAGGCAAAGAAAGAGAAAGATCAGTGCAGCAGGGCAGCCCAGGGGATTTAGTTATGCATTTATTAGCAGCTCTCCCACAGCTGTTCACAGCTCTCAGGGCTGTATGCAGCAGGATACACTGGGGCTCCCCTAAGCCCTGCATCTTGTGACACAGGCAGCATCAGAGGAGGCATAACACCTCCTTGGCCTCCTGGGGGGTAAATTCACACCTGCCTCTTTCCTTTAGTCTCCACTGACAAATCCCAGAGAGGAGTGGGGTGGGCAAGAGTCAGGAGAAGAGGGGAGCCAGCGCATCAGGGTTCGATCCTTCGGGCAGACGGCTGACAGCAGGATTTACACGGCAACATGGGCACATCTGTGCCTGAGCCAGGCTTCCTAGGTAACATGCAGAAACCAAGTCGGGGGGCGCGGGGTGTGATTCATCTCAGCCTAAGGCCGATGTCTAAATTAGAGCAGTTGAATCATGCCCTTGAAATTCCTGCACTGAATATAAGGTCCTCTCACTACCAGGGAGCCTAGCTCTGCTGCAGGTATTTGAAAGCAAAGGCTTCACCTTCTCAGCAATGCCTACAGCTGGGTTTGCCCACACTGCCCTCCAGGCAGGGAAACTGAGGCACCAGCACAGGCCAGGCTCATGCCCAGACTTCACTTTTATAATCTGGACTTGGAAGACACCTGCCAGTCCTAGGGATAAATGCTTGGTTCCCTCCCAGTGGGATGTGGGGAATGAAAGACATTAGAAGGCAAGTAGCACTCATTACTCAACTAGCTACAACTTTATTGCACATGATTATGGGCAGTGAGGACCTCTGGGGTTTGTCTGTGGAGGAAGGATGAGGCCAGGAGAGTAAGAGCATTGGACAGCAGCTGTTGTATTGAAAGGCACTGGGAAAGCTGCTCGGTTAAGCAGCAGAGCTGTGCTGCCTTACATCAGCTTCTGAGATGCTTCTCTGCTCTGCTACTGATGTGCTGTTCAACCTTGGGCATGTCATTTAGACCTTACTAGTTTTTTAAAGTTATCTTATGATGGGGTTGTCGTTTTGGGAAAGAAAGTTGCAACCAGGGTGAAGAGAGTGGGACGCAGGGGATGAAAGGGCGACTGGTGCGGGGCTAGGTCCCAAGGTCCTTGTAGCACCCCAGTTCCCTGCTCACTGTGTAGAAGACCTGGAGATGTTTGATCCCTCCCACAATGCTGACAGCACTTGGGGCAGAGTGAGCAGGGCAAGGAGGGGTTTCTGATTTGGGGGCATTACAGCCATAATCCTTCCTCCTCCCTCCCAACAGAAACCCTGCAGTCACCAGCCCTGACTGCAGCTCTCCCCAGGAAAACAAAACCAAACAACAACTGAGTCTTCATGTACGAGAATCTCATTGCTTGTAGGACAGACAGGCGGAGGGGTCGCTGTGATCTGGCCAGGCTCGAAATCACTGCCGGGCCCATTTGTGCTTAAATCAGTTTTTCGTTTCAAGCTCTTATCAGATGAGTATGGTGGATATGGAAGCGGCCACAGACACCGCAATGGCAGCAGGAAGGGAAACCGTGGGCTTGGGCTGCACAATGAAGCTGTAGAAGTGGGCCGAAAAAAGAAAAGCTTTCCTTCCTAATCAGATGCTCAAAAGCAATTAAAGAAAAGCAGGGGGGTTGGAATAGCATGGAAAATTGTCATTAAAACGCTTTATTCTCCTTTTTCACATTTGTCTTACTGGGAGAGTTGTTTCCTAAATTAATAAAAACAATCTATAGTGTAGCAAGGCAGCTAGGGGTTCTCTCAACCTCAGCTGGTACCTATCATGTTTGCAAATCTCAGGAACAATCACGGACTCACCTGAAGAAATAACTGGGCTTCCTGCTCCCTTATCTCTCCATGTCGCATTGTCCGTCTCTCCTGCATTGTGTGTACCCAGCACAACAAGCCACCTCGCACCCTCAAGCCTCCTGATGTGATTAACTAACTGTGGCATCTTTAATAAAACCTGCGGCAATATTTCCTTCTAAAGCAGAGTGAAGAACTCATTTACCCCTCCTCCTTTATTTTGCCAAATTCCATTTTTATTTCATTGTATAATTAATCAGGCATTAGAGCATATGACAGCTTGGCTTAAATTTAGTTCTCACTTCTATGCAGCCTTGTCGGATACATTTGGCCGGTCAAACACAGAGTTGGATTTGTCTGAAAAAGCAACACAAAAATCACCAATGTGGGTCAGACCTTTACTCCATCAAGTCTAACATCTTGTCTCCAACGGCAACCAGCATCAGGCACTTCGGAGAGCAAGAGGTGCACCAGGCGCTGGAGGAGAGCACTACACCAAAACACAACTTGCCCAAAGGCCCAGAGGACCACCTAACCCTGGTGGTCCTCTGACATGAGAGGGTGGCGGTGTCCAGCACATCAAGCATCAAGGACACACATGCAGACACACACACGCCCCCCTCCTGCAGCCTGGGTAGCTGCTGAGCTTTGTGTTCACTCTGAGTGCCCATGGGATAGTCCAATCTACTTGGACCTTGACCAGCCAGGTGAAAAAAAATGGCGTGTGCAAAGCCTGGAGGCTGCTCAAAGGCTTAGACCTTGAGAAAACATCACTGGGTAACATGGGACAGATTATGTTCTGCAAAGTGCGGGACTCCAGGCACTAAAAGATGAAATGTGAGATCATTTCAGTCCTATACTGTTCTCTACACCAGGGAAGTACAGCATAGAGCTTGCCGGTGTACAGGACTGTGAGCTTTATTTATTTTTTACCCTTTCCTCATGTAGGGTTTCTTTTCTAGTACTGCAGTGTCGACAAGTTTCATTCATTTCACCTTCCCACTAAACACCAAACATATGCAAGCTGGTTATCAGCACTACTGCACTAACTTGCTTCTACTCCATCATCCCCTCCCCAGCTCCGTGCAGGTCTGTTCCTCCAGGTTATTACTCCCATAGCTGGATAAACTGGACCTATGTCTTGCCTCTTGGTCACCTGATATGAGGAATCATCTCCCAGAGCAGGACAGGGCTTGGACATGTCATGCCAGCACCTATATGTTTGCTGGACTGACTGCCCATCTCAGGACATCAGGTCATGATGCGGTGGCTAGAGGATTTGGCAGGTGAAGTGTCTGGGGAGTTGGGGTGTGTGATAGGAAGGGACATGGGGAAAGGAGCTTGCGGGTGAGATCCTGGTCTGGGGAGACGCTGGGAAGAAGGTGTCATCTAAATAATAGCAAACAAAGGCAAATATATATTTTTTTTTTAATATATATATATAATGTATTTGAGAAACAGAGAGAGAGAGGACATACACAGAATACATTCACACATATATTTATACATACTACCCAAATGCAAGGAGGCCTTATTAGATCAAAAGTGAAGGATTACCTTTTAAAAAATACAATAGAACAAATCAAATTGCCCAAAGCGTGAGATTTTCTAAGCGGGAGCAGGCCGGGCAAAGCTTTCACTGGCATCTAGTGGTACGTTGCAGAGGCAGAGTCACTGCAGCTGATGGCACAGCTTCACTTCCAAAGTGGGTTTCTCTGGGATAGCGGAGACTCTGTTCAGACTGGGAGGTCACCACTTCCAAACTGGGCTTAGGAAGAGGCATTTTTGAACAGAGCCTAACCCTGCCCTGACAACTTTGTCTATGAAGCCCTTTTGGGGATGAGCATGAGGCACTCTGAGTCTATGCTTGACTTCATGAGCAAAACCTTGGGGTCATATCAAGGCGTATTTGGTCTTTTCTTTTCTTGGACTTTGGGGCTTTGTATAATCCTGAGGGGACAGCAGGCAGATCCGGTCTGTTTGAAGGAGAGGGTGAGCTGTGGGGGGACTCACCTGGGAAAATGCAGATGTCAATGGAGAGAAACAGGAGCTCTGAGGGCACAAGTCATCTGCCCTACTAGAGGCATCCACTTTAGAATAAGGTAAATTGCACCCCGGTGGACGAATGGACACTGACACAGCTGAAACGGCACGGTCCTGGCCCCTTCCTCCAGATCTCTCTGGCAGCAAAGGATTCACACAAATGGTCCCCCCCCTCAGCT
Organism: Fregata magnificens; assembly: GCA_013389945.1. Lineage (NCBI taxonomy): Eukaryota > Metazoa > Chordata > Aves > Suliformes > Fregatidae > Fregata > Fregata magnificens. The sequence goes on from WAAD01031532.1 coordinate 56,042, forward strand.
GTTCCAGGTGAGCCCCTCACCCATGTCCCGTCTCAACCTCTCTCCCTCCATAGTGCCACACACCAAGATGGGTTGATGGAGCTGCTGACTGGCACCATCCAAAGTGTTGGCAGGCAGGATTTGTAGGAAGGTATTATGGAAATAGGAAGGATGGAAAAAGGGGGACATGTTGCCTGAGGAGTCCTGCACGTCAGGACACCTCAGCATACCTGGGGTCTATTGTGGCCAAACACCATGGTCTCTCCTCTCTCTCTGGGACCTGCTGTGGCACTTTCATGCATCAAAGCAGAAGACCTTCAGTAACGCAAACTGAATGAGGCTTGTGTATATTCTGCTGTGTGCGTACGGGTATAAAGATGGTTAGATTTGTATGATTTCTTCCTTCACTGGACTGGGATACAAGCTGGAATGTAGGCGCACCTTCATACTGGTGCTGCTGCCTCATACTGCTGGTTTGTATTGGGGTAGGAAATACATCAGCAGACTTTATCCAAGGCATATACACTGTGTAGACTAGATCTGAACTCCAGGGACCCTGTAACCCTGAACTTCCTTGTGCAATCTGAGAAAGGCACCTCACCATCACCTGCCTCAGTTTCCCTGAATCAAAGAGGAGGAGAACAGCATGTTTGCAGGCTTGTGTCATATTCAGCACAGGACTGGAGGTGCTGGCTTATGCAGGAATGAGTGTTATTGTCCAACCTCAGAGACATGGGACAGCCCCTAATCGCTGCCCCAGGGAAGAGTCATGCTAAAGCAGCTTTTCATCATGCACATGCTCCCTCCCAGAGAAGCATCCTGTGCTAGAGCTTCCTGCTGAGTCTCTAAGCCTCATTGTGCAGGGCAGATCCAGGAAGGTCTGGGCACTTTTTGTGAGGTCCTGCTGAGGCTCAGCCTCTCCCAGGTGGTGCTCATCACTCTGCTAAATCAAGTCCATATGCCTCCATGTCCACCCTTGTCAAATCTGCACACTTCTTTTGTGCTTTCACTGAGCATTAAAAGGGATCCTTTGCGGGTAACTAGGCACCAGCCTTCCCCCAGGGAGGACTGCAAGCTGCTAGGGACACAGAAATACTCCCTGAAATGCATCTTTCCTCTCCTGACGCTTCCTGGAGCAAGTCCCAGACAATCAGCCAGGGAGGGAAGAAGGATGCTTGCAGCACTGCGGGATGTTTTCCTTCCCACAACAAAAAAAAGTGAACACTCTCAGCTGGGGCAAGAGAGAAATGGCCTGATCCTGACCCGCTGGCTGCCAGGGCAGGGAGGGCAGGATGGGGGACCAGAGCTGCTGGGAAGAACTACAATTCCCAGAAGGCAGTGCGAGCTGGGGACCCTTCCAGCTTCCCACCAATATAGCCGTGCAAAAGAAAGGCACATCAGGGAGAAATTCCCCTCCTCTCCCTCCCTGCGCTCCCACTAACACCTTGGCGGTGGCATGAAAATCCATCCCGGCAGCGCGAGTCCAGAGCATCGCCCCTGTCCTCCCCCTGCTCCTTCAACCTTTGCTCTTTGTCTTTGTTTCGCTTCACCCTTCCTCCGGTAGCTCTCACTGCACTGGCCACAGACTTCCTTTAGGTCAGCCCAGCTGCGGCTGCAACACAACTTGCACCCAAGTCGCAAACACTGTTGTGCCACTGAGACTGCCCCGGAGGAGAGAAATGCCAGCCAGAGATTGATGGCCCGCTCAGGTAAGATGCTTTTGGCCAACCGCCCTTCATTTGACCAGGTAGCACAAATAAAAAACGAAGCAACTCCCTGGGATCTGGTTCTGCCCTTGATTCAAGCCCTGAGCCCGGGGAATTGCGGAGCTGGAAGTAAAGGCAGGATTTGGATCTGTAGGATCTGGATACTGAAAAAAAAAAAAAAAAAAGGAAGAAAGTAGGCAGGAATTTCTTCTTTTACCCTGATCTGAATTCATGGATTTATTCCTTTTTGCCAAAATCCAGAGGCAATTGAAAGGCTGCTGCCAGTGAGATGTTTCCTCTAAGGGACCGGCGCGAGCATCCATGGCGAGGAGAGAGGCCGCGGACACCGCAGCGAGCCCGGTGCCCGCTCCACCTGTGGCTGCGGCTGAGCACGTCCCCTCAGCATCAGCCAGACGCGACAGGAGGGTCCTTGGTGGTGGGAGGTTAAATCTGCTACCTGCTCAGGCAGTTAATGACCTTCCTTAGTAAAAATACACTAATGAACTTTTCTGAGTCCTCTTTCCAGCCTGGCTGCTGCTGAGGCTTTGTCTGCAGAATTAAAACCTGTTGTAGATGTCACACAGCTGCTCCGCACCTAGGGAGGGGGCCCGGCCCCCCTTGGAGTCTTCCCTCCCCTAGCAAACACTAAACCCAGTTCCTGCTCCAAGTGGGTGTGTTTTGTCTCTCCTGGCTCAGTATAATTTTGTAGGTAGTTATTTTTTGGTTTTTATTTTTGTTTTTGTTTTCCTGTGGTTCCTCTGTACCAGCATGGAGAACTCAGCTTGGACAGGAGCACCGTTGTGCTTCAGTGGTGGCTCTTACCAGCATCACTGGGGATCCAGATGGGTTAGCTGAAGGGGAAACACAAGGAGCACAACTAAATCTGAAGTAACTTTCCCTGTAATAACTGTCACCTGAAATCTGACATAGCTGCCCACTTCATTTACCACTCTGACCTCTCTCCTCTGAGGACCGTGTAGCTGCAAACTCCGCATTGCAGTTGTGCTTGGATGTTTGTACTCCACATCTCCCATCGCTTGTCCCCTGATCCATGGCATCCTCCCTCCCCAGACCCCTACACCTTGGCGACAGGCTCCCCAGGGATTCCTCAGCCGTAGCCTTCCCACCAACCCAGACCTCCAGGGACAGATTTCACTGGCAACCCATGTCCTTGCTGGCAGCCTGCCCCATAACTGGTGATTTTGGCAGCAGCACCTTCAGCTGTCAGTACCATCAGTAAAAGCCTGCCCAGCCACGTATACTCTTCTTGACAGTCATCTCCAGCACCACCGTCTTCCTCCCTTCAGTCTTTCTGGCTCTTTTCCCTGCTGCAATTCAGAGTCTTGATAGGAGATGTTGCTCACATCTCTGTTGGCCCTGATTTTTTTTTTTCCTAATGGAAATACATAGGACCCAGACCCTGCTGCCAGTTGAACTCTCTTGAAAAGGACAAAGTCACTTAAGGTCTCCATGTCTCACTTCTCCAGCTGCCCACTGAGGACACCGCTGACCTGTCTTCTCCTGTGCATGGAGGTCTGCCAGTACAAAGCAGCACATCTCAGTTTGCAAATGGTGCCCAGTTTGGTTTTCTTCTAGGTTTTGGGGATTTTGGTTGCTGCACAGTGACTCCTCAAAAATGGGACTAATTGCAACAATTACCTCAGAGTGCATTAATTAATTAACTTATTTACTTATAAATCTTCTTGGTCAAAGGACAGAGAGTAAAATTCTGAGAGTAAATAACTACTGCAGCACTAGTAGAGCCGAAACCTCAGTGTCATTGCAGCAGCGAGTGCATCACAGATCCCCCATCGTCAGGGGAAATTAGCTTGTTCCTGCTCTCTCTGCTGGAGCCCAGCTGAGCTTGCGGCTTCAGAGGTCTCAGGTTCAGTCTCCCATGGAGCAGCCAAGGTGCCACCCATTGTGTTTACATAGCAAACACAGGAGGCAGAGAAAAAATAATGCCTTAATAATTTTCCCTTTATTTTTTCAGTCCGGCAATCCGAGTCTCCAGGAATGCCAGAGAAGCCTCCCCAGGAGATCAGAGGAGGCAGAAGATGGAGTTACAAACATTGCATCTGCAAGCTGAGGTGGAAGGAGGCTGAGAAATGAGGAAGACCACACACTCCTTGTTGGCCTGGTGTACAGCAGCAGCACCCTTTCCCCTACGGGGAATGAAGTGCATCCATTAAAGTACACTTTGATGTGTGTGTCCTGATGGTTTTTGTATCCTCCCAGAGAGTCCAGCCCCACAACATTCTGGGTTTTTTGTGCCTGCTGGCTGCTTGGCAGCCCCATCACGCACTGCTGGGTGCAGGGCGCTGCTGCCATGAAGGACTTGGTTAAGCAGACGGTGCTAAAGTCACACCCGTGTCAGGAGTGTGGCAAATCCTTCAGCAAGAAGGGAAACCTGAAGAGACACCAGCGGATCCACACAGCAGAGGAGCTCTTCACTTGTGGGGAGTGTGGGAGGCGCTTCACCACCCGGGGCCACCTCACGACCCACCAGAGCATCCACACAGGAGAGAGACCCTTCTGCTGTGGGGAGTGCGGGCGCTGCTTCCGCCTGGAGATATGCCTGGCCGCCCACCAGAAGACGCACACCAAGGGTGGTCCCTACCTCTGTGCCCGCTGCGGCAAGAGCCTGAGCACAAAGATCTACTTCAATATCCACATGCGGACACACACGGAGAAGAGGCCATTCGCCTGCACTGAGTGTGGGAAGAGCTTTGTGAAGAAGGGGACCCTCACTGCCCACAAGGAGATCCACAAGAGGGAGAAGCCCTTCAAATGCCCTGACTGCAGTAGGTGCTTTGGGCAAAGTGCCACACTGCTGGCCCACCAGAAGATACACCTCCGCGGGGGACCTTTCATTTGTACAGAGTGTGGGAAGAGCTTGAGCACCAAACGGTATTTCAACGTCCACCAGAGGAACCACGCTAAGCAAAAGCCGCTCGAGGGACACATCAATGGCCTATCTCTCCAGGTCATCCAGATTAAAGAGGAGCCTGATTTTGCCTTCAGGTCAGAGGAGAATATGTTGGAGAATATGTCCCATGAAGGAGATGTAACCCAGGGGTGTAGCATACCTAGAAACCCATCTAATCCAAAAAGCCCTCCTTGGAAAATCCAGATGAAGGAGGAATCAGACCCACCCACTGATGACACAGCAAACATTACTGCAATAGCCTACCAGAAACTTTACATCAAGGAAGAGCCACCAGAAAACCCAGACTATGGAAAGCTCTTTGATCCAAAGATCCCACCAATGGCTTTACAGGGGAGACAGCTTAAAAAGGAAGAAAATGCTGACTGGCAGCATGAACAGGACGTCAGTAACTGGGTGCTCCATGTGAAGGAAGAACCACAGGAAAGCACTGAGTTTGGGATGTGTTACGGGCAGAAGCCAAACCTCAGTGCTATCCAGAGGATCCAAATCAAAGAGGAACCTGGTGTGGAGGCCAACCACCAGGACAGCCAGAGCCCAAAGAGGAAGCAGAAGAAATGCTATCAGCCCACCAAAGAGGGGATGGTGGAGAACCAGAAGAAATCCATGTCCAAGAAAGATCCCTCAACAAAAGGAGCTCCCAAGGGTGAACGGATATTCCCCTGTCCCGAGTGCGGGAAGAGTTTCAATCAGAAATCAAACCTGACTAGACACAGGAAGATTCACACGAGCGAGGGGCCGTACAAGTGTAGCGAGTGCGGGGAGAGCTTCCGCATGAACCGCAAGCTGATCCGCCACCAGCGTGTCCACATGAGCGAGCCCTTCAAATGCACCGAGTGCGGGAAGAGCTTCACCCAGCGGTCGAATCTGGTTCGGCATCAGAGGATCCACACCAAGGAGGAGCCCTACCAGTGCCCTGAGTGCGAGAAGACCTTCAACCAGAAGGCCAACCTCTTCCGTCACCAAACAATCCACGTCCGCATGGGGCCTTGCAAGTGCACCAAATGTGGGAAGTGTTTCCCCCAGAAGCGCCACCTGATTAAACACCAGCTGCTCCACTCCCGAGGTGGGGCCTACAAGTGTGGGGTCTGTGGGAAGCGCTACCGGCTGAAGAAGTACCTGAGGAGGCACCAGAAAATCCACGCGCGGGAAGGAACTGCTCCCTGCGCAAAACAGGGGGAAGCCACAAGGACCAGCAGTGGACCCCACCACACTGAACAGAGAGCACTGGCCCCCATGAAGAGTGAAGAGGAGAGCTGAGCGGGTCTGCTGCCCGTTCCTGGGGGAAAGTCCTTTGAGAAAGGGAGGGATGGAGACAAACTCTGCTCGCCTTATGTATGCAGTATCTGGGGGTGGGGAGATCAACCTGAGGGCACAGTCCTCTGTCCCCTCCAGTCCTCTGCAGCTTTTCTGAGGACAACCCTGGGGGTATCACCTGCTCACAGCTGTGGGATGGGGCTGGAGAGCCAAGCCTCCTCAGAGCACTTGGAGATGGAGAGATAAGAGCTTGGTATCCTTCGTAATGGTATGCTTGTGCCTCTAAAGGCTGCCAAAGTTGTGGATGTCAAAATTGTCTTGTGTGGGCAATATATAGCCAGGAGGACCAGGTAGGATTTATTTTTATTACGTTACTGTGTTTCTGAGAAAGCTGAAGGGAACCGCTCCCATCTAGGCAAGGATTTAATGCAAGGGCCAACTCTCTTCTTCCCCCTCATGTAGTTCTGATCTACACCTTGATCCTACTGGGCTGATGGACCCTAGTCAACTGAGTGGTACAGATTTGGGAGAAATTACTGCCAGCCAGACCAGGGTTTTAAGCCTTGAATCCTCCAAACCAGGCTCCCAGATTGGCTTAAGCCAGGTCCCTAAAAGTAAGTTTTGCAAAATCAATGACCGTTTTTCCAAAGCTAGCCCAGAGGCCAGCAGATTGTCTTCTCATTTATGCCCCCACAACCCCACTGCGTGGATGGAAATGAGAATGGCTTTTCTTAGCATCAAGTTTTACATCTCTGATGAGCAGGTGGCTTTGCCACCACGAGTCCCAGAGGCATTGGTGGCTTCATCAGCTTGAGCCAACACTGGTGCTGGTTCTCAGCCACCTGCTTCCCTACCTGTTACTGTGAAGGTCTTGGTAGGATATTGACTTTATTGGGCATGACTTAGGGATTTCAAACCAAGCAGCAGGAATAGTTGAAAAAGTCTTCAGACTTTATGGGCTACAGAACTGGAAATTATTTCCCTGTCGGGATGTTTTCCCTTCCTCTCCCTGCTGTAAAAGGGACTGTGCAGCTATTCAAAAGCATGGACAGTTCAGCGGCCTTTATTGCTCACTGCTGATGATTTTGCTTGAGTGTTCCCTGGTCAGATGGATCTTTGTGTCTTGAAAGTCCCTGGTGAAGCGGACATGTGGAGGCAACCCACAACCCTCTCAGTCACTCCCCAAGATTTCTCCGCAGCACTGCTACGTGGTCACCTGGGCACTGCAGAGAAAAGACACTTATTAGGGTTCATTGTGTTGCTGCAATACGTAGAGTCCAAGAGGCAAGTGGAAAAATATCCCATGGTGAAACAGTAGCTCTACCTCTCTGATTTTTTGCAGGAAAAGAAGACCCCTCCCCATCCCCAAGGCACACACCACTTCCTTCTCCCAGGACACGTTGGAGATGGCATCCTCTTGGAGCCATCTGAAGATCACACAGTATGACTTTGGGCAACTACCTGCTGTGATGCTTCAGACCTAAGCTGCTGATTGTCTGCACTACCTACTCTGGAGCAGCTGTGTCTCCAGGCAGGGAAACTGAGGCATGGAGGGAAGGAAGGGAACAGGGCAAATTGCACTTGAGCTTTGCCTTTACCAGCTACTTGGACACCATTGGGTTGAGGTGTTTTGATGCGGTGGCTCAAGCCCAACACTGAGTACAGCTGTCAAACCCCAAAAGCCCGGAGTAATTTTGGTGTTTAGACTCCCTTAGCCTTTGATATAGTCAGGCCCAGGATGTGATTTCAAACAGCAAAGCAAGCTCTGACAGGCTCTGAAGGAGCCTACCTCTGTCCTCTCACCTATAAACCATAGCTGAATTGATTGATATGAGGCTTCCCCTCAAATCCCTCTAACCTGGTAGAGATTCATTTCTGGGACAGAAAAGGCAGACATATAGGGGAAAACAACAACAAGTTTAGGATGTTCTAGGGGAGTCTAAGGGACACCTTTGTTAGGAAAATGGGTCTGGGCCATATGGTGGGTAGTAGACTTCACTGCAGGACTGGGAAACTATGTTCCTTGGGAAGAATATGGCTGAGCCAAACTAGCGAAGCAAAACAGCCTCTGTTAGGCTTGCTGAGGGGCAGAGGTACAGCAGTGGGGAGAAAGTAATCACCAGATGGCTAGCATTTATTTCCTTTTCATTAGCCTAGCGTAGGGCCATAGAGATTTTTACCAGGAAGAGGAACTGGTATGAGAGGTTTGCCAGTTGTATTACTCTGTCCCGGCACATAGAGAGGGCAGTGAGTCAATGTCAGCTTCCATCGTTGACCTTGGCCAGTGTGGGTGTCCCAGCTTCTGGGGAAAATCAGGGCTGATAGTTTGCAATATCTCCTCAATAAATTCAGTGTTTAAAGAAAAAAGGAAACAAAGTGAGCCTCTTTTCTGGTTTGGTTTTTTTTCTCATTAGCTATCACTGAGAGAACCATGCTACATTCCACCCACAAAGCAGCAGGTGAACAATACCAGTGCAAGATGCATACCAGTGGTAACCAAATGGATGTTGGTGAAGAGCCCTCCAGGCTCTGCTGACTGCATTGACCAGCTCTCCACCAACTATGCTGAGAGCTCAGACCTCCACGTACTGACCCCAGGGCTCCAGTCAGTGACCCACACATTGGTACCGTGTGAAGTGCCCTAAGGTGTCTGCATAGGCCTTATGGAAGGTCTTGAACTTTCTGGATGAGCAACTGGAGGCCAGGAAGGGCATCTCAAATTACGCCAGATGCCATGTTGTGAGAAACTGAAATGATGCCCTAAGTATGGGTGTTTTCACCCATGAGCTACATAAACTCCACACTCAGTGTCCTGCCTTTGCACAAAGTACAAAGTACTTCCTTGGGTACCCCCAAGATCTGCTTGGGACATTCCACTGTGACTTTCTCAAGGACACCTCCAAAGAGATGCCTTGCAGATAGTTTGGGCTGCCAGCTCTAATGTCTGCTGCTGACAGTTGTTTTGGGTTTGGATCAGGACCATGGAATAATCCCAGCTCCATGAGAAAAAAATGGGTTTATCTGGGGATTGAACAAAGCCAAATCCTCATCCCCCAGTAGCAAAAATAACCTTCATTCTTTTTTCCTTAAACCCATTAAAAGGGCTCCCAGATAATAATAAAATGCTTAAAATCCAAATCATTGCCCCATTCTCCACTGCATGGATTTTATGCAGAAAACCACATCTGTAAGCGTTCACTGAGCAGTTTCAGACACCAAGTGAAAAGGATGCCCACAAGGTCTGGTTTTGCCTTCAGGTCTATAATGTCTTCATGTTATACAGCATGGTCAAGCTGAAACCAATGGATTTAAATCAAAGTAAAAGTTATGTTAATGAAGAGAGATCCAAGCTCTGATGACTTTTAAAAAGAAGTCTCCTGGTCTTGCACAGTGGGTCAGGCAGGGCTTGTCTTGAGACACTTGCTGTCCTATTTCTAGCCATGCACATTGTTTCTGTGGATTTCAGGAGGAATTTGGCTGTGGGACTTTTTTTGATCACCTCGTTGACTCATTGACTATCTGTGTGTGTCATCTCAGCATCAGTTCTGTCTCCAGCATTCAGCATGGCCTGTCTGGAGGAGAGATGGAGACAGGCTGTGTTGGGGAGCACTTGCGCAAGAGTGCGTATTTCGTGCTTCGATGGGACGCGCGGAGCTGATTGGCGCTCAGCATGTTCTGGTAGAGTGGGAATGAGAGGGTCTTTGGGGCCACAGCAAACATCTGCTCTGACATAAGTGCCCTGGGATGTTTACTTGCCCTTTGAGAACGTGATAGTTCCCGTGAGAACTTCTTCGAGAATCCCAGGCTGCAGGGAGCCTGGTGTCCCCACGGATGGGGAGTGAGGAGAGGAAAAAGACCAGGGTGAAAACTGGGTGAGCAACAGGACACTGAGTATCACATACTTCTCCACATGCTTCATCTGTTCACTTTCGACTAGCAGACTCCATGGGGAATGAGTATTTACTTACCACCACCACCTTAGCTCCCTCTCATCCCATCCGGAGCCAAAACGATGCAACCAGGTAGCACCACATGGGACCAGGTTATCAAGCTGAACTTACCGTAGCCCAGGCACACTTGGAGCCACTGCCTCCATCTCCTGACCCAAAGCACACTCCCTCCCTTGAAAGTGATTTCTTGTGCCGGAACAAAGCAAAGGTGAGAGATCTCCATCAAAGGACCAAAGCTTCTGACTAGTCCCCACCAGCAGATTTTCGGAATAAGGTCATAGAAAAATCTGTGATCTCCTTTTCAAGGGTCGGTATTAGCCTGAAAACAAGAGCAGCCCCTGCGACGGGGTAGGTGAGGTGGGCAGTGCCGACCTGTGGCGCTCTGCTGATTGCACAGAAGGTGATTACGGCCCATTGCTATCCTTTGTAAAAGGACTGCTGCCCCACGGGGGACATTGCAGAACCCCGCTGCTCACTCTTTTTTTCCACCCCAAGCTGATTTTTGTCTCTTCTGCTTCTGTCTGGCCTCTTTCCTGGCGAGCTGCTCTTTCAAGGACATCAACCTCCTCCAAGTCACTGCAGACTGAAGGCAGAAGTAGGAAGCAGAGATCTGGAGATCCTTCCCTACCAAGTCACAAGATTTTCTCCTTTTTCATCATCTGAAAAATAGGATAAGATGCTTTGCAAGTGGAATAAGATACAGACTGCTCTCATTTCTATATGTGTGTTGGCCTCTGAGGAATAAAACAGACTGAACAGTGAGGGTCTGAATGTAGAGGACAACTTCTGCTGGGAGAGTAACAGGGTTTTGAAGTCATGCAACAATAAGCCATCGTTATACCCGTGCTGAAGTTCACTCACCCTTAGACGTGTCTGCAGAACAGAAAACCAGTCCCTGCAGGAGAGCTGGGAACAGCACCGATGTGAGCTCACTTTGGGGACAAAGGACTTAGGAAACTAAATGTTGATCTTGTGAACTACAAGCTAAGCAGCCCTGAAAACTAGTTATTCCTAGTCACTGCTCAAAGTGTTGGCCTAGGGCTGCAGGCAGAGATTACGAAGAGCCTTTTGCTGCACGGATGAGCTGCGGTGCATTGTGGATAGTCAAGGGCACACACTTATTCAGCCAGTATTTCAGGGCCCAAAACTTCCCCGCTAGAGTGGATAGGCAAAGAAGCAGAAAAACCCTTGTGACAAAGAATGTGTTACTTCAATCAAGTTAATTTATAATAACTTTAACTAGCTTGAGGTAGGTTGAAGAGCAGAGAAAGGAGAGGGGAATGTGAAGTATCCAACAGGTGACTGTAAAGCCTCACCGGATGGCAAAAATGAGCTGTGCATCAGGTCTAACAACATGAAGGAGAGACACAGAGCCTGGGAAGCACCATGAAAACCTGGGTTTCCCGGCGGGAAGGTGTTAGGTCCAGATCAAATCTTACTTACAGCTTTGCCTGTTTGTATTAAGTTAATTTATTATCAACGACTTCAGGCTACATTAAAGCCCCGTGTCGGGCGATGCAGCTGATGACTCCATTTGTTGCTCATGGCGGGGTGAAGGAGGAATGAGCTTGTAGGTGTTCCTGCACCTTCTCGGATTCTTGCTCCTCTCTTCAAAACATCACCTGCTGTTGTTTTCCTAGGCTGAGCATCAGGGTCCTGAGGGCACCAGTAAGCCTTAGTGGCCCTGACAAACCCCAAATGGAGCTTCTGCCTGCTATGTCCAGCCCCTGAGAGACTGCACCCCATGGGCACTGCCTGCATAAGGTTCCCCATGGCTCCCCACCCCTCGGGGAGCACCCAGCCCTCACTGCTCCCAGACGCAGAGGCAGGGTGCGTGGGGCTGTCAGAGGGAGGCAGCAGGAGAGAGAGGGGCTGCATGGGCACACAGATACCACCGTGTTCCCAAAAGTACCTGTAAGCCTCTCTACCTGCATCTGTGCACAAGAGCTGAAGTGCAGGAAGATAAATCAGGAGAGCTCGTTTCCTGAGCGTGAGCCCACGTGTGGTCATTGTTACAAGCTGGTCTTTAATTGCAAAACCCTCTAACCAGCCCCTTGCATGCCTGACTCTGTCCCCAGCTAAGGGTTCAGGTGTGACCAGAAGCTGAGGAGCTTGTGGTGAATTTCCTTGGACAGACCACCCAAAATCAGGTAGCGCACGCATGCGCGCATGCGCGCACACACACACAAAATCCCTATAGATATAACAGGAAAGATGGGAAAACAAGTCACGGATCAGCATCCCTTTGCTCACTCTGCAGACAGCAGCACCTTAAAGGCACAAGTGGGGCACAGCTCATCTCTCCGAGACTTTCCTCCTTTCCGTAAAGCAGTGTATGGTAGAAATTACCCCAGACCCTATAGATGTTCCTTATTGCTTGTCTCTGTTAAAGCCCAGGGGGAGAGAGCATGGGGAGCTCCTGTTCCAAGCAGGACATGTAGAGGTTCATCTTTTGCTTTTCCAGCCCTCTGGCGTGTCCCCATCTTATGGTCCCAGGTAAGAGGGATGCTCTCAGGGACCACAAATGCACCTAGCCTGGGTGGTCTGGGAGCCCTGTTCCTGCAGCACTGTCTGCCTCCCTTTGAGCCCCTTTCTCTCCTTTTTTTTTTCCTGGATAGTGCTTGCAAACCTTTGACACAGGTTTCCTGTGGCTCAGCACTTCAGCCCCTGTGAGTAGTTGTCTCTCAGAATGGGACTTCTTTTAACTCCGAAAGACTTTCTTGTTAAATATAGGACAAAGTCTGTAGCAAAGAAAATAGCAGTCTACTTTTCATTTTAACATCTCCATGCGAGTAATAAGCTTGATCCATCTTCAGCTCAACATAAGGGGGCCCCTTTCTGCTCACCAAATTGCTTGCAGATGCTGGGGGCTCAGAGCAGCTCAGCTGCTAATGCACAGCCTAGCATTGCTTAACTCCACTCTGCTTGCTTTTCACAAATTAATTGCCAAGCACCCAGCATGGAAAGTGGCACAGGGCTGTGAAGGTCTGAGCTAGTATTGCATGCCAGCACGGTCAGCCAGATGCTGAGTTTGAGGAGAAAAGTCATTCTGCTGCCCTCAGCAAGACAATTCCCAGGGTTTAGCCCCAGTCTGCAGTGGAATTTTGGACAGCAGACATGCAATAGCAGCATTACACATCTGTGCAGTCTGAATGTGCCCTCTATACCCACATGCTTCAGTGTGTAGCTCTGCCAATGTGAAGCCCTCATCCAGCAGTATAAAAGTATACAATTCTGGTAAACAAACATCGCCACAAAGAGCGGGTCAGGCTCCGCCAGAGACACTGTGCAAGGTGGTACAGCCAAGGACTGCTGTCGAGCTCAGGCTGTGTAGGAGCATCACTGGCAGCCCAGCTCTGTGTGCCTTCCTGGAAATGGCTCCAGTTCCTCAGCAGTGTTAAGGCTTAGGCCATGGTGGGTTAAACTGGGATTAAAGCACTTGTCCCCCTGTTATGGTCTCCTCTTTCCATTGGTATAATTCAGAGACACTTGAATTTAGGTGCTTAGTTTAAGCATCCTAACTCTGAGCTGAATCCCAGCCAAGGAGGCAAAGGCCTGAATTCACCCCGGCGGACTCTTTGACCATAAGTTGGAAAGGGGCCAAGAAGCATTTTAATGTAAAGGAGGAAAGGAAGTTTCTGGTCCTCTGGAAGTTTTTTTCACTTTACTACGAATTCATGAATTCTTCAAGCTGACAAAAAAAGGAGGAAATTAGGATAACTAATTGTAAACCCAGCAAAAACTTGAAAATTTTTCCGTCTTCCTACTTCGAAAATAAATGCAAGCTTTACATTTTGGTAGGTTAGCAGTGCTTTTCTTTCCCTTAGAAGGAGTCAACCCTATCCTAAAAAAAATGTTTCATTATGGGGTGAAAGTAAAAGATATTCAAAGGGTTTTTTTAAATTTGTGTTTGTTTTCCAGGAAAAGGTTGAAAAAAATTTTTTTAAGTTTATCTGGAACAAACTCTTGACTTGACAGCAGATCAGATACTTCCACATACTCATCCAGGTCTACTTTAAATAAAGGGCTCTTCACATTTCCTAAGTGCTTAAATTAAAATGGGTGAATGAATAAGGGTATAAGAGTTTTTGATGGAAATAACAGCATGCATATTTCCAAGAGTGCAACAGCAAGAAAGGGCAGCGGATGTGACCAAGCCTGTTGTATTCCCATGGTTGGCTGCAACCAGAGTAGTGGTCAGGAATGAAAGAGGGATTAAAACAAGAACTCTCCCTTCCAAATAAAGTAAATATATAGGCAAAACTTGGAAATGAACTGAGGCAGAGGCAGAGGCAGAGGGGATAATCCAATGCCAGGGCTCAGAGCTGAACACAGGAGTCCCAATATCAACCTCTGTTTGGTGCTTTCTACATCAACCCCCAGTTCCTGCTCTTTACCTAGGGCAATTCAGGCACTTACTCCATAAATGGCAGCTCTGGATGTGCTTTTTCTCCAGCTTTGGCACTGAGATGCAGTTTTATTTCATGTCTTGCCCAGCAGGTTTACAATGTGGTGGTATGAAGAAAGTAGAAGCATCATGAAAGGGATGCTAAAAATAGGAACCAGACCAGGACTTGAAATGAGGAAGAAGAAGTGAGAGCTTCCTCTCAAAAAAATCTCCGCAAAGCTGAATAAAGACAAGAATAAACATATGCCGGCTGGAAACACAGTAGCTGGAAACATTTATTCCTTGGCAGCAAAGCACCTGGCTCTGCACATCAGCCCACTCTTCTGGGGAAAGCTGGGAACCAAAAACACATCCATGTGGCCTCCAGAACCTCCAGACACCCACCCAGGTCTGTAGATCCCATGTGGGAAAAACAAAGGCAAGGATGAATGAAGGACAGTCCACCAGCAAAACCAGTGGGGGGAAAGCAAGAAGGAGAAGAAAAAAGCCCGAGCATTGTGAGGAGGTACACTGTACCAAGCCCTGAAGACACACAAGTGTATCAGTGTCGTACATGTGGGAAGAGCTTCTTGAAGAAGAGAAATCCACCGGAGAAACGTCCAAAGCTGTTTACAGGGTTGGAAGGAGATGCACCAGGACCAAGCAGCATCCTTTGCAAGGAGCAAGACAAGCAAGGCCAAGGAGGCAGCATCCCCAGGGCAGGGAGATCCATGCCAAGGATAAGCCTTATGAGACCTTCGCTGTGATGTACCAGGTGGTGCAGGTGCCCAGATAAGAGTGGGGATATAGTGGGCTAAAATACCCACCATGAAAGGTGGCCCAGGCTGCTCATCTCTGCAAGAGGCTGTGCTTTCTCCTCTCCATGGTCACAGTGTCTGGATGACCGGAGCGGGTTAGGGATGGCCAGGTCACACAGGATTCCTGCTGGCAGCCACTGTCCTGGCATGGTGAAAATCAGTGATGCTGATAGGGCTCTGCTCCCCTTCAGACCTTGAACTATGCATCCAGATTTCTTCATCTCTCCCACCACCACCACCTATCAAAATAGAGATAAAAACTCTTTGAGAGGTGATTCAGGATATCTGACTAAGTTTTTTTCCCCTGAATTGCCTTCTGGAGAAACTTGTCCCTCTCCATGAACCAGAAGGGACACAAGCTCTCAGCCTGTGCTCTGCAGCTTGGGCTGCCATCACCTCTGGGCCTCTCCTACTCCATGGATGAGAATAACAAAAAAAATCCCACCCTTGTCCAGGACCCAGCAGAATCAGAGTCAGGCCCATTGGTATTCTTACATTATATTTTGGTTTTCTTGTGCATGTAATAAAACCTAAGAGGACCTTGATCCACACCTTACTTTCAGTGATCATGGTTGTAAAGTCTGGAATAAATCTCTTCCTAGATCAATGGCAGCTGCAGTGTCCCCAGCCCTCGCCCCTTGTGTCTGTCTCCCCAGCTAGTTAGCTGTGTCCTTGCTGCCCATTTTTGTGGAAGATAGGCTTTAACTCACCCTTTGCTCTTCCATCCCATTCCATGAGGTCTTTACCTGTCCTACATCCATAACATTTGCAAAAGAAATGGTAGCAGACCTTAAGGGTTTGAGGTGGGAGAGATGGAAAAGAGGACTCAGCTGCCTGGAGCAGTGGAAAGCTCTTAAAGGATTTTTCTTCTTTTTGTTTTTCAGGGTGCTTTCCCACATCATCCAGCTAAATTGACTCATCCTGCGCCCGCAGTCCCATTCAAGGGCGCACAGCCACAGATGGTGGCAAGAAGCAGGACCCCCCTTTCAATGAATGTAACAGCAGCATGAAGTTGCTACTCCCCATCCACCTGCATTAGGGCAGATGATGCCTCCATAGCTGGTCTTCACCAGGGCAATTTGTCAACCGAGTAACCACATGTTCCCCCACAGTAAGGACAAGAAAAGTATCTGGTGCAATAGCATAAAGTTGCAGATATCAGAGGACTTTTTACTTCTCCTTTGCCTGGGGCTTCCCCTTTGACTAGCCAAGTGTTTTAATCTGCCTGTGTCACCTCACTTCCTTAACTAAAAAAACCCCCAAACAGAACAAAAAGAGAACATAAAAACATCCACTTTCTCCTGGGTTTTGTCCTTCTTCTCTATTTCTAACTGGGAAAAGAGAACCAAAGAGAATGTCAGTGTCACTCCTTTTTGTGGTCACTTGGCAAGCCACTTGTGAGCCAGGAGTGTGACATGGGGTGATCCAGAGGGTCCAACTTCCTACCCAAAAGGTCCAGAAAAACTGGAGCTGTTTTTCCCGAGATTTCAAAAACGGGATACAAAAATATTTTTTTCCTGAGGATACTAAATTCCTGTAAAAGACAGAAACAATAGTTACAGTATTTCAGGTCAATTTTAGAGATGAGGAAACTGAGGTAAAACTTTGGATCTACACAAAATCCCACAAGCAACCTACATCAGATGCACACACCCTCATCCTTCTTTTCTGTTCCCCCATGTCGCACTTTGAAACAGTTGTGGACTCATTTCATCTGAATAATGATGTCAGGAGACATTGGTTTGGCTTCTAAGTGACACCAGCGAGCACATATTTGAAATCAGAAAACACAAGGAGCACAAAACACGCAACCACCAACACAGGCTGAACTCCTTTTTTACAGTACAATTATTTTCATTTTTTAAAAATTACTATTTTTTTTAGAAGTCCTAATTCTGAGAGTGTGTGTCCCCAACACTTTATCCTGTACTACCCAAGCTGCTGTCTGCAAGGTGCTAGTGGTAAACAGCCAGGCAAAGTGGCTGTGTCTGTGCGAGTAATTCAGCCGAGCCAAGGACACTTCTCCAGCCCTGAGGGCACCAAGCTGGCTTGCATCCATACAGCTAAACTCCATTCAGGATGGCATCATCCAGCTCTGCCCTGGGTCTTATCCCTGGCTCTAGCTCTGACTCAGGCTAAAAGTTTCAGGTAAAGACATGAAAGTTGAGAAAACTGTGCTCCGATATCCAGGAACACCACCATTTGTTTCAGAGACATGGCTTGGGTTTTCCATCATCCCAAATTAACACATGTCCAGCAGCCACCAAATGCTCCAGGACCTGCTCTGTGACCCAGACCGGCAGGACCACAGATTTACTGTGGATTTCTGTAGGCATCAGTGCTGCTGGTTATAACCACAGCCCAATCCAGGCAGCCTGCTAACTGCTACAAAGCACCCAGGAACAGGCAGTCCAGCCTCCCCTGGGAGCTGGAGACTCACAAGGAGACTCACAGCCACATGGAAGAAACAATTTTCTTGGACTCACTGGGTGGAGACCCCCTCCACTGTGTCTAGCAGAGGATGCAGACCTGGGCTCTGCCACTGTCTCACCAAATGTCCTTTCAAGTCACCTCACTGCATTTCCCATTTGCAAAGTGTTTTGAGATCCACAGACAAAAAGGTCATGGAAGAGGAGAAGAGGATGGCTTTTCTTGCTTGCACAACTCTAAGGGCGGTCACCCACACGAACAGAGAGTGAAAGCATCCACAGTGAGGGCTTGGAGGTACGTAATGGGGACTTCTAATGCAAAGCAGTGCAGTTCAGCCACCTAAAAATAGCAATTAAAAAAGAGAACTAATGTAAATCAAAAGCTGTTTCCAGCCTGCTGCAGCGTAGGCACTGCATTTCCCTAAAACAGCCCCCAGCTACCAAACATAGGCATCCTCCAAAGTGAACAGTCGAGCAGCATCCCCGCCGAGGACTACAGCTCCCAGGAGCCTGCAGCCCAGGCAGCGCCTGTGCGGGGACCAGGCGCTGGGCAGCCAGGCAGGGGTACAGGCAGGGAGGCAGCGCTGGCCGGGGATCCCCCCACCCATGCCCAAGAGGTTTTAGGGCTGTTGTTTCCTACCCCCAAGCCCCTTCTCTCCCTGACCCAGCTCCTCTTTCTCTGTCTCTCCTCCCCCGGTAGTTTTTACATCACTAACACAGACTTCCTGTGAGTCAGCACCAGCAGACACAAATGAAGTAGCTGGAAGACGAAGAAGAGCTCAAAGTGGGTAGAAATAAGAAAATTTGGCCAAGGACACTTCCAGACCCGCATGCTGCTGAGGGAGATGGGAGACAGGTCAGTAAATGGCTGAGCTGGGATGTCTGGGGCCAGGATGGGATGCTCAGGGCTGAATCCCTTCGTGGTGTCTGCATGTGTCCCGCAGAACCCCGGGGCAGCAGCAGGACACCTCTGGAAGTTGGGGTCGCTGCTGCAAAGCCGGAGTGTTTGTCAAGGTTGGCTGTGGTGGAGCAAACCGCCCCGGCTGGGATAAATTGCCTTGCTTGTCTTTCTCAGGCTGAATCCTGCCTGAGAGATCTGGCTTGCTCCCCTGGCTGGAGGTGACCGGTGGAGTCAGAGGTACAGCTGGTCCTGCTTGGCATGGGAGCAGGCGGCTTGGCTAAATTCAGGGAGCAGGAACAGCAGCACAACACGGGAAGGGGCATCCGTCCTTTAAAATCTGCCTAAAAATGATGTTTCTGGGTTATCTGTGCAACAAGTGCTTTCAGGAGTGATGGAGGCACGGGTGGGAATGAGTTAATAGGTCCAGCCTCTGCCTTGCAAGGAGGAGCTGTGCCTGTCTGTGTCTCTGTGTGTGTGCCGGTGTGGGGGTTATTCCCAGTGAAAGGAGCAGAGCAACAGCTGAGGAGCTGCTCCCGTTCATGCGTTGCACAAGTGAAATTCAGGCAGTTGTGCTGACATGCAGCCACCTCCAGGAAAAACAGCCCAGTGCATGGAACAGCTAGAGAGAAATGTTTGCCCGGAGTCATCTCTGGGCTTGGAAAAGTTGGTCACCACAGAGAGTAAAAGCAATCTCCATTTCTCAGCCTAACTGAAAGGTCCCCAGAGAACATCTCATGCAACACCCATCCTTTCTCTTGGTGAGAAAGGAGCAGGGGTGCTGCAAATGCCCTGAGTGCCTGCTGGGATGGCTGGATCAGCCATCAGCTGAAGGGTTGGGCTGGGGCTTCTCAGGACACCTCATCACTTTGGGGCACTTGGGAGTCAAGAAGCAGGGGAGGAGAGAGTTTTGGCTGGCTGGACCACGATCAGGGACCCCTCCCCAGACAAGTTCTTGGGGCAGTTTGGTGCTGGTTCTCCCATGTAGAAGGTCTATGGCAAATGGGGTTCTTCTTCAGCCTGGACTTTTCATGAAGATGGATCAATAATGCTGGTGGTGTTGTGGCTGCACCCTTCACGGGTCAGGCATGACAACCTGCAAATTGAAGCTGGCACAAAGGCAAAGTTGGACCTTCAGCAGTCCAACTGCAGGGCAGGGGGACAGGGGAAGGAGTTGAGTCCTTGCTGTCCTCCTGGACACCAGGAGGACCTCTCTGTCCATTCAGATTCTTCCTGGCCACCAACCCCAGCAGCCTTGCACAGGCTCTGGTGTCTGCTCTGGTGCTGCACAGGGAACTGAGGACATCGGTGTGAGTTTCACTTCTGCCTCCAGCCTGTCTGGCTGCAGCTGTGACCCAGATGTCTCTGTCTCTTCACCAAGTTGGACGTGACACAAAATCTCTAGAGAAATAAATGGGCACCTGCCGAGGGACAGGAGCCCCACAGGCTTCGCACAGCCAGATGAGCCTCAGACAATGCTCAGGCAGTTCTGTTTCACAGATGTGAGATTTCGGTGCTGTCTGGAGGCCAGGGAGCACAATGTGATACGTCCCAGAGACAAGCAGCTGTTCGCTCATCCTCAACATTTCTCCTTATGGTCCTAGAAGGTCCCTCTCTGCCAGCGCACTGAAGGAGACACAGATGATAGTGACCACTCTTGACATGGAACGTGTCTGGCTCTGGGCCCAGCCCCGGCCCCTGGTCTGGTCATCGTGGCTCAGAGCAGGGATTGCACCACCCCAGGGATCCTCCAGAAATGGGTCTGTGTGTGCCCCTCATCAAGACGGATTTACTTCTAGAGGTGCTGATGACCATGAGTTGGTCCCTGATGGTTATGACCACCAGCCTTTACCACCCCGCTGAAGGAAAAGTGGTGTTGGTCCCTGCTCAGAGATCAGCACAGCAGGAAGAGCCTCCCGAACCACCAGTTTCTTGTCATGAGTGCCTGGAGATGCGGAGAAACTCCAGCCTGTGCCAGGCAGTTCCAGCAACCCCCTTCAGTCCCTTCCTAGATTTTACGGTCTCTTGTCCTTTGGTTTTACTAGAATTAACTAAGCTTGGCTGGGCTTTTATTTATTATTCTCTTTTCCAGATGACAGCTTACCACAGTAAAAGTGGTTTGTCTGTTGGTTTTTTTTTTTCCTGTTGGCCTTGACAATAACACCTGCCTTGGTTTCTTCTCAGGTTCAGCCCTTATGAAGGAAAACATAGGCTTTCATCTAAAGAACAGTAACTCAAACCAGTGCTGGCACTTTCCCATGGTCGCTAGCTCCCAGCAGCCCTGGCAGGCAGGAAAAGCTGGTGGCAATGGCCAGGAGGACTCCCAGCAATGCCTCTCCTAGTGAACACCACTCAGGCCTCCACCTCTGAAGAACCAGGTGATGGAACAGCCAGCCATGATGACACTGGAGCTCTTGGAGATAGAGAATTGTCTCAGCCACACTCGGGAGAAGTCGTACACTTGCATGATTTGTGGGGACAGTTTTAAGTACAAGGGCATCCTGGCGGCCCACCAGAAATCCCATAAGGAGGAGACAGAGGCTGAAGGCTGTGAGAAGGAGGGTGGTGCTGACCAGGCTGGAGAGCTGCATGACCAAGAAGCCACCAGAGCTGGAGGGGAGGCCAATGGGGAAGTCCATAGCAAGCACAGCATACAGAGTGATCCTGAGAGAAGGGAGAAGCCCCATGCCTGCACTGAGTGCAGGAAGAGCTTCAAGATGAAGGTGGACCTCACCAAGCACCTCCAGACTCACACAGGCAAGAGACCGTTTCCCTGCACGGACTGTGTCAAGAGGTTCGTCACCAAACCACAACTCAAGGAGCACCAGAGGATCCACACGGGTGAGCGGCCATACAAGTGCCTGGACTGTGGGAAGAACTTCACCCAGAAGTCACAGCTCATCGTGCACCACCGGATCCACACAGGTGAGAAGCCCTACCAGTGCAGCAGCTGCCAGAAGAGCTTCGTGGACAAGTCACAGCTGGTGGCCCACCACCGGATCCACACGGGCGACTGTCCCTTCAAGTGCGGGGTATGCGGCCAAGGCTTCCGCCAGAAGGTCACCCTTGTCAAGCACCAGCGGGTCCACAGCACCAAGGGGGCCCAGCGGGACACTGCCAGGGCCATTGTGGCCGAATCCACTCCAGCAGGGGAGAAGACCTTCCGCTGCAGCACCTGCGGAAAGGAGTTCAAGAAGAAGTCAGTGCTGCTGACCCACCAGAGGATTCACACCGAGGAAGAACCCTACACCTGCCCTGTGTGCAGGCGGTGCTTCCGGCAGAAGATCCACCTCATCCGGCATCAGCGGACCCATGAACGGCCCGATGGCCATGTCTGCGGAGCTTGTGGGGACCACTTTGGCAGGAAGAGGGAGATGCTGCAGCACCACCAGGGCCACCATCCCCATCAGGCCCCACACACCTGTAACACCTGTGGAAAGCGCTTCAGCCAGAAGGTCGGCCTCACAGCCCACTGCCGTGTCCATGCACGAGAGAAGGAGACCCACAGTGCCACAGGGGATGGGCCGCCCCCCACCATGCTTGGTGGTACCCACACCTGTGGGCAGTGTGGGAAGACGTTCACCAAGAAGGGCAACCTGGCCAACCACCAGCGGGCTCATGCCGAGGGCCGGGGTTACCGCTGCGGGGCTTGCGGCAAGGGCTTCACCAAGCGGGGGGAGCTGACCAAGCATGAGCGGACCCACACCGGGGAGAAGCCCTACGGGTGTGGGCAGTGCAGCAAGCGCTTCGCCCAGCGCACCCAGCTGGTCACCCACCAGCGCGTCCACACTGGCGAGCGGCCCTACCCCTGCAGTGACTGTGGCAAGCGCTTCGGCGACAAGTCACGCCTCACTGTCCACCGGCGCATCCACACCGGTGACCGGCCCTTCCTCTGCCCCACCTGCGGCAAGGGCTTCCGTCAGAAGATCGCCTTGGTCAAGCACCACCGTGTCCATGAGCGTGGCAGGGACAAGGGAGGCGGCAAAGACATCAGTGCCAACACCAACGCCAGTGTTGACACCAAAGCCAATGTCAATGCCAACACCAATGCCAGTGTCAAGACCAACGCCAATGCCAATGCCAAGGTGGCTGGCAAAGATGAGGAGAGCCCGGCTGCCCGCTGTCAGCAGCTCCCCGTTGGCGAGTGGCCCTTCTCCTGCAGTGAGTGTGGGAAGGGCTTTGCCCAGAAGGCCCAGCTGGCAGTCCATCACCGCATCCACACTGGGGAGCACCCATTCCTCTGCGCCAACTGCCCCAAAGCCTTCACTGACAAGTCCCGCCTAGTCGTCCACCACCGCACCCACACTGGCGAGCACCCCTTCCCCTGTGCTGCCTGCGGCCGGACCTTCACCCAGAAGATCGCCCTCACCACCCACCAGCAGGTCCACATGTGGGAGCACCAGCCACCACCAGCCCCAGTTCCCCTCAGACCCCAGGGTGAGGAGTGGCCTTTCACCTGTGCCATCTGTGGGAGAGGTTTCCGCAAGGAGATCGCCCTCATCACCCACCGGCGGGTCCATACCATGTATGAGCCCAACCGCTGCAGCAAGTGTGGGCAGGTCTTCCATGACAGGGCCCAGCTCTGGCTCCACCAGCCCTCCCATGCCAAGGACCGGCCATTCAAGTGTGCCACGTGTGGGAAGGACTTCAAGAGGAAGGAGATCTTGATTACCCACCAGCAGGTCCACATGGGAGAGGTGCCCTTCCAGTGTCCCCTGTGCAGCAAAAGCTTCTCACAGAAGGCCAACTTCATGAAGCACCAGCTCACTCACACCCGCCGGGGCCCATTTATCTGCTCCGACTGTGGGCAAAGCTACACCACCATTGGACATTTCAAGAGGCACCAGAGGAACCACCTCAAGAAGCAAAGTCCTCCTGGTGAGGGAGAGGAGCCCCCTGAGGACCTGGCGACCAGCCGCCTGCCACCGGAGCCAGTGGGTGGCCACAGCAGCCCCATCATTGTGGTGAAGACAGAGGCTGATGCTGATGACTATGAGGTCCTACAGGTCCCATGATGGCAAGGATCAAGCACTCAGGGAGGGAAGGGCTGATGCCTGCTCACTTGGGGATGGGGTGGCGTCCGCCACCAAGGTCCATGGTCCCGTGGGAGCTGCTCCCCTGGGAACATCTCACAGTATTTGGTGGGAGCCAGGAGTGGAAAACCTGGGAGGATCTGGACTTCAGCACACAGCAATCCCTGAATCAAACCTCAGTCAAAACTGGCTGACACAATGTGAAATTTGGGGGCGAGGGAGGGATATAAATACATATTTTGCCTTCTTTGCCTCATTTCAAGAGGGGTTTTTTTTGCTAACAAGAGGGCTAAGAAGCTGTTCTTTTTAAAACAAGTAAATGAAATCTGTGATTTTGGATATATTCACATGACTCCAAGAGCTGGAACTTTTTTTTTAAAAAAAAGGATCAAAAATCTCACCAAATGTTATGAGGCTTTCCATCACCAACCTCCTGGCAGGAGTCAGAGCAGACCATCTTTGGTCCCTAGCCTTCCAGAAGCTGACACCAGCACCGGCCATCCTGCAGACATGTGGAGCAGCACGGGATCTGCTACCACGGAAAAATTGCAGCCAGAAATAAGGGAGGATGTCATGGCCAAAGGACTCGGGGATGGGGACCCCACTGGCACCTGGGGAAGGGCCACTGAGGTCAGTGATGGTCCTCATGGAGGGCAAACACCCACCCACACGGCCCAGTTTGCAGAGCCAGAGTAAGAGCCCTGGCTGGGACCTAACGCAGGGTTTATATGAAGACATCATTTTTCCTAATTTAAAATAACCTCATGCATGGGTTGTTTGTGCAGGGTAATCCCTGGGCATATTTATTATGGAGTTGAGGGCATTCGTTGCACAGCCATAGTTTCAGAGGAGCATCTGGGAGGGTGCCAGACCTGTTTCTTGCACCACGTGCTCAGTTGCAATGCCAAGATGTGGTTCCTAAACCTGAAGACGACCGGCCTGTGCCACATACAGCCGCACTGAGGTAGGGAGAAACCCTCTGCAACTGCCCTCTGTGTCACACATTTGCAGCCGTGATCACAGTGTAGCACCAGCAAAAGGTGTGTTTAATTGCTTCGCCAAGAAAAGGAGGCGTTAGGCTGCTCCCAGTGCCCCACCACCTCGGGTGGAGTTGAGGGTTAGCAGCGGCTGTTCCCACCACGGGTGCAGATGAGCCTCCCCACATCTGGCATGAAGACTCTGGACCTATGGGCTGCGCTGTCCCATAGGACCCCTCTGACCCAGCTCAGTGACGCAGAGGCCACCTCCAAGGTGTACCTCCAAGGTCACCTGGCCAAGTCAACTTGCCATTCAGAGTGGTTTTGGGGGAGAAGAAGGAAGGGCTTTGCTGCACAATCACTTAAAGTGCCACTTTAGACTTGCCGGGGGGGGTCAGTTGCTTTTCCATCCTGGAGGTTACTGCCAGAGCTCGCTTCAGCAACAGCAAGAAAAGGGGTTCACCGCCCCCTCCCTGGAGCCGGGTGCTCCCCGTGCCCAGAGCAGCACCTTCCCCCCTCCCGCTCCCTCCTTAGGCACCGAGTTTTGCCTTCAAGGTTGCACGAAGGCAGAGAGGCACACCACCATGTCCATACAATGCTACCTTTCAGTACCTGCACACGCCTTTGGAGCTCAAGAAGCCACCCCCATTAAAATTATCCGGTGTGAAATGATCCCCTTCCCTCCGTTCTTTTAGCAGCACTCACTGTTGCTGGATCCGGTGTGCGCCCTGCGCTCCATCCCCCAGTGCAGCCCCTGCTGCTCTACATCCTCTCCATTAAATTAATATCCTGCCATTAATTACAGCAAAGAGCTCCAATGCCACAAAGCAATGGCAGGAGCCGAAGGAAGGATTGATACACCACTATTAACTTGCAAAAACTGGGCCAGCTTGTCTTCAAACCCCGCATGGTCACCAGACGAGCCAAATGGATAGTTACACAAAATTAAGGACCGTTTTCATTTTATTCTTTTTCCCCCCAGTAGATCTGTTCGATTTTGAAGATTTCCTTCAGCATTTCTGTTGTTTTAATCGGCTTTTTTTTCCTACATTTGTTTTGCTGGTGGTAAATTCATCAGCCCTAAATAGGTAGACTGATAACAGACTGTGATAATAGTACACTAAACTATTACATGAAAAGCAGGGAATTAAATCATTCACTGGAAAACAGGCCATGGTCGAAGACTGCTGTTTCCTGAAAGCTTTGTATCCTTTCAAGCTTGCTTTTTTTTTGTGCAAGATGTTCTTGCTCCAGTAATCTTCGCACAGCTCTGCCCTATTTCTGCAAGCTGAAGAGACAGCAAGCTGGCGTGTAGGCTCAGCCCTTGCTGACCAGTTGCCCCGCCTTGTCCCTTGTTTGGGGATTTTCTCTGAGGAATTAAATGACAGCGAGGAATAAATTATCCAGCTCCCCTTTTCTAACTGATCCTGATTTCTTTAACTCACATTATGTCTTGCTAATAGTCCCGCTGCACATAAACAAACTCCAACTGCGGATGATCGGAAAGCATGGCAAAACTTCTGCCCTGATTAGGTGACCGCTTTTCCAACCAGGGGGATTATGCGTGATGAGTCACAGACCATGTTACTGGAGCACAGATACAAGAAGAAAAGGCTTTGCCTAAGCATCTTTCAAATAAGACCCAGGAGGACAAATAGTAGAGCGTGAGCACAGCCCAGTTGGACTCTCCTTTGGGGAACAGGAGCAGCTCTGTGTTTATGAGCTGTGGTTCGGCAGTTTTCCATTGGCTTTCTAGAAAAGTTTGACTGCTGTGGGGTGAATAAAGATGAATTCTTAGTCTAACTAAGTCTCTCACCTGCAAATCATCCCAATGTCAAGTAAGAAAATAAACTAGATTGGGAATATATCTATTTTTCCCTGTCTCAGTGGTTGGGGGTCCACCATGCTCTGGGGCTGGCTTTATCTCACCTGAATTCAAGTCTCTACAGCACAGATGTAAACATCTGAGCCAGTCATCCCCCATTTAAAATCAAAGGACAGAAATGGAGAGATGGAGAAAGTGATTTTTCTGCCCTGTTTAGATGTCCACTCTGGGATGAGGCTCCAGGACTTCATTGACTCTACCGGCTACATCTCCATGGGCTGCAAAGGGGAGCCAGGCTCAGAGGAAGACATCCTCATCGGTTCATGGGGTTTTTAGCCCACAGCAGCCAATCTATTCAGGAAAAGAATGGGGGCTGTAGGGACACAGGCTGCAACGGCCAGCAGTTATTAGGCATAATTGGAGCATGGAGTCAGCACTGCAGATGCCTCTGTTGCAAAAACATCCCAGCCCTTAACAATTTGTTCGTTGTGTTGCGCCGTGCTGACAAACCTCTTTCTGCAAACGGTCCCGGCTGCATGTGGCTTCCCGAGGGAGCAAGCTGGTGTAGACAGGGGTGTGGAAAGGCCAGTATAATCCACACAGAGGGAGATGACTATTTCCCAGGTATATTTTTTATGACTTTGTTTTTATTTATTGGTAGGCAGAAGGTAGCCATGCAGGAGATGGAGGAATTAGCAGGAGTTGTGAACACCCACTGAAATATTAACATTAAAATTATTTGGTGTTCTTCCCTACGTTTCTTTTTACAAAGCAAAATAAATCACATTTTGCAATTGTCCTTTTTAATATCACGTCCCAGCATACTTTTGCTGCATAGGATCCTCCAGCTGTGAGATTCACCTCTTTCCCCTAGACTTTTTTCTGTATTTCCTCCGATTTGCATATAGTTTGCCTCTATTTTTATAATAAAAAGCTATACTAAAAAAAGCTGTGCTTCAGTGCTGTTGGATTCAAGTCATCCCGAATGCGATGGAGCTGGGGGAGGTGAGAGCTTGGAATGGAAGCATCCACCTGGGACCAGGACACCAACATCCTCATCTTGATTCAACCCTTCATCCCATGGCAGGTCTGAAGGGGGGATTGTGTGAGACTGAGGTTTTGCTGTAGGAATCACTGAGAAGGAACTTAACTTTCCAAGTCTCTCTATAAACATTTGGAAAAGTATGTGCAAGATCCTCACTCATCTTGGTGTAAATCACTCTGCAAAAAACAGTCATAAACAGATGCAAAATACAGGTGAAAACTGGGACTGATGAGAAATCTTGTCTCCAAGCATCGTGGTTGTCTCCTGCTCAGATCGTTACTGTTTGCTGGTGATCACAGTTTTGCAAACAGGAGCTCATCAACGGGGAAACGAGCAGCGAGGCAGGAAACGAGAACGAGACCTCTCTTGTTCACATTCACACCTTGCATCGTGAGCATCCTAAAACCACCAGTCTCTGTGCCAGCCCAGTGCTGTGCTTCCCGGGACACGAGAAGACCCTTTTTTAAGAAGCGGGAAGTAGACACGGTGGAAAAGATACAAACTACTTTTATTTAACAAATCCCCTGCTGGTGCACTTAGCTAAGATCCTGGTCCCCCAGTACTTCCCTTCCCGTGGTTTGCCCCAGACCTTAATTTTGCTTTGTGGTTTGGTCCCCATTTCTGTTTGCACCAAACAGCCGGTCGAGAGAGCAGACTTGCTCCTTCCCTCCTACAGAGGGATATTTGTTATTGAGAACAAAATATTATGTTGCCGTGTTATTTAATCAAGTCAAAATTCATAGGCAGCATCTGTGCAGAAGATAAAATGTTTCGGGACAGTTTAGTCCTTTTCTTATCTGAGTGATTACGGTTATGTAAAGACTTTTCTTTCAAACACGGAGATGGAATTTCATAAGCGAGGGACCAAAATAGTGCCAAGTAGCCAACCATCTCCCCTTGATCACACTGGATTAGTACAATTAATCTGTAGGTATTAGTGACCAGCAGGGTTTTGCCTGGAGGATATAATATATATTTATTATTTCATCTCTGATTTCCCCCAAGAGGCAGAAAATTCAATCGTGGGCTTTTCTTTTCATCATTATATTTTTGCAAATGGGGTTGCGGGATTTAGAAAATTATCAAGGAGCTCCTGATCAGAGTGGGGACAGTTAGCAAAGGGAGGAATGAGACCTCTGCTCATTTTTTACCTCTTCTAAGAACGATGTAATTGCGAATCACCTGCTGGATGACTGCAAACTGACGTGGGACCTCAGCCAGGACCCGCTGGGGTTAGTGGGAGGGTAGCAAATATCCACCAGTATAACCAGCCCTAAAGGCACTTCCCAGACACTACTGCTATTGCTGCCTAACACTGGAGGAGAACAAAGCTCAGAAATATGGAATTATTTACCTGGGAGAGGATCAGAAATCCTTATTCTCATGCTCCTGTTCAGTTGCTGTAACAACACATCTCATCTAAATACTCCTTTCACTAACGTGAAGCCTTTGAAGAGAGAGAAGAGCTTTGCTCTGCTCCTGAAGTGAAAACCAAAAAGGAAAGTCCCTGACAAGCTTTCTTTACTTTGGCTTCTTGGGAATAGCTGCTGAGGGTTTCTTGCTTTTCTTGCTGCACAGCAGCTGAATTTCTCATCAATTGATAAATGAAGACGTAGAGGCCTGGTCTGAAGCAGCGCCTGTTTAACCCAATTACAGATCAATGGGCTTAAACGCTGCTCTTAGCACTGTGTCAGTTAAAGGTTGGCATAGATGGATTTAGCTTGTGGGGGTTGACTGCTGGGAAAACAACTGATTACGACTCTGGTGTTTCCTATACCTCCCAGTCTTCACAAACCAGCTAAGAGCCACCAGAAGATGCAAAGAAAAGAGAGGAAGAATCGCACAAATAGGCAGCGATCTTTCCTCCAAGTACCTATTTCAAAACCGTCACCTGCCAGTTTTATTGATTATTCACCACTTCTTGTATCAGAAGAGAAAATGAACCTTTCTTTTCTACTGCCTTCTTCACATGCTTCCTAAAAGTGGGGATGACCCTAAATGCTGTCTAAATCCAGAGCTAGAGTCCCGGCAGTGCGAGCCGAGATACTACTTAGAAAGGACCAACGGGCTTTGCCAAGTGCTTTTCATTTTTCATAGCTTTATGAAATGAATGAGCAATGTTCTCCCATCCCCTTGCAGGGGAGATAGCTGCAGATTACAGCAGAAAGCGGAGTGTTACATGATCGGCTCGGATAGGAACATGGAAATGAGTGTGGCAGAGCGACGCGGAGTTAGATTGAGGTTCAGCAGCCCCCACTTATAAATAGTAAACTCTGCCTATCTGGTGCAGAAGGTGAACTGCAGGTCATAGCAAAGATAGGAATCAAAAAGGTTTAAGCTGAATTTCCAAAGTACATCTGTTGGATCTGTCTTTGTTAGGAAAAGCCTGTCACCTTCAGCTTTGTTTTTTATCAGGGGGATATTTGCAACGCACAGGCTAGGCAAGGTTCACGCTGCTACCTTCAGGTGTTGGTTGTGCTCCCCTCCATCAGTGGAGGAAAACCAGTGGTTTTGTGACACCTGTTTGCAATGCCCACTTAAGACTGAGACAAATCCTGCCCCAGACTCCGCAGATCACAGAGGCTGCCTGGGAGGCTACAACTATCCATGCTGGAAATAATTGCATTTAATCAGATGGATCCCCCCAAATCCATAAGCTCATGGCAGGGGGATCCAAACTTCACTCTTTCACCCCAGCTACGCACGCCTCTGAAGATGAACTACTATGAAATACATTTCTAAGACTTCCTTAGGATTGTTGTCTCAGTTGTATTAAAATCCAGGCTGCAACAGCATTTTCGGCCCTTGAATTAACAGCATTAGAGCAACGCAGTGCTGGAGGTCCAGGGCTGCAGCACAATTGAAACACCCAGAAGAGTTAAAAATAATGCAGACGGTTTCAGTGTCTAAATACCTTCCTTGCGCTTGCTATTTTCTGCCTGACAGCACCCCCTTCTGGGAAGCGGGTGCTGCTCGCTGAAGGGTGCACCCTGCTCAGCTCACATCAGCTCCTCAGTGCCTGAGCACCAGCAAAGGGCTGAGCCCTCCCGGGGTGACTTTAAGCAGAGTAGCACTAGACAGGCTCTTCTGAGCTATTTTTTGCAGTTCCCTTTGAAGCAGTTTGAAGATCATTGCACGATCAAGTGTTGCTCAGAATTACAGCACCCGGTTATTTGCTACCCACTAGCTGATGGATGCAACTCCCAGCAGCCAGGAATCAGCACAGACACCGGTAAAGCCTGGCAAATTGCTGCTTTGCATTGCTGGAGCAGCAGGTAGAATCTGCACCATCCTAATTTTTAATTAAGTATGTCCTCAGACACGTCCCAGATTTTTTATTTGTTTGCTTGAAACACAGGACACAGGTGAGCAAGCACCTTTTTGCAAATCATGTGCGTATTAGTCAGGACAAGAACACACATGTTCAGCTGGCTACACCTCATAGCGACACGGGCTGTGAGCTAAGAAGGGGATGAGCAGCTCAGCTGGCCAGGGATGCCAGGCAGGGCCGGGGCAGCCACCATCAGCATCCGTCTGGCTGGGCTCCAGATTGCACCTCCTCCAAAATCGTCCTCATCCCTTGCCCTCTGCAACAGCAGGAGTGCCTGGCTTGTGGCTAGCATTGGTCAGGTCTCCACTTGAATGGATTTAACATAGTGCAGCTGGTTCCAGGGCTTGTTTATATCTTAAATAACAAGGTTTTTAACTACAAACCACATGCAGGGCTTACCTGTGTCCTGGGCTAGCACTCCCCTTTGAAGGCCAAGCACTGAAGTTGAAACACAATTTGCTAATTAGTTTCCTGGTGATGGTTTCCCACTCATGGCTGCAAACTTTCACCTGTTCTTACATTAAGGAAATAGTACTGCTGCGTTTGCTGGCAGTGTGGAGGTGTTTAATTACCTTTTTCAAGCATGGAGAGCAGCAGGGAGATGGACAGAGGAGTTGACCTGAGTTTCCAGCTGCAGCTCAAAAGGCAACAGTGGGCAGCGGGAGCGGCTGGGAGTGACTGGGTCTAACACCTGCTTGGAGGCAGGCGGGTCCCTCAATGCAGCTCAAATCCCACGTCATTTCAGGGTCCACTCAGATCCTCTGAAACGGGGACACCCCAAAGCACTGATCGCTTTGGAAAGCCCTGCCTGCCTTTCTGTATTCCTCTCCCTGCCCGCAGGCTGCTGGCTGGGGTTGTACAGCACCTGGCTCACAGGCACCTTGGCTTGTCTAGTCTGTGTTTCACTCAAATTAATAACCAGGCTTAATTTATTACATTAGCTCTGTACATCTTGGAGCATTTGCCAACGGTGGTGACCCTTGCTTGCCCCAGCACAGGGGAAAACTGAGGCTACAAAAGCCTCCTAGTAGGGATCCACAGGTGCACATCTCCACGGCTTACACATTGCAGGTACTTGTAGCAGCCCCAGGCCGAAGAAACACCCCGGCGCGTTCGCCCTGCTCCAGGCCAGGCACCTCTTTCCATCACCCCCTTTCAGGCACAAGGCAGACCCATAAAACTGCCAATTTAACTCAAGGATGCAGTTTGAGGAGGAAAAGGACGATTGAAAACATTGACCACATCCCTGCTGTCACCACCAGGATGAATTCATGCAACCAAGCCCAGCAGAACAAACAAAATCAGCAGCACAGTAATTTATGGGCATGGTGAAACCGCCACCCTCCTCACCTGTGTCTGCCCCTCCCTCTCCAATGCCCCCAATCCATCTGCTTCTGCAGAAGTTTAGCTAAAACTAAAGGAACTCAGAAACATTCGCTAATTACTGTTTGCCTGCCAATCTGGAAAAGGTATCAGCTGCTAGCCCAGAGAAAGCAGCTTCCAGTCACACAAATCTACTGATGTTTTCAAGCATCCTCTTCTGCATTCCTTTTTTTAAAGCCTTTCATCACCGAGTATCAGACCTGCTTATGCAAGGCTCTAACACAGCTAAAGCTTCTTAGAAGAGGTTTATGCACCTGCAGCTGACAGACCCAGCAGTGGCAGATGTCTTATTTACACCAGGGCTGAAGAAAGGTGGGGATCGGGCCTCAGATTTAGTTATGAGGGACAGATGGGCAAGGGCAGGCAGGTAAATTGCAAAACCTGCAGCTACACTGCTCAGGTTCTTCTCATTGAAACACCAACTTTGCTTCTCCCCACTGGGAATTTTTGGAATCTCTTAGGGCATCAGATCAGAGCCTCTCAAGAGCATCCAATTTATTTCATATCTAAGGCTCTGTGATTCAGAGGAATTTATTATTAGTTATTATTTTGGCTAAAGCTCTCAGGTCATCATTTGATTTCACTGCGCAGCATCCTCTGCAATCATGTTTTAAAGAGAGCTCTTGCAGACGTGCAAAAGACTCAGCCAGTGTAACTATTTCCAGCTCAGGCTCCCCTGCAGCCATGCAGCCACGTGGCGGTGGCAGAAACAGAAATTGAGCCCTGTAGGAGTCACTCCTGGGAGCCAGCCGCAGGCACATGGCAGGGAGAGGTCATAACTGAAAGCCACGCCTGCTGCCAGGGCTCCTCGAAGGTGCACAGTGCCTCCGCTGCCAGCCCGGGACACCACCTACCCTAGCAGATCTCCAGTCAGCCATGTCCAGCACAGTGCTAGAGTTCATGTTTTCTAACCTGTCTTTAAATGGGTGTTCTAAAGCCAAGCAAAAGCTTGAAGGAAGATGCTTCCCTACTCTCTGAAGCAGAGGTTCCCAGCCCAGGGATGGAAATCACTGTGATGGCAGTACCAGAGCCTTCTCCGAAGCCTAGAGGACATCTGAGCAGGCTGAGATGAAATGACATGGAAGGAGACAAGACCTTGTCTCTCAGCTCTTTAGTGGGATGAGAGCCTGAAACACAAGTAGGTGTGAGGCCTCTCTTAACTGGTCTGGGTCAGGCAGGGTTTAGTGCTCCCCAAACACTAAGGTGCCATTCCCACCTCCAGCTGCATTAAGACACTGTCAGCACATGGGTTTGAACCTCTCCAGTGCCCCAGGAAGTCAAAGGGTACCTGGCTCTTTTGCCACTTGCTTAGGGCAATCTCTGGTTTCAGTCCTTGCTGCCAGAAGACATTTCATGAAAAAGCAACCCTGTCAGCGCTCCTACTCTCCACGCTCCTAGCTGCTCACTCCCTCAGCCAAGCAAACCAACCATGACAAGCAAGAGCAAGAATTGGTACAGGATTTTCCACACCCTCTCTGTTCTGCTGCATGCAAATGCTCCCAGTTTTGCAGAAACAGGTATTAAACATCTGCAGCCTAAAGAAAGCACTGAACCCATCTCTTAAGGTAGCAGCTTGAAGCACTGTGCAATGGTAAAAGGAAAACTGACACCTTGATCATCCCTTCATACACGAGGCCAAGCAACTAGTACCATCTTGCACAAGAGTCCGAAGTGATCTGAACCCAGATGAAAGGGTGTATGGTCCCTGCCTTCTTGAGGGGCTCTAATAAACCTGTAAGACACNTGCATGAACACAGAGAAGCAGGCATATATAATGGCATTTTTATTCGTAACACCTTTAACTTGGACTGCAATTATTTCAGTTTTTAAAGTTAAATTTGGGCAGCAATTGAGGGGAAAAAAACCCCAAATAGTCCCTGTGTGCACAAACAATGCAGCTTTGAATAATACACGATAAGTTTATTTCATATTAACATAACCAGTAAAAAGTGGACATTTGACAGGATTTTACTTCAGGTCCTTTTCTTTATTCCTCTATTGTGTCCTTTTTGCCAGTCTCTTGTCCCTCAAATTGTGGATACTTTGCCTCAACGTCAGCCCAAGTTAGATAACCGTTCGCCAGGTCACGAATGATGGCAGGAAGTTCAGAGATCTGCAGGCAAAGTCACAAAGACATATGAAACACAAAGCCATCAGAATCAAGCTGCTCTGCTGGATACTTGGGGAACATGGGAAATTTTTACATCAGCAACAGAACAGGTGCAAGATATCTTCCTGCAAGATCATTTCTGAGGAGAAAAACCATTAACTAGGAGGACATCTTAAATCATAGTCTGTGTCACCTCAGCAGACTGCTCAGTTATTCAGGGAGACCCATGCGGGAAATGCAACTGTCACTGTGGTGGACCACAGCAAGGTTCATCCCTGGTAGTGTTATGTTACAGTTTTTGAAGGGAAAGAAAATAATACACACCCAAAAGATGCTGTAAGCCACGATTTTGCCAGCCCCTATTTACTGTAAGACCAGCATAAAAGAAGCTGCCAATTGCCTTTTCTTTGCTCCTCATAGCACGCTGTCATAGTGCAAAGGATCAGCTAGAGAAACTAGAAAATTTGCAGAAGTTGAAGGGTAACGAAGTCTCATCTCTGCTACTCAGCAGTGAGAGGCCATCCAGGTGATACAGATGGGTGCCCTGAGGAGCTGCCACTGCCTGTTACACTGAACCAAACCCACAGCCAGCTCAGTAGCCCCAAGCAGTAGAGCTACTTTTGTACAGAGCAGAGCTACAACTACTCAGCCTCACAGATCAGCACTAACTCCTCCTCCTACAGGACCCAAACTGTGTTCCTGGTAGGGGCCAGGGAGAGAAGGGCACGACAGAGGTGCCGAGACTGCATGTCCGCAGCTCTGAGCAGGTTTTGCTCACAGATGATGAGACCACCATGGGGAAGTTTGCTGTTCCAGTCTCTGTATTATGGCCATACCAGCTGAGTGTGCTTAGGGCAGGTGTGGCTTTTGGGCAACAGTTCACCAGCTTCACCGGTGCTGCACAGGCAACACCAGCAAGAAGCAAGCTTTGAGGAGTTATGTCTGTGCTGTGCTCTGCCAGCCAGCCTGTAGTAGGCAAAGATCTTCTGCCTTTCAGTGCCTGTGGATTCAGAGGAGCCCTGCCCTTTGAAAGCTAGACACAACCCAGCAAATGCGTTTACTCAGCAGCCTTCACCCAGAAAGAGGCACTCTAAAGAGCAGTGCAATCAGCACAAGGCATGGCTTTCAAGTAAGATCAACATCTCTGCATCCCAGGAAAACAAAAGCCTCTCCTCGCTTTAGCAGCAGGGCCAGCATCTTCTGTTTGACCTGTATCTCTTCCCTGGGGATTTCTCAGAATAGCTAAATTGCCTACGAGAGCTGGAGGCAGCTCCCACATAGACCAGAGTCATCACTGGATCAGAAATCGCAGTTAATGCTCTCCCCTAGCCCATAAGAGACAGACTTGACTCTGCCAGCAGCCAAACCCATCTGCCTGCCCTTTACCTCGGCTCGGATCTGGCGCATCGAGTCGCGGTCTCTCAGAGTGGCAGTGTGAGGCGTCCGGTTAACGGTGTCGAAGTCGATTGTGATCCCGAAGGCCACGCCAATCTCGTCAGTCCTGGCATAGCGCCGGCCGATGGATCCAGAGGAATCATCCACCTTGTGAGAGATGCCGTTCCTAGTGAGTGCTTCAGCTGCAAGAAGCA
Organism: Fregata magnificens; assembly: GCA_013389945.1. Taxonomy (NCBI): domain Eukaryota; kingdom Metazoa; phylum Chordata; class Aves; order Suliformes; family Fregatidae; genus Fregata; species Fregata magnificens. Next base: position 91,706 of record WAAD01031532.1, read on the forward strand.
GAGGAAGGGGGATCACCAGGACTCGTTACATATTCAGCAGGCAACATGATCCTAGCAAGTAGCCTCCCACATCCTCACAGCACTAGCTGAAGTGAGGCACCATGAGTCCTGGTTTCAAGCAGCAACAGAGACTCTCATTTTTATTTTGACAGAAGATCCAATGTTCCAGTCCCTGCCAAGACTACAAGCTCAAACCCACCCCACAGGTACACCGCTACTCTCACAGCTCTCCACACTGCATCACTCGACTCTCACCCAAAGAGCAAAGTCACCAACTTCTTCAACCTGTCATTACAGTCCCACAACTCTGCTTTAACTCAAAAACACGCCAGCCTTACATGTGTGCGTGGGCATGTCCAGCATGGGGAGGCGAGGTCCAGAGCAGAATTGATGCCGACAGCAAAAGGCACTGTCTGACATGCAGTCTATGTTCCTATCCTTCACGTATTCACTTTTAGATGGTACCAGTGGACATTTTGACAGAATGCTTGGAGGCTCAGCAGCTCTGGGACCGATTCAAATTAGCTGGCCAACAAGAGCGAAGAAAAGAACTTTATTCAAAAACAACAAAAAAAAAAAACCCACAAAAATCCACTGCTCCTGACAGCTTCTCCTAAACAGTGGGAAAGATTTCTTTTTGACACAGAAGGTAAAGAAGAAATGTCTTTTACACTGCAAACCAACACAGGGAAGGGCAGGGAGTTGGGTTTTTTGAGGCTAGACTGAAGAGTTTGATAGATACCCAAAGCTGACGGATACCAACTCAGCTGTTTTAGTTCGATGGCTCTCCCTTTGCACGTGTGAGAGCCATGTGATCCCAGTGCTATTTTCTCCCTATAGCACTGAGAAAGAAACCTCTCTTCCCAGTGCACATCCCCATTGGAGCCACAGTACTTAATACACTTACATAGTTCCTTGACAAAAGGCATGAATTCCTGATTCTGGCTTAGAGGAAGAACGGAGCACTTGAACGGCGCTACAACAGCTGGGAAGCTGAAGAACTAAGGGAAAAAGAAAAAGCACAAATAAATACAAGTTTAATGGTTAGGCCAGATTCTTAGGAGGTGAGAATAAGCTCTGACTGCGGTTGGAGGCAGGGTGACTGTTCCTGAGGAGTAGCTGGCCTTCTGTAAGACATTAGCATTCAGGGCTCCAGCAGTAACACCTCACACCACTGAAGCAAAATTGATTTTCTCCAGCTGTCCTCCACTCCCCCTTCCCTCCCAACAGCTAAACCTTACCTCCCGCCAAAAGAGGTCTACCAGAGCCCTCCCTGAAGAGAGTGAACCTCATTTGAATTACAGAAAAATGAAGGGTAGAGGGGTCTTTCCAGGAGATATAGTCTTATGCACAGCCTAAAGGGAAGAGTTCTCATAATCATCTCACTCCCTGTTTGATTCCCACAGAGACTCCATACACACGAGACTCCACACACACGGAGCATATGCAGCTCAAAGGTTTTCAGAACCCTCCACAGACACCCTCAGAAAAGAAAAATGTGCCCAAAAGGGNTGTAATCGTACAGAAGTAACGCAATTGAGATGTATCACAATACAGAGAGCAGCCCAGGCTACATAGAAAGTAAATGGGTAGTAGAAGGAAGATAAGTCCAATATTTTAGACTTCATGAGCAGTTTGTGATTGAAAGTCAACTGTGTCCTAACTCTGGGCTCCTGAATGCTGTTCCCTGCCCCCCCCCTCCCCCCGCCCCAACTGTATCACAGCCTGTGGCAACCAGAGACACGGAGGAGCGCTGTTATTTTTCTTTTCTATAAACACAGTCTAGGAGCCAGAAACAACAAACAGGAACCAGCATCAAATTTACAGCCAGCTTCCCATGGGCCACGAGCAATGGTGCAGAGTATCACAGTTTGGGCACTGGCTGGAACAGGCTGGTGGTCTGTATGTAACACACACTTCCCTCTGGCCCCTGCTACAGCAAAGTTTCAGGCCAAGATTTTAGGGATTCCCAGAACTAGAGAAAAGTTGAATTTCATGGGGGACTGAGGACACAGTTAGTCTATTGTCCATCTTGCTGCACAGAACTATGATTCCAGGAAAAGCAGCAGAGAGAGAGGAAATAAAACACTGAAGAGATGCCTTTCTCTGAGTGATGGGACATTGCCAAGTGTGAATCCAGAAGAAGGAATTTCTCACCCCCTTGCCAGTAATACAGCAAGAGCCTCATACACACACAGCCCCAGAACGCTCTCAGTGCTCACGTATAAATGACACGTATGCTGGCAAAAACAGCAATTCAACAGTCCACCTGGGTTTTCCCATCTCTACTGTGTATTGTGCAGTCTTATTTTAGTCCTTTCCCTGGATCTTAGGGAAAGGCAAATGCTTGCAGCTGGTTTTAAGCTGAGGCCCAGCCACAAGAAAGCTCACCGTTCTCTGCTCGTCTCCTTCCCGGATGTGAAATGTGTGTTCAAACACTGTGTACATGATTCTCCCAATACCAAATGAGGGTTCAATTACATTTGGGATGATTTCTTCCACTGGAATACAAAAGAATCCACGTCATCATTAAAGAAGAATTTATACACAAAAAAGATGTGTTTACTGAAGCTGCCTTTCTGCTCACAAGTTCTGATTACATGTAGCTGAGCACATGGAAATAAAAGGTTAAACATTTCTGCTCTAAATACAAATACCTGAAGTAGAGATTTGGATTTAGTCCACGTACAGAATGTATTTAGGCTGTAAGTAACAAGTCAAGGCCCCTTCTCTGGCCCTGAGAGCAAACAGCACAGCACAACTTGCATCCACACAGATAAACCCTCTTCCACTTCACAACAGTGAAGCCTCATCCAAACTGTTCACTGGGAACAGTCCCTGCTCCATACCAAGCCACAAACTATGTCCAGGCATTGTCTGGGAGAGCGCTACTTGGCATAGACCAAAGCTGTGCCAGGGAATATGCTAACAATTAAACAGCCTGGATGATGGCAGGGTAATGCTCAGTCCCTGGCCCACTTTGGTTTAATATAAAAACAGAGCCCCAGTATCCTGCAGTCTGAGCAGAGAAGCATGGAGCTTCAGATCCAACTCAAATTCCAGCAAAGACCCCCTCCATATTCTTGAGTTGTTCAGCTGCCTGCTTCAATGCTGCTACCCTCCCTATTCTCCATCCCCCTGCAACGTATCACGAGAGTGGGAAAGAACAAGGATCAACTAGTTAGTGTTTGCAAAAATTCTCAGAAGACGTGATGTGCTACGTTATTATATACCCGTCATTTTCTCCAGTCCTTGCCACATGTCTGTCAAAGAGGCTTTTTCCTCCTTCTCCCCTCTGTGTACGAAAGGAGCGCAGTGGGCAGCTGCCCTGCTCAGACAGTGCAGCTTTTTAGAAAAAGCCCAAATAGCAACTGGAGAAGAAACAACAATTATAGGCATCAGCTGCTTTTGAAAATCAAGGGTAGAATCCAGCTCTCCAGCACCACACCCGGACTTGCCTCCCACTCTATGTGCCTAGAGAGCCAATCCTCCTCAACTAAGCACCTAACCCAGTGTGGGGCTTTACCTTCCAAAAGGATGGTCTTGTTTTATTTGTGCATTGACCAACCAGTTTTCAAGACAAAAGAGAGGGCTTTGCCTCCTGCTTGCAGACAGCAGCCAAACTCCCAAATTTAAAGTAAAACCAGCAACTGGGGTTCTACTTGCTGGCCCCCAGCAATACCACAATCACTAACAGTTACAACTCTGATTCCTTCTTTGAAGTTGTGACAAAGCAAAGCCTGGCACAGCAGCATCTGCTGAATGAAAGACACCTGGACATCTCGAAGGCTCAGCAGCTGCGAGAACAAATATACTCTGCACGTGCTACAAGTCGCTCTACTCCCTCCTAGGAGCATTCAACATGTTCCCAACCTAGGGCAGGATGATCCACTAGTTACAGTATGAACTGGGGAAAAATCTACCTCAGTCTCCAACTCTGTCAAACACTTCCCAAACGACCTTGGGTGAGGCGCTTACAGAGCTGGCTGGAAAGACAAGACTTCTCTGAGGAACTAAACTACTAGTCCCACTTCCCACATCAGGACAAAAGCTCTGTGCAGATGGAGTCGCTGACCAAAGCTGATGTGATTATCGACTACCAGAGGAACTGACTGGACTTGTCAGCTTAAAGAGTCTGGTCAGCATGGCAGCCTGGCGAGCTGGCAGATGCCAGAAGACTTGACTCCAGGCAGCGGAGTGACAACAGGAGCTCTGAGCACAGAGATCTGCCTACAGCCTTACCAACAGACTGCCACAGCCCATCTGCTGCACTGCAATGGACTTGAAGATGAAAGCTGGTGCACCTTCCCCAGCTCCTCCATCACTACAGCAGCTGGTTCTTAGCACCACATGGGACCTTACAAATCCTAGAATATGCAACTGAAGCAGCATGAATGTAATACACCACCCAAAGTCTATTAAATGGGTTACTGAACAGACCATGCGAGAAACAGGCAGACAGGCCTGCATCAACGGTCACTGAAATGCCACTGCTGTGTGAAAGCTTTCCAGCTCTCTTAAATTGTTGAATTTCAAGGAAATAACATTTGGCATTTTTCCTGTGCCATTGTACAATACTAACAGGACAATGCAACTAATAAAGTTCACATTCAGAGTGTATCCTGTATCCCTCTTATTTTTGATGATCAAACAACAAAGATACAAATTTACCATGTAATGTTTTCTGACATCTCTTCACAGTAACCATGTCCTTTGTTAACTTAAAAGATTTCCCTTCAGTTTCAACAGTGAATTCCCTGCAAAGGAAAAAGAAGTCACTTAAAAGCTACAGTAATAAACAAACAAGTTATATCACCTTAATTGTGTCGGTTGGTCGACTTTAAGAGTGGGACAATAGAAGCCAGGGCAAATCCCAGAGATCAAAGAAACATGTGTCATACCCATTAAAAGAAATTTACGTTAATAATAAAATTACTACATCTACAGTAAAAGCAACCATCTTCGTAATCACAGTGAACTTAGTTGTGGTTAACAGCCTGAAGCAAACTCAGTTAGGAAATGGAAGAATCTCAGGATGAAGCATATACATCAAAAGAAAAAAAACAAAGGCACACAAAACAGTCACTTGCTGCAGACTGTACATCTTGTCGAGTGCATGGACTTCTCATGAAAACTGAGTCATGTCAGAAGGTACAGTGCATTTTCACAGATACCAAATAAAGGGAAGGATACAGCACAGTTATTTTATTGCTTATTTCTAAAGCTTTTGATATTATGGTCTTCTAACTACTTTCTCTTGCTCCTTGCTAACTTGCATGTAGCACACACTCCTTGCCGAGGAGAACTTATGCTGTATTGACCTATCCCACTTACAGGAAGCAAATGTCTTTATTATTATGCATCCCAGCAGAAAACTGCTTCTGTAAACCTGAGGGCTTCACATCATGGATTTATACAAACATGGTCATATGAAAAGGCAGGTCTAACATACCAACACTATCAACATGTTCTCAGCAATGGTACCCTCCTGGCTGACGCATTCAGGTCAGTGTAATACAAAAAACCAACGTGTTTAAGAAAAGTGTGTGCTAATCACCTGCATTTGGACCTGATACCAAATGGGCTGAAGTTTATAAAGGCTTTGCTCTGAATACAGCTACAACTGGATGCTGAGTTTAAACACAGTCATGATTTGCAGTCCACTATCAATTTAAACCCATGATACTGCTTATAACTCATCTATTGAATCATTTCAGTGGGATTCTGGATGAACTAAGCTCACCTTCTTCTGCTTTTGATGTGTGTACACATCACCATATTCTGCAATAGTTTCTCTCCTCATTTTGAGTGCTACTGTTTTTTCTACACTTTCACATTCATAGAAATGTAAAAGAGATAAATCTTAGCTGAGGGGGGGAAAAAAAAAAAAAAACAAAACAAAGATGTAAACATTGCCATTCTGGAACGTATTCATTGATCCTGCACCTTGTACCATATCAAGCAGGAAATAAAGCTTATTTTTTTATTATTGTACCATTAGCCTTCTCATAACATATACAGCTGTTGGCCTGCTTCAGCCAAATTTGACCACTGTAGAGATCTCTTACATTTTCAATTCCTGCATGGAATACAGGCAGACAGGTTGAGGAAAAACATACAAATTGCTGCCCCAATAAGTTAAAGGCTGTAACAGGTCCTAAAGCATATGACTAAACGTCGGAGGATACTCACACAAGTTTTGGTTCTCATTTAATTATTTTATTCCATCACTCCCTGAATTATTTGATTAATTTTAAAATTAAGTTCAAAACCATCTGCCAGTCCTGATCAACTCTCAAACCAGAGTAGGGAAGCTGGTAAACACTTCCCATTTCACTGAGGTGTCTCTCTCATGGGAGGACCCTACTAAAGCCAGAAGCTCATTCCCGCACAAATCAACCAATATTTGAATACCATGATTACACATTTATGTGCATCTATCAAGAGATATGTTGATAAGTGACCAGCAATGACTTGGCAGAAGGGACAGCACTAAAACATTTCAGATGATCCACTCAGCCTACTCTCACAAGGAAGCTGTTTTCAGGTGGCTCAAATTAATCCAGCAGCACTGTGGGAACCCTCATCAGAGGTGTCAGCAAAGAGTACCACGCACACTCAGCCAGCTCACCCTTTCTCGCTGAGCAGCTGCTCCATCTCAGTGATGTAACACTCATCACACATGGAAAGGTATTCCATCACCACCTTTGCATCCTTCTTATAAGCTTTGCCAATGGCTCCCTTATTTGCCTCAAACTGAACAATGTTGACTGTTCTGTATGAGGCAGTTAAGGAGTCTGAGATGATAGAAAGCAGGGCCTGGTTCTTTTGCTATGCCAAAGCTAACTGCTACACAACACAAAGAAATCTCCTCTGCTATTGGATTAAGGAACTTCCCTACAAGAGAGGAAAGGAACAGTACAAAATGCTGAAGGGCAGAAGGTCACAAATTTTGAAAGAATACAACTTTTTTTTTTTTTTTTTACCAGTACAGCTAGCAGCAGAACCATGGAATGTCACAGAGTAAAGTGGGATAGTAACCCCACATTCACATTTAAACCATGCTTCACAGTCAAAACAGAGCCTAGCATTAAGCTAGAAAAAACCAAGCACAATAGCAAATCCCCTTTGCCCACCTGAGTAAAGTCACCCACATGCTCAATTCTTTGCAGCTTACTTCCCAAAGTCATGCTGGTCTGTAGCTCTAGGTTTCCCTGTTAAATTTACAGATGTAACTTAAAACAGAGCTGCACAGCTCTCCAGGACATGTCACTGTCAAATCACTTTTCACTTCAAGAGAATCTGGTTTATTCTGAAAGGATATAGGTTCTTTGAGAGGCTTCTCAGCTATAAGAGGAACTTTGGTGGCACGGGCATGGCAGGAGAGGTCATAGCAGGAACGATCAGCACAGCCAACGATCTCAATCCAACCCTGAAAAAACAAAAGTGGAAGCATTTACCAACTCACTTTTTTGCCCATTTAACCATCAAATGTGTTTATTCACCCTTAAGCCCTCCCTGCTCCCATGTCTGTTTTTTCTACGTAATTAGCTATGTTACAATAAGCAGCCCCCACTCGCTAGTGCCCCTTCATTTGAATGATTCCACTTGCTTCCAGAGGAAACGATCAGTTATCTAACCAGTGCCTGCGTTCAGGGCCAGGTTTTCCACATGGCTTGGCAGAACACAGCACCGTGCCAATAGCTTGGGGCTGGGGCCAGAGCACACAGTCCTATCACTCACATGCTATAGGCACACGAAGACATCATGCCTTCGGGGCTTTACCGCTCCACAAGTATGGAATAGACAGCAGGCAGCCAGCCACATTAGAATGGCCAAAAGCCTGGCTTACGAGCGAGTAAGACACAGATCATATGCAAGGGAAGCACTTCTTTCAACGTTTCAGCACGTATAGCAAGGAGGAATCTCAAAACACCATTCATGCACATGGAATTGATGAAGCCTTCCAACACTTGCAGCAAATACAACCACCACCTGGATTTTCTAAAAGACAATCCCATGTAAGAAAAGGCACATCAGCTGCTTTCCATTCACTCTGTCACATCAGCACAGACATACAGGCAGCCAGATGCTGTGTGGTTTTCCAGTCTGCAGTGATATAGCAGGGTGTCAGGAACGGTATGTGAACAGAAGAAATCCCTGTGCTGGAAAAAACATGGTGTTCCAGAACATCTTGGGGAATTTTTACACAAATTAAACCATTAGGGTACTACAGCTACTTCTCAGAAGGTTTACGTAACAACTTTATAGAATGGATTTTAAACCATTCAGTGCAGTTAACTTCTTACTACTGAGTGCTGCAAGTTGGTATAAGCGTTTTTGGTCAGAGTGAAGTGACAAGCCAACGTGTGAGTCTAGCTCACAAGGTGGTTCTGTCATGCCCCTGGGATTGCTGTCTTCACCTCTGGGTTAGGCTGTTGGATATACTGCTCCAAGAGTGTTGTCCTGATCCGTGACAAGGCTTGCAAAGTTTATTAATCTTATTTACATGGTGTCACCCACACATGTCCAGCCTGTTTTGGGCTGGCTGGGAAGAGACGCTGTGAACTTATGGAAGACAGCTATCTACATTCAGAGGAAGCCACTCCTCCTATCATTTCTAAAGCTCTTTTCTATATGAAGACAAATCACTCATTCAAGCTGCAGGATTTTTTTTTTTTCTCATCTGAAGTTTGGTGGAATTTTACTGGCTGCTACTGCTCTAAGTAGCTGAAATGAAACATCACTAGTGATAAGCCTGTTTCAGCTCCTTAAACGGAGAGAGAAAAAAAACCCTAAAACAAGAAAGCAAAAAAAAAAACCCCAAACAAACAAAAAAAACCCCCACATGTACAAAAACCACCAACCACACACCACCTTCTCAGCTCTAGGTTGTAGGAGGTTCTTCCTTCCCATAAAGAAGGCTGTATGAACCTTCTGAAGCCTTGACCCATTCCCTGTGTGGACACCTTTGGGCTGAGCATGCTACCAGTTTGGCTATCAAACTGGTCAGGACCATGGATGGGGTCTACTCATATAGGCTCACTGCAATGTCACAGGCTAACCCCATAGACCTCAGCAAAATCCCTTCCATCTTTCTATCCTGTATTGGAACTAGACCACTCAGAGTTCTCTAGATATTTTCAGGAATCTGCATGTACCCTAGACTCCTTGGAAAGGCTAACCAGGCAGAAGAACACGTGCTTCACTACACATGAAGGAAAAATAATGAAATAACTTTTTTTTTTTTAAACTCAGATTCGACCTAAAAAGTAGATTCTGTACCCTTAAAGAGGGGAGTGACTTCATAATCAATACAGTCTAGTTACTATGCCTTCTAATACATTTCTTTTGAAACTATCATTCCAGCTGATATACTTGGCTGAGACTTAACTGAAGAGGCTGGAGGCTCTCCAAGAGAATCTAAAATGAGTCTAAGAGCCTTGCCCCTAATTACCTACTGCTGGTTTACCTGAAAGAAAAAAAAAAAAGACACATTTTTCAAAATCCAGCCAACAATACAAGAGAAAAACAAAGCACCCAACAAGGCCTGAACTGAAAAGCTCTTAGTGACTCAGCAGGAAGATAAAAAAGTCCTTGGGAAATTTTTCTTCCAGCACCAGCTGTCTGAACTGGCAGGACTGAACTCTCATTTCACACAGCTTGGAAGTGGGAAAGGAAGGGCAAGCATTCTAGCAGGAAGGAATCTGCCCTGGAATAACGCCTCCAGCAAAACAAATCCTTCCCCACTGCTGTTACAGGGGTTATAGTCTTTGGAAAGCACCGGGACCTCTCCTTTAATTCCAAATGAAATTTGACTAGCACAGTGTCCACAGGCAACTTCAGGCTCCACCAAAGGAGTCTGAAGCACGGACCTACAAATAAGCATGAAGAGTTCATAAAGTTTGCGCAAGCTCACTGCAGGGAGCTGACCTGTCCCCTTAGTTCTCGATTCAGAATATTTCCACTGCACTAAGTGTGTTCGTACCAACGTGGGCTGGACAGAAACATCCAACTCATAGCCCTAGTTTCAAAAACCAAGAAATAAAACAGAGCCCCTTCCCACACTATCAACGGATCTGATAGGGACTGCCCCTTGCTATTTCACATTGCCACTTACATATGACGTTTTGGACTCTGCATCCCAGCAGTCACAGGCATAATGAGCCATCTCATTCTCCATATGCTGTCGGAAGCGCAGCTTCTCTGGGGATACACCAACCTTTGTAAGGAAGAGGTAGATTCTGCCAATGAAGTAACCGAGAACGGAGTTATTGATCACACCCTGGAAAGGGAAAAAGCAGGAAGAAAAAAAAAAGCAAAGTCATGATTTGTTGTACTTCTGCAGACAACCTGACACGTTACAGAGAGAACCTCTTGCAGCTGCCTGTGATAAAGTACTATGTCTCCCCTGAAAATATTACATCTTTCAAATTCACCTAGTGCCACTGGCAGTTATCTCCAACTGAACAAAACAGTAAGTTGTTATTACTCTAGGACACATCACTGTCTGTCTCTGAAGATCACCTATTTGAAAATACCCTGCTGTATCCAACAGTGCAGTCACTGGTATTACAACAGTGCATAGGAATTGCAGTTATGGCTCAGGACCCCACAACAGCTGTACCCTACAGTTCACAGTTGCAATACAACAGGGGTGTGGTGTTCCCATATACTGATGGGATCAGCAGCCGAGTATTAGATTTCCAGTCACTGCTGAGCTTTTGGCAGTTACTAGTAGTCCTTACTGTTCCTCTCCCATTATCTAAGTGTGAAGCTTAACCTCTAACCACTATCCCAGCACCACCTGCAGCCTTTCATTGCTGATAACAAGGGCCAGGCTTGGATCTCAGTCACACTGATTCACTGAAGAGAACTGACACTTAAATCTCAGAGCAAACCCCAGCTGGCACCAACACAACAGTTTGTAATTTAGCCTTGAGAGCAATATTCAGAAGAGCAACCTCCATGTCCTTACAAGAGGAACATTACCTGTTGGACAGCATCTCCCAGCCGCATTACATGGGCAGACTGCCCGCTGACCTGGGCCTTGGAAGAGTACAGGAGGATGTTGAGATCTGCCACATTCTGAAACTTGGGGTGATTTTTCTCACTCGGATCCACAAAGTGCTCTATTTCTGCCATGGTGAATTCCCTAACGGAAACACAACCAACCATGCATATAAAATATTTTATGTGTTAGCCACAGCCCCTCTAATAAATTATTATGCTTTAGCCTCTCACAAGCAAGTCAGTAGTCTAAAAATTTATGCAAACCCAGAACCAAGACAATGTATAGACTGGAACATGAACCAGTCTTAACACTGGATTTAGTTTCATCTTCAAATTCCTAATAAAACTTTCTGCCAATTCTTCTAGAGATCTCCAGGCCATGGTCAACACCACTGTGATTCAGAGCAGAGAATACCACATTTGGAAATACTTCCAGAAGTTCTCTGGAGTTTTTCCAGACTGCTGTGATGCCCATATTAGAAGTATACATCTCCCACAGGGTCAATGAAGACTAATCCACTGATTTCACCATCCCTAGAGATGTTAAAAAAAAGTGTAGATGTGGCACTTCAGGGCCTGGTTTAGGAAGCATGGTGGTGTTGGGTTGACGGTTGGACTTGATGATCTTAGAGGTCTTTTCCAACCTTAATGATTCTATGATTAACTCAGTAGCCTTAACTCATATTAGAGGTGCCCAAAATAGCCAGGTGAAGTGATAATTTCTTGAAGGTAATGATACTGCTACATTCAACAATGGTGTACATTCTGTTTTAAGAACTTCTCTTTAATCCATCTACACTCACACATCGATTCTTAGCCTGCTTGCTTGAAATCACTTCACATTGAATTAGCTTATTATCAAAAACCTTTAAAAAAGCTCTAGGTAATCATTAACCTTAAATCACAGGCATCAGGATGTAATTTGCTATGATAGCATAATAACACAGTCTCCAATAAATGTGCCACAAGCATGTAATTTGTATTTGACTGAAAATGCATTTCAATGAGAAAAGTTCTCGTTTCCAGATGTGCAAGAGAACAGGAGGACTGAGAAAATTCCAAAGAGTTCCCTTAGTGCTAACGATGCCACTGCCTCTCAGTGACATTTATGGCACCATATTAATCAATTACCAAGTTTACAACACATAGTGCCTGTGTGTACGACAGAACCACACTGACTGTGCATGGGAGCTCTTGTTCCAAATTAGGTGGAAGAGACTTCTGTTCAGAATAGTTCAGTTAAAATACAGATATTATCCTTAATGAAATGCAATAATCACTTTTATCCTGAGACAGAAAGCTTTGAAAGTAATTCTCAATAACCCTGAGCTTTCCTGCTTGACTGATCTTGGGACACACACGCATGTCCCGAGTCAGGTTATCTCCCAACTTCCTCTCTGTAGTAAGCTGCAGAACTGAGACAAGGAAATACTGCTGCAAGGTCAATCACGTTTTGATTCCAGATTCCAGTTTTAAAGTAAATTGCATGAACATAATTAAAAAAGCAAAACTGCATATCCTGTAGAGAACACAGCTACCTTTAATATGATTCATTTAGATTATGATGGAAGCCAAATTTTATTAGTAAAACTGAGTTTAACCTAGGCGTTTCTAATACAACAGCTATTTCAGAAATCCTACTTCTCATCAGCCAGGCTTAGACAGAATTCTGTAGTTAAAACCTTAACTAAAAGAGTTCTTTGCCCGTGAACCCTGAGACTTACTAAGCACGTTATCAAGAGTCCTCTGGAAGAAAGCACTAATGTGAAACAATCGTGTACAAACACTGGAACAAAGTGAGGTGCTACCTGCTCCCAGGTCCCTTCTATTGAAAGAGGAAATTTGCAGTACCTCACTCTGATAAGGCCGGAGCGGGGTGAGATTTCATTTCTGAAGGAATTTCCAATCTGGGCAGCAGCAAAAGGCAGTTTGCCTTGGTTAAACTCCAGAAGACGTTTGAAGTTGAGGAATATTCCCTGTGCAGTTTCTGGCCTCAGATAGCTGAAAGGAGACGAGGGAGAGGAAAATTCAGGAAGATAAAACGGTGGGGAAAGCCGTGAGAAAAGAAAAACACAGTTACTACAAAACTTGAAGGTGGTACTTTTGTTCTTGAGTCTTTTAACTCCAGACACAAAACAATGAAGCAATAGACTGAGGGGGGAAAACACAAACAAATATCAGCTGCAGCCCAAACAGAGCACTCCATAGTTACTCCCAAAAGTAAACTGGATGACTTGGCTGCTTTTGAGATGCAAGCATGGAATGGAAAGAGATGTCTGAATGAAATACAGTGGCCAGTTTCATCATGGAGGTCAGAGGGAATGTAACCTCCTTGCCTTTCCTATGCAGGCCTGAGCTGTACCAGGCTGCTTACAAACAAGCATTTTGCAGGCAAACCATGATTACACCTCTGCTGTTACACGAACTATGAAATGGCTTTAGTGTAAGGCCCCTACAACCCCTACAGTGATTTGAGAATTCCACAGAGAACACCACCTACACAGACTATTTCATGTACTACACTGGAGAACACATATGACATGCATCTCTGATCCCACCCCAGAACATATGCAAGAATCATATTCTCCACTCTTCAATAAGGGTTTCAGTTTTAGTTTTGGAGACACCAACTCAAGATAATAGCTTCCACATTCTCACACACTAACTACAAACACCTAGTAAATGATGCTACTACTGGATCACCCTGCTAAGTAACTTCATCCTGAAACAGGTACACTGAAGCAGGTTCTCTATAGCCATGAAGTTGCTGACAATTGGGGACCCAACATTAACTGGCTTTATGGAAACAACTCCAACCAGCAAGGGCATAGCTGTGATCCACATAGTCTGCTGCCTCAAGTATTTTTGTGATTCTGCAACAGCTCCTTGTTTCTCCTACCTTTCACCAAGAGTACAAGGAATGCTAAGCTGCCAGAGAAGACTGGGACTGAAAGGCAGGGGAAGGCTACTCAAGAAGAAATTGCGTATTTCAATCCTTTTGAGTCTTCATTTTTATTCCAAGTGATGCAGAATATGAACAAGGGAGACTGTAAGCAGAATGAGATTAGTACCTACCCAGGCATGTTTCCTCCGGGCCCAATGGAGGTCTTGAACATCAGATTGAAAGAAACAGGAGGGGACAGGTCATTCCCAGTGATAGGTGATTTCACGTTGTAGTTCACAAAGAGATCTGCAAGTTCTTGCTGGCCGTAATTGTCCAACTAATATCAAAACACAGGAGAATTATTTTAATTACTAGACAAAATAACAGGAATGAATTATGTCCTTTTCATCTTCTACTGAGCATGATCCACAGCTCTGAATCTCCTGCCCAAAATATTCCCTTTTAACCTAAATTTTCAAGCAAGCTAAAGTTTGAACTGATGATAGAAGAATACACTGCACATCTGCAAATCCATTTTAGTAATATAGGTCCACGACTCAGTCACACTACAGGAAGTCTGAAGTCTAGATAGAAATCCAAGCACTGAGCATAAGAGTGGGTGTAAAGCAGAAGAAAAGTCATCGGGACTGCATCACCACCCACCAGTAGCTTCTTTTGAACAGTTTCAGCTAAAACACGGAGAACAGTGTGTTGGGAAGGAAAAAAATACAGCAATGAGAGAGAGGAAAGCTAAAATTTCTGCAGGGCTTTGTCCACATTCATTTCTCTTTCTTCTGCTGCATGAAACACAATATTCAAGCTATGCATTAGATGCTCTCTTTTAGAGCTGTTATGCATTTTAGTTAAATAGAGCAGATCTGCAGCACAGGGATTCTTGGTGAAGATTTTCCATTTGCTCTGAAAAAAATTTGGTAATGACTGGACACTTTCACAAGTAGGATAATGTCAGCCCCTTCCAGGGCGTTACCTCCCCCTTTCTCTGGAAGATGGGAATCGAGCAGTAGCAGAACCACAGATCTAACTGCAACCTAACCGCATAAAAGTCACAATTTCTGGCATTGTTTTGTGCATTTATGCACTAGCCTTTTACATATGTACATTTAAATGTAGTTTCTAGACTTAAGAACCATAAAGGATCTATACTGAACAGTACAGCAATGATTTAACACTCAAGTTTAAAATCAAATGAGCTGCTTCTAGCATTAATTGTCATGATCCTCCATATATCAGAGAAAACTCAAGACAGGAGATAAAAAGAGTCTATTAATAGAGTGATTCCCCTAAAGGATAGTCAAAGTTCAGTGTTGTAGTGTGGAAAACCTAATGACAGCTGCTCAGTGATGCAATACACTGAAAAAAAAAAAAGTTGTTCTTTCTGGAAGGAAATATTCATTCTATGCGTGGCTCTGGAAGCATTTATCCTAGAACTCATGAGAAAAACACATTAAAAACAAAGTAAGAAAAACAAATAGAAAAATAAAGGCAAATGTCTGTACAGCTGCTCAGGAATGTCAGCCTGGAGAACCAACTATTCTCACGGTAAACACAGGGGCTGCTAGAGACAGAGGAACAAATCCCAACTGCTTCAAAGCTGACACAATTTTAAAAGATACCAATTCAGTGCTAAGGTGATTCAGAAAAACCCTGACAAAACTTCTCATCCGTCTCTGTTCCTTCACAACATTCAGATTCAGAAGAAATAGGCTTTTTGCCAGGGTGTGAAGTGGAACAGAGGGGACCAGCTCCAAGGACAGAGCTTCAGCCCTACCAATCCAACACTCAAGAGACTACTATAATAGCAATAACTCTCCAAAACAGCAGAAGGAGGGAGATGCGATTAACCAGCAGGTTTACAGTGTTTGTTAACCAGTAAGCTTTCAGTATTTAGGAGCATGTACAGCTTGACATGCATCTCTGAGGTAAAAACTTCTGAGCATCTTCAGAGACACAGAAGGGACACTGCCTCTGAACTCGCTGCATCGCACTTCCTCTGTTACACACACATCCCTGAAGCATTCACCTCCCCATGCAGGCACCTACCTGTGTTAGAACATTTTCCATTTCTGCCTTTTTCTCTGCTGTGCACTTCTTGTCAGACATAAGCTTTTGCAGGTGAGCTGTAAGCAAGAAAAGTATGTAGTGAGTTTATACTGCAACACCATCACTGACCCCAATCTAAAGCTAGACAAATCAGGAAGATCCTCCAGGATGAGGGTATGTCCACCAGTTGTCTTGCTAGTGTCCGTCAGGGTAACTCCACTCATGTCATCAGGGCAACGCTGATCGACAGCTGAGCAGCTGCACCAGTTCGCTGTACTGGTGTGCCACAGGAAAAACAACAGGTCCTTATCTAGTTTCTTTCCAATACTCCTTCCTCTAAACCCAAGCAATGGCTTTGTAGTGCCTTTCTCTTTATTTTCTTTCTATACAGACTGGAAATTAAAATCAACGTCTGATCCTGAGCCAGCAAGGCTAATTTTATACAAATGCACTCAGAGGCACGTACTGACTTGGTACAGTAGGGTTAGACTGCATTCCACTTTAAAGCACAACATCCTCCATGAGATACAAAGGCAGACAGTGATGCCAAGACTTCCCACTCTCATTTGAAAAAAGCAATCTGAGTTTTTCGTGGCAGTAACAGCAGGTGGCTGTTCACCAGTAATGGGCTGCACAAGAGACAGGGACACTCTTGTTTATGATGCTGTTCAGTGTGCAAAGTGGGCAGAGGTTAGAGGGGCTTCTCTTGCATTTTTTTAACAAAAATTCTAACTGAATATTATGAAAACAGCTTTAATGCCAATATAGATTGTTCTACATACTTAACTTCCAAGGAAAAGGCTAGAAAACTAGGGAGCACAACCCACTTAAACCTGGAGCAGAACAATCCTTCCTTTCACAATAGAGCTGTACATGAAAGTTTTCAAATAGGTTTCTTATTTCTAAGATTCCTTCATGCGATTTTTGTTTGTTTGTTTTTTAAACACACTTTAATCAATAACCAGAAAGAAGTGTGAGGACTTTGCAAACCTAAGAAGGGCCTGAAGTCTACTTAGCATTCCCAAAAGCCAGCTGAGTTCTAAGGTATACTAAAGTCAGCAGCTGCTGTGTAATTGACCTTTGCATGGGGAAAGCATGCTCTGTCCCCTTATATTGTCATTAAATCATTTCTCAGTTCTGAACAAAAAGCAACCAAAACTCAAGAAAACTAAGACCAGAACACGGTAGAGAACAGGAACCTTGTTATATAGGGAGTCCTCAGCTTAGACAACACAGTAATCTTTTATGGTCTGATGACACAAGATTTTATAGAAAGCGACCCAACGACGTTTTTACAAGAGATCCTGCACCTCATTTGAGACACTAACACAACATTTGGGTGGAACTGAGAACTTATGGGATCTTTGGTATCATATGATTAATGAACTACAAACACAAGTATGAAAGACTGACTGCACCAACCGGCCTTCCTTGAGAAAGATACTCTTTCCCCATGTTTGTACCACTGCAAGAAATCCTCAAGCCCACCTAGCCTTGGAACAAAACCAAACCTTTTAAGAGATGATCAGCACGAAAACATTCCCCATTTTTCACATCTTTCACCATGAAGTCAGCAAACTTGTCTACATGGCCGGAAGTCCTAGAAAAGATGATACAAAAAAGGAACATGAAAACTGCCACCGGACAGCCCCGGCTACTATCTGATCACAGTGGACAGACCATGATCAAAGAGAAGTCCTTCAAACTATGTGCCCAAACTGCAGGCTCACTCTTGCTTCAGATTATAGATTCACATCAAACAGTACCATCCCACAGAAAATCTGATCTGTGAGAAAGTATCGATACATCTAAATCTTAAAATGTGTCACTAAGATGACGCTTAGTGCCTTTAGGAACTGCATCGTGACTGAAGCAAGACAGAGATGCAGTTGTGAGGAGTAACCAGTAGTTCAGGTGGACAGATTCCCACTATTTTATACCAGTGACACATGAAAACCTCTGCTCGTTATGCCATGACCCATACAAAGTAACGCAGCTGACTCAGCTCAGACTCTCATTCCAAAAGCTCCTGACATATTTAGCAAACCTGTGGGTAGTCTTAGCAGAGATACATGGAGGTGAAAGGGTCCAGAGTCTGAACTATGCTCTCACCCTGGAAGACGGTCCCTCTACCTGGGCTGTGGATAAAACGAGGGCTTCAATCCCCAGGACTACAGAAGCATCATTTGCATTCAGAGCTCAGTTAACACATTGCATATTGCCATCCCTCCACAGAGAAGGGCAGGATGGTCAAGCAACCTGGCCACTGTCCTAAACTACAACCCAGATGTCCCAGATTTAGGCAAGCCAACTAATCCTTTTTCTTGTCTTCTTGATCTTTTAGAAAAAGGGATAATGACAATTTCTTACCTAATGGGACTGCTAGGAGACATTAAGACATTAGACTCTCCGACACGAATCCCACTGCTCTCCCTGATTTATGGAACAACAGCTTCTCACACTGACCTGTCCACTGGTATCTAATTATTTTGCACTGCAACGGGGTATGAAATTGGGTGACCCAGTCTCAAGATCCCTGTGGGTAATTTTACAGAAGACTGTAAAAAGCAACTATGACCAGAAATTACATGCTGCAGAAAAAAAGACCCATATTTACTTCAGAACTGGCTCTGGTGTGAGCATGGTACAGTCAATCTCCAGGATTTGCTCCTCCTGAATAAAGTGCTGTCTCCATGCCTGGATGATGTTGTTCTTCAAAGCACATCCAACAGGCCCAAAGTCATACAGACCACTGACACCTGCAAAGAGAAAAGGTAAAAAAATGTGGTAGGTGCAAGATTGTATGAACTACATTGTTTGGAGGAAATGTCCTCCCTTCTCAGTGTTTCCATCAATTGGTTTAAGCCTGAGGTCATTTTCTGAGCATGAAGCATCAACTTCTCTGTGCTGAACAGAATGTG